>OZ038482.1:81770725-81815725 GCA_964036315.1 Acanthosepion esculentum | reverse complement strand
AACATCGAGCTCTCTGTGGATCAGTTTTAATAATTAATATTACTAGGATCCACCCGGATTATATAACAACGGATCGATTACCTGTACCACATATATATATATATATATATATATATATATATATATATATATATATATATATATATATATATATATATATATGAACAGAGAGAGTGAGAGTTAAAAATAGCTATTATTTATAAATAATTCATTGGCAGGTGTGAATGAATTGTTAAAAATAGTGAAGAAGTTTCGTAGACAATAGTCACACTGATTTTAATTGAATCTCTGTCTAAAGAAAACAGCAGTCTGTGCCAATAAAAAGAGAGTCTGGCCAGCAGGTGAGACTTCTTGTTAACGCCAATTAAGCGAATATATTGGCATTCGTGCAAATGTGCAGTTTCCTTAATTGCCCGAGTAGAATACCATCTCTTTGAGTTATAGATAGTTGGATTATATAGGATTTAAATCGTTATGTTGCTAAACCAATCGACAGTCTCGTATTGGAGGAGATATTTTTAATTACTTATCATTCTGCAGAGGAAGAATTGGTTTTTAAACCAGAAAATGGAACAGGTACAACGTGTTCGAATATTTTTACTGCACTCAAAGGAAAAACGTTAAAATATATTATCTACGAGATAAACACACAGAAAATAGGATATGCTGCGATAAGGATAATTTCAGCTAAAACCACGAAGAGATCTAAACTAAAAAATTAACCTAAAATCTCGAGTCACATTCTTAAATATCTTATTTAAATCCGAAAATATGAATGTCAGCCATGATGGTAACCTTTCTCAGGTATATCTAAACTCTCAATTGGATAAAACAGCTTTCTCGTATTAGTGCTAAAAATGGTTTCGTAGGACGAAGCTTGTAGATATGTAGAGAGGACATATACTTCTTCAAGCCTCGTTGAATAGAGATACTGAATCAAATAACTATTTCTAAATGATAAAAATTACATCCTTGTTGAATTTCAACGGTAGTAATATCTAAAAATTGATATTAATGGATAGTAGCGTGGATTGGGCGATCAAAGAGCCGAGTTCGAATTCCATTCGAGTCCATTCGTGTCTGAATGGTTAGAACGTTTACTTTTTGATCATCAGACTCGAGTTAAAATCTCACCATGGTTTATTTGTCAGGAGGTAACTTCTTGATGTTATCGGTTTGAAGGAGACGATCCTAGCGTAAGGCAACCTTTGGAAAGTTCCTGAAAACCATACCATGGGTTGACCCAAAACTTGTGTGTTAAAATGGGGAGCCGCCGATAGTTGTGCTAGCCCGAAGTCACAAGTCATCGTGACTGAGGGTTTCAGGGTGTTGGCCTTGTTCAAACTTTTGATCACTTTAGATAACGTGCGCTCTCCGAGAAACTGCAACTAAGGTCCGTTTAGCATAGTTGCAATATGAACTACACGTGTGCTCTCTGGGTGTTGAGCAAATGCAAATGTGCTGGAGTAGACATCTGCAACAGGGATTAGCTAGGCGCCCTAGCAGACGGGCATACTCGGATACGAGTGGCCAACCAGCCATCTATACATACATCTTTACATTCACTTACGTGCTAATGCACTTGAGAATGTTATGAAGCCATCTCTTCCTCACCTATCTATGGGTAAATAGCAGGACAGACTGGGTCCTATGGCCTTGTGTGGTGAACAGGTCTAGGAGAAGGAAATCTCTGAATTCAAGCCTGCGGAGGGTCGTGTGGGGATCTTGTGACATAGTATGCACAAGTTCTCTATATTCCAAAAAGTGTGTACAAGCCTTCGCCACTATAATCAAATGTTATATACATGTATTCTGACTGTTGGTTCTAAGAACTGCTTGAACATTATACTTCAAAAACGACGTAAGTGTCAAATCATTCCGTTATGTGCTATACACCTTTACGCGATCATGTATCTTTCGATACATGACTGACGAGGCAGATTTTCCCGTTGCCATTTAACGCTATAGAACCCTGTCTGTCCTGCTATTTACCCATAGCTGGGGGGAGAAGGAGGATTCATACTTTTCCCAAGGGTGTTAGCACTTAAGTGAATGTAATGGATTCTACTGGAAATCGAACTCGGCTCTCCGGTTCCTTAATCCGAGCAGGTATCCATTACTCCACCGTGCAAGTAAGTATAACGCGGAGCATAGTCTATAAAAACAGAACTAGCATCTTCTAATTAAATCTATCCGACCCCGAGTTTGAATCGTTAGTTTCCTGTTAACTTAGCTAGGGTATGTATGCTCTTTGGCTCCTTTTATTTCTGTCCCTATTTTTCTTTAGTTTAATTCCCCATCCCCTCCCTCGTTAGGTGGTCAGTGATGTCAATTCTCTGGTAGTTGCGGGATGCCTTTCGTTTCGCGTGTGTGATTTCGTATTTATTGTTGTGACTGAATGAGTGCCTGTCTGCGTGAGGGTTTTGGATGGATAATTGTTTTTATACTATTAAAATACCGCATTTTTTTTCGTCCAGGTAACTGATATTTCTGCCACATTTAGGGGTTGTGTTTTTTTTTTTATTACTAACCTCATTTTGTTTTATTTTCATGTAAATAATATTACTTCATATAGGAAATAATCATTGGGCCTTTTAATTTGTTGTTTTATTTCCCTCCCACAACAGACTTTAAAATGTACATGGCGACTAGTTAGAATTTCATAGAGACAATGAGGTATTATGGTGGATGTAGTAAGAAAGGTAGGAGAGAATGTGTTGTTTTGGTGCTAGGACTATTGTTGGTATGTTTGGGTCAATGTTTTTTGGCTCGCTAAGTTTAGAAATTAAGAGAGAAGAAGACCTTCCTTTTTCCAAATCCCCTTTTGGCCTTGTGCCACATTTTGTACTATTGTACAAAAAATATCTATATTTCTCCCCGATAATCACTAAATGTTGATGGAGTCTTTACTTTTATAGTAACAGCGATAATTACTATAGACGGCAAACGTGAGACTCGCTGGCAGTTTAATTGGGCGAGAGAAAGACCGAATGAGAAGGAAAGGCTGTCCAGTATAACTCTAATAGAAAATTATGACATTATCAGAAAGTTCACTTTCCATACTACCTTCTAAAATGTTAGAAATGCAACCCATCAATACCGGAAAGAGCGATAACAGTTAGTAGACGAGATTAACCAAGTCACTTGATCTTTTTGAAAGAAGAATATTTTATAAATTTAAACTGAAAATGCCACCGACAGCTCGACCGGTGTATGTTGAATCTTTCCTTATACGGAAACGGCTAATATTACCAGTCAGCTATTTTACATGCTTCTATAATTCTGCATCCACTTCGCTCGACTTCAATTACAGAGATTAAAAAGAAAGTAAAAATTCAATTAATATGATCGCAGCTTCTTCACTCTTCATTTTCCGGTGTCATCTCTGCAGAATAAATAATTAATGTCATGCAATATAATTTACAAAGTCGCTCGATTAATTTAATGGCCGTGCTTTCGCAAAATCCTCTTTGATCAGACTTCTTGAAAAGAGTACATAAATAACAAATCAAATCTCGAAACGGACGCTGAAAGTCATAACTTAAAACAAAAGGCCGACCGACACTCGCATGACGCACGGTGAAAACATCCAATGAAATAATTTACCAAATTTCGATTATGAACGGGCACCATCGGCAGTCGGTCTTTTAGAAAGGCCTCGACATAGATTTAACCATTATTAAGTGCGTCTTCGAAGCCAGACAGCCTCGCCTTTCCTCCTCACCCGGTCTTTCTTTCGCCCAATTACACTGAAAGCGAGTCTCGCGGTCGCCGTCCACAGTAATTATCGCTGTTACCATAAAAGTAACGGCTCCATCGACATTTAGTGATTATCGGGGACGGATATATTTAATTAGAAGAAGCTAGTTCTGTTTTTGTAGACTATACTCTGCGTTATAATGATGTCGACTATAGCAATATGGTAGAAGCTTTAATTGGACTGTTAGTCGATTTTCACTCGTATGAATCAACAGCCGTATAGCTTTGATCTGCTCAAAGTTATCAAAAACTTGTATCCAGAAAATTGACGAAATTTTAATAAATCTTAGGGTAGGTCGATTTTTAAACCAGACTCTTGGACAAATGTAGATAGTCGGGGTATGTCATCATAAATCACACGAAATATTTTGCGTTAAATTTTCCATTCCATTTGAAGAAATGGAATTAAAATCGATCAATTGTTATTGCGGTGTTAACTGAAAAAAATAACCAGGCCGGATTATTCCAGGCTAAGAAAGAAAATGAATGCAAATCAATTTCATACTGTGTTTTAATATCTCTTTTAAATACTGGAAAATATAAACATATATAATAGTACACATAATAGTAATAAGAAATAATATGATTTATAAATTTTACTTTAAAATAAATTATTTGCGCGCAGTTAAAAAAGAAATATCTTTGTATTCAAATCACAGGTTACGTTAAGATTTCAGAAATAAATTGTTTCACAATTGTAAATAGAGTAACGGGTGTAAAAGATTCGCCAGCCATGAGCCGGTATTTCCACCCTCCCGACAAGGCAGGGCGTGACACAAGGCCGGCTTTTATCTGGAGTAATTTTTAGCCCGTAGGCTCAGACAAAATTTTCCCGTAAACACTGCATACCCGAGGTTGGGTTTGTCTACCTCCCCAGACGAAATTCTGCCCCCGTCTGGGTTACTCTCTACCTGGCAGCGAACTGCCTGACTCAGACAAGGGGTGATATTTACCAACCTCCCCACAAGGCAGGATGTGTCACAAGGCCGATATTTATGTGGGGCTATTCCGAGCCGGTAAAGACGGCCAAAAATTCCACGTAGACACCGCATACACGGGGTTGGGTTGAATTACCTCCCCAAACGAAACTCTAGCCTCGTCTGTGTTCATCTCTGCAGGTAGATTTCGACAAGTCAGCCGCGAACTGCCTCAGTTGAAAGCTGCCTGCTACTGTGCTGTAGTGGTTTGCTTATATTGGCATCATTTATCCGCTGCGAGAGCCTCGCAGTGGACGGGTTAATTCAATATTGTTGGGGGAGTTAGCTGTGTTGTGCCAAAGAAAGTCCTTACGTATAATATATCCGACGTACTGCTCTACAATAATGTATTCAGTAAAACTATTCATAAATCATAAACATGTCCGAATTTATCTTAAACGATAGTTTATTTCGGAATAAAACTAAAGGAAACACAAACAACGGTTTTATTTGTATTTTTATTTTTAATGAACCGGGTTTAATTTTCGTGGGAGATTATTTGCCTTTATACCGGCATATCAGCGTGCGTTTTGTTTTTATTTACATAAGCTTTTAAGAAATATAAGATGAAAAAAAAAGATATTGATTGAATATTATTTAGAAGTCGGAAGAAAGACGCAAAGTTGTTCCTCTAATCTTGGAGGATCTCTTGCTAATGCCTATGTTTTGTATTTACAGTCTATGGGATTTTTTAACCCTTGATTCGATTTTTAAAAAAACATTATACGTGATAACTCAAAAATAGATGGAGAAAAGGCTAAAATAAAAGTAACGACACATGAAAGACACACAAGATATTAAAAATCGTCTGTTAAGGAGTTGATGGCAAGATTAAGGAAGAAACTTTGTTAGATAAAGAAGCTGTAGGGAAAATGGTGATATACTAAAAATAAGAAAGGGCCCGGAATACTATTGAGAGTGGAAAATACCTGACATTTATAGTAGTTCCAACTACAGGTGTCACTGGAGTTGTTCTTTTAGTTGAAGCTTTAGTATTTTGGAAGTATTTGATAACAAAGTCAGCCTTAAAGCTGTTCTTTTGGACAACAAAAATTAAAATACTGGATGTAAGGCAGGTCTTGAAAATGTTCTGAAGAAAAAGCTCCATTGAAAATTACATACAATTAGATGTTCATGACATCAGAATTAACTACCATTCAGAGCTGTTTTAAAATATGTTGACGGTACCACAAGAAGCCTAACTGTTTTTACATGCCAACTATGTAATAACCTATACTGGTAGCAAACGACCTGCATATGGATAGAAAATGAGTTAAGCAGATATACAAAATAGAAAGCGATGTAATGCAAAAATGAGTCGTCTTATTCAACCTATACAGCGAGGCAGTACGGAGAGGACTGTATATTCTACCAGGATTCATCATTGGCCGCCTTAATCTTAACAACATAAGATACGCATATCACACAATGCTGATAGCAGACACGGAAAGGAAATTGCAAAACGTTCTACAGAAGTTAGCGAAGAAAAGCAAGAAGAAAGGATTAAGCATAAAACTACAAGAAAACAATGCTTTTTCATCAGTTAAAAGATGAACCCGAAATGCGATTTACATGTCGGGGACGCTATAAGGAAGCAGGTGCAGAAATGTAACTATCTGGGAAGTGTTTGACAGGACGGTAAGTGCGACGCTGAGATTGGGATGGCCAAAGACATATTCCAAAAGCTAGGCAGAGTATTAAGAGAAAGAAGGATTTTGTCGCTAATAAAGAAAAGAGTACTGAACTGCTAGGTGATAGATGTCCTCCTTTACGCCAGCGTAATGATGAGCAGTCTGCTCAAGCATGAAGAAGATACTCAAAGCAACGGAGGTATGGTTCTACAAAGGAGCCTAAGAATGATCTTGAACTGAAAATCATGTTTTTCAATCAAGTTTTCCAAGAAATATGAACTCAGAATAAAGATTTCCGAAAGAGAAAATACGACCTGGAATTGGAATGTAAGAAGTAATAGAGCACAAGCTGAAACGATTATAAATAATTAGTATTTAGAATTAGTAAATACTAAATACTTCAAATACCTTGGCGTATGGATCAGTTATAAAAACATTAGTATGGGAGCAAATGAAATAGAATATAGGCTGCAATAGAGATAGTCTCGCCTGACACCAAACGATAACTTGAAAAATCGAGCCATGTACATAAATAACCTTGTCACCTCGATACTTTCATATGGATCACATTCATAGCGCCAAACCCATTCAAATTTATCTAAACTGCCAGCTGTATACAACCGATTTCTAAGATCAATGGTAAAAATGCTTTTGAGCGTGTGAAGTTTTGGGGTCTTGACAAAAACCATCTACTGAAGCCCAAACAAAGAACTGTACAAAATAAAAGAAACTATATCACTTGATAAGCAGCAGCAATATCTGAAATGGATAGCCTTATAAAGAGAAGAGAAAATAATAACACATTCAAGATGTTAACGCCACATACTAAAATAAAAGTTTAGGAAGGAAACCACAATGAACACTGGATAGAAGGATAACAGCTTCTGGACTTAAGAAACCTATTTTCCTGAAAAAGATGATTTAAGAGAAATATTTCAAACACAATCTTAATCAAACACAATCTGTACACGACAATCTTAACTTCTTTAAGACATTATTCACCCTGTTTATATCTGTATCATTGTCTACATCTTTGTTGATGATATCGCAACGTTTCGACGGTTGTTCCCTCCAGCCTTCCTCAAATGTATACCAGTCTGAGTAACGTACAGCGAATTCTTCATTTAATCTTAGTGGGTAGAATATTCCCCTTCAATTGGTCATGACTGGGGATATCTAGTTCTTATTTTTCATTAGTGCTACTCAGTTTTTATTCACCATTCTCCACTGAGTGCAACTACACACTGCCCGACACAGGGATTGAATTCACAATCACTATATCACAAAATTCAAACTAGGCCATCGTCTCGTAGGCCTAGTGAATTAAGGCGCTGGTTTGTCATAATAGCCATTTTAACAGTACCTCTATAATTCGAGTGGTTGTCAGGCAGAGAGATACAAGAGCTATTTTTAGTAAGTGCTTTAAAATTAAAACCTCAAGCCAGACACCATTGAACCAGGAATATTTTTTCTTGAACAGAATTAGCTTGAAAAAAAAAATGAGTAAAATAAAAAGCCCTTTATCTTCATCTGCTCGTTTCTCAGAACAATCCTTGACACGGATATTGTTTTATTTATTTGACATTCTTTCCGGTAACCGATCCATAAAACCAAATCTGTCTGGAAGACATTTTCCCCTCATATAATTCAATTGACAAGCATCGCCGCCTGACTTACATTTCCTCAATTATTTCTTTCCCTGTAACATTTGCTTGTCTAGAGTTTATCCGACTTGTTGTCTATGGTAAGCAAATATTTTGTCTTACTCCGATAGGGGAGAAAGCGGAACAATTTTCCAATCTCTTCTGTGAATATTTTTTGTTATGTATTTTCTACATTTCTTCATCTTCCATGTTTTTTTATTCAGTCTATATTTTACTAAACTCCATCAGATGCGACGTTGACATGCTCCACTGAGTTCTCACATCACTTTTTACCTATCTTGAATTTATTTTATACCAATATTTTATGTATTTTTGTTTCTCATTTTCCATCATTTTTTTGTTAATATCTGTTCTTTGTTCTCTTCAAGAGAGTTTATTATACAAAAACAATTTATGATTCTTTTTCTGAAATTCTGTAAGTTTTTTGGGGGAAGTAAGAAGTTACTTGACAAAACAGGTTGTCTGTGTTTTTTCCATCATTTCAGTATCTGTTTGAACTATCTTAGATTTATTGAGATATGTGTGCGGTCGAATGAACTGCGGCACGGAACCAGAAATCGGGGAACCGAGTTCGTTATATTCATTTACGTGCAAATACCTAATCTGCCCACCCCCGGTGCTGGATTAAATAGCAAGACTGACTGGGTTCTGTAGCCGTGGTGTGCAACCATTCTAGAGATTGTGACTCCAGAAAATCACCCATCCGCTATCAATCTTAGGAAAACTGCGGAGTCGTATCGGCCCATGAGGACGTACATTGACTGAAATTCTTCAATTGTGTGATGTACGCTTTCTGCATCTGGCAGAGAATGTGTTTACTTCTTGTTTGTTTTTCTTTGTTACTCAGTGATTTCCTTCCAACTACGATCCTAAATTTTATTGTTTGCAGCGAAATCCAAACAACTTAACTTTAACAAATTGTTTAAAAAGTTTTAATGAGCCAGATTCTTACGCCCATATCATTTTGAACTACCGGTTCTCGTCCGATCACCTGGGAGTCTGGGAGAAATAACAAAAAAACAGCACTTATTATGAGCTACAGAGGACAGGATGTTAGTGGAGGGCTATTGTCACCTACGTCCTAAGTCACATACAAGAAGAATTGCAAAAGACGTACAACAGTGCTAAATCTGCAAAAGACTGTGTAAAATCATAGCATGACTAAAGAGAAAGCCATATTTTCACTGTCACTATTTGAAAGGGAACAATAATATTTTAGATATTATTTTTTGAAAATGCACGGGAAATATGGCACAAGACAAATATTAGGAAATTAGCATTAGAGACCATCTTAATAATAACACAAGTAGCGGTAAATCAGACGAAAGAGCCCGGCGTTTAATTAGCCCCAAAAACCACCCGACACCGACGATTTGAAAGCATTAATATACTCTGAAAATACGAAAATACAAACGTTAAAATTAATTTCGTATCCCATTAAGAACTGAAGTATCAGCAACCTTATGGTGGAGTGCTGGGAATTTACACTAAACAATAAAAGATACGAAAATAAAATACACCAATGATTTTACATCACTTCTTCTTCTTTATGCCTTGCATCTTCAATGAATCATGGCTCTCACAATTTTATATAGTTTGTAGTACTTAATAAACTTTGTCTTTTTCTTATCTCTCTTAAACCTTGCTCCACCATTCATTTACTCAACCTCTCTTTGTAGGTTATGCATTGTTTGCCTCTGTTCCTTTCGCCTTCAATCTGCCCTGTGCTTATATGCTATAGAAATTTCAACTCCCTCTTCCTGATTACCTCCTTTGGCTTGGTTAAAACATCATGGACCAACTTATAAAAAAAGCCGTTAACCATCAGACACCGCTTCAATATTTGTAACTCGTCCGACAATGGATCGGAGCATGCGCAATGCAAACTTTTCAAAAACTTTCTGCAAGTTTATTTTTCCTTGAGAAATGACAGAGCCGTTTCTGAAAATTTAAATTCGTAACAATTTTTCTTATTGTGCTTATCTATATTAGTATTTTATCATTTTAGAATTACTTTCATTGGCCTGATATATATATATATATATATACACACACACACACACACACACACACACACACACACACACACACACACATATATATATATATATATGTATATATTTAATTATAAAATTAATTAAGAAAAAATTTAAAACATTCATCTGGTTCGATGGCTCAAAATACTTGCATCGAAACGCTTATCAGGGACAGATATGTAATAAATATAATTATTCGGAAACCAGATAAATAACTGAATTTTTTAAAATTTATTGAATATTATAACCAAAGTTATCTATTGGACGTTAGTTGTCAGAGATTCTGCTAACCCCAAAAAAACGCGGCAAACACTCGACATTTTATGTAATCTCACACTTGTACTTTTATTATTATTTTATTATTATTATTATTATTAAAAGAAGAAAGAAAATGAGTGACTTTTAAAAATGAGATAAGGATTTACCGTTAATTCGATACAAAAGAGGTGGGAAAATATATTAACAATTTTCGACATGAACTAAGAATTTTAGAGAAAAGATACAGAACAATTATGAACGGCATTTTAAAAGCCACTCATGTCCATTCTTTTTTTAATCACGAGAAACGGCAGCTTTGGGGAACAGTACTAATGATTCATTATTTAAGCATGCACACAAATAAACACAGTCATTTCTTGCTGTAGTTTCTCATAAAAACTGAGGAAGGCAAAACCGGTAATCAAATACAAATGTTTTCCATTTTTCAAATGTCTTAAAATTTTACCGTGATTCTAAACTATATTTTAAATAGCACCCCCACTATATATATATATATATATATATATATATATATATATATATATATATATATATATATATATATATATATATATATGTATGTATTAAAAACGCATATGGACATTCCAAACCTAGTTACTTCCCATGACGTTTACTTCGCGAAATTCATTACAGCTAAAACATTTAATTCTCTGATTAATAATGCCATTTTGTTTCAGAAAAAAAGACAAGACTCTGATGATGACATTGCGCTAATGTTGAAAGTACTCGGAATAAATGAATATGTATCAACGTATTGATTTTCTCTCGTCCTTTAATAAGGAAAACTAGGAATCTTGTCCGTGAATATGAGAGGGTGCTAATGAAAATAAGTAGAGAAAATTTGTATAAATTATTCAATGTAACATGTTTAATATATATATATATATATATATATATATATATATATATATATATACCGGGTGTAACAGCAAAATTGTCCAATTGTTAGACTGAGATATAAAATGTTATATCTTAGAAATGATTAAAAAATTTCTGAGGTTTTTATAACACTGTTGGACTCTACATTGAGCAATGTGGATGCATAATCACTCTCCAAGTTTAACTGATGGAATTGATCATAAACAAAAATGACATATTCCTGATTAATTAATCATAATTAAGGATCGGAAGCACATGAAGGATGGGAGTATATATATATATTATTTCAGAATCACTTTCCAATTTATTCAAGATTATCTTCGCCCTCTCTAACCTTTTAATTTTCTGTCCTGGAGAAACAAGGTGCCTCACACGTTTCACGTACGATTTCATTTTCAAGTCTTTTTACACTGCTCTTTGCACTATCACAGCTGAAACTCGTATCACACATGCCAAACGCCTTATGAATTAAGTTGGATCTTTTCTAATTGATCTCATTAGTTGAATTTATTGTCCCTTATCTTGTAGTGACCTCCGGATCCAGTTTTGCTCTCTACTGTTCCCAATTTGTTAAACTTATTCACCAATCACTTCATGGTTCTTGAATGGATTTGAAGATAGAAACCAGAGTATAAATGTTGATACTATTACTGAAGAGGCCTGCATGATGTTTATCCTCTTACAATTAATTACTTGGGAAAATATAGTAAGGCTGACACAAAAAATGAATTTAACCTGTTCTGTTTCTAGCTTAATAATTCAAAGGATTTTTCTGTGATTCTTACGACTAATGATGTCAAGATGACTAAAAGGCTTATCTTAAGACCTGGGGAAAAGTAATTCAATTAGTTTAGTGGTATTTTATATATTAATGATTTTGTGTGATAGACAATTATTCTGTTACACGATTTGGACAATTTTGCTGTTACACCCGGAATGTATGTATGTATGTCTCTCTTTCTCCCTCTCTCTCTCTCTATCTCTATCTAAATATATATATATAATATATATATATATATATGATAGATAGATAGATAGATAGATGTAGAAATGACCTAAATCACGAGATAGATTAACCATATATATGAGCGATTACGTACACATACAGATGAGGATTAACTATTTATTTAATCAATGGTGTAGACAAAACAGTGCTCACTATAGTGAAACTGAGCTATAAATATATATAAATAATAACACATATACCTACGTTTACAGTACGACTCAGAATTTCATAACTTTGCCAAACATCACATGCAAATTCACGAAGTTTTCAATACAGTTGTTTTTAATTTATCTATTATATATATATATATATATATATATATATATATATAGAGAGAGAGAGAGAGAGAGAGAGAGAAAGCGAGAGGAACATATATAGCTGTAGCCATAAAACCCGTGGAGATATGTAGTAATAGCCAAAGACAGAGATGAACAAGTATATTATACCGTATACCGTACCTATTTTCTGTTTTATTTTCTGATGTCAACCACTCAGACAGTTTTCTGATTATTCCGTTTGTATCTACGACCGTTTTTCAGTATGAATTACAAAAGTTCGATCATTGATGCGACTGTTCGACAATCGATTCTTATCTTCTTTTTTTCTATAGCTTCCATCACATTCAGATGCCGGCGCCTCTCGTTGCGAAAGATACGCTTTCTTTTCCGTTTCCAACCCATGCCTGTTTTTATTTGATTTGATCACACACACACACACACACACACACACACACACACACACACACACACACACACAATCGCATACACACGTACATGCAAATAAAAACTTGCGTCACTAGAGACATTGATACAATGTTTGTCTTTTAACAAATAAAGCCCTGCGCTTTTAGATCAATGGAATTGTACATTTTATCTTCCTGTCAGAGTTCATCCTGGAGGAATAGGGAAATAATCGATTATGCAGACAGTGGCTATACAATGTCCATTTTGGAATATTGTGCTTTTTAAATGAGAAGTGTATATTGATTCAGTTGACAATCAAATCCAGCTTCGAAATGTGACGGGAATGATTTGAAATAAAATGAGAAGAAGCTACCGAAAAACAGTCACTCTCTAAATATTATATTTCAGATGTTTCCTTCTTTTTGTTTCTTTGATGTTTGGCGTTCGCGATTCTGGTTCCGATAATTACATCTCATTCTTCATCTTATGTTAAAGGTAAAAGCGAATGACCATCTACGCGTTTACCAATCAGAAACGGTCAAACGTTGCTGCCACTGGCTTGAGAAAGTAAAGATATATGTAATTTATACTACTTTGACTCGAGTCACATAAGTCGATGGACACATCACGTTGGAACACCAGTTCTTGTACGATTGCCAAAGTTAAGCAACGTCGAGTCTGATCAGTACCTAGATAGGTTACCACCTGGGAATACTAGGTGCCGTAAAACTGGATGCGCAGGTGGTGTAATTGGAAACGTTTCAGGATTGTAAATCGGAGAGCAGATTTCCAATTCCAGTTGAGTTAGTTATATTTACTTAAGCTTAAAAACCCTTGGGAAAGGTATGAATCTTCTCTTCTTTAATTAGTAATAAAACCATTATTATCCTCAGTGAAAATAATAAAATTCCGTACAAAATATTTAGATTTCGGCATTAAATAACCCATAGAGGTTGATATGCCGCGACACGAATAACAATCAACCAACCAAGTCGACAATTTGATCCGAAAATTCCGATTTTCAATATAGCGGAAAATTGGAAAATGAGTGTGTTATAAAAAAGTCATAAAATATCATAAAAATGTCGTAAGAAATGTTTTGCTAAACTGATATGGCATTTTCCTGTCATTTTTATGATATTTTATTGCACATTATTACATCAAAAGGTTGTGCTTTTGATTGGGAATCTTTCTAACCTTTCAAAATGTTGACCTAAGTTCAGTAAAAGATACTATATTGGATATTACCTATCAATTTTTTATCCGTCATGTTAATGGTCGTAATTGTCCATTTACATAGATGAAGATTCTTGTGTTCATTAGGTAGTGTTAATCTCAGTTGAAATAAATGAAATATTATACTTGAAATATTTTTCCTGAAGAATACCCTTTCGCCCATTCTAGAACAGATGGGATTTTCCTATTTAACCTTGTGTATGAAGTCGTTTGGAACGTCAACAATTCGATTATATCATACTTTTGCCTTCTCATTACATTTTATTGCATTTGCTGTTCTCTTTTGTTTTGGTGCCGTTGTGAATTTTCAAATAATATGTTATTTATTTATTTATTTTTGGCAAAAGGCAGTATTTACATTGCTCGGACTATTATCCTTATCTTCGTTGCCATATTTATCCAAACGTTTCGGCCGTTGTACGCTCCTGCCTTCTTCTCGTGGTTGGAATGTCGAATTGAACCCTTTATTTCGCTCGCTGGTGTAGACTATTCTAGTTCTGAGTGCCTTGTCTAGTGGATGTCAGTTATCAGTTATCTCCTGTTAATTCCCCTCTCCAAGTTCTCCATTGCTTTAACCAGGTATTGAACTCACACTCTTTGACATCCATTAGACATGGCGCGTGTAACTAGAACAGTCTACTTCAGCGAGCGAAATAAAAGGGTTCAGTTCGACATTCCAACCACGTGAAGAAGGCAGGAGCGTACAACGGCCGAAACGTTGTGATAAATATGGCAACGAAGATGAGGATATGTGAGCAATAATCTGACTTAATGTATGTGTTACGGGCCGTTGTATGCGTTGAGAGATAAAAACATGTGTCTCCTCAAATGGCCACAACGAACATGGCAGACACGGGATGTGAGTCTACATAAAGAATTCCAAATAAATGACAAGAAATAATATATATATGTACAAACAACAAAGGTATGCAAGAGACAAGAAAATAATGTTTGTAACAAAGGAAAGTGAAAACTATTTAGTTCAAATTATGTTTAGTCAATGAATGGGCGTACGTACGTACGTACGTACGTGTGTGTGTGTGTGTGTGTGTGTGTGTGTGTGTGTGTGTGTGTGTGTGTGTGTGTGTATTGTTCATGAGTTTCCCAAAGGGAAAGCGTTCTCCGCGAGAGGTTACATGTTAATGAAGAAGATTCGAAAAGAGCGGGAAAAAAATGTCACTTAGTATTAATAGTCCAGAAAGCGTCCCCTAGTAGCGGTTTCAAAAATTAGGAGGAGGTAATCCGACATATGTAATAAATATTAATCTCTAATAAATTTATTTTCTAACTGTATACAACATTTTTAATGCTTTACAAAAAATCATATTTCGGGTTATCCGAAAATTATTGGAATTTTGAACCAACTTGACGATTTCTGGACTTCTGTCCAGTCTATTTGTATATTTATAACTCCTCTGGACATTGTAATATAAATGCCCTCTAGATTATGAAACTCTTACGGGTCTTTAGGAGAGGGTCTGAATTAACAATATAATGGAAGCGACTGATTATGGACTTCGCTACATCATCTATTAAGCAACAAAGCTATTTGTCTAACGACTGAAATAGCGTTCTTGATGTTTCCTCAGAGGAATTAATGCAGTCCGCTCTATGTGCCAAATTTGCTTTGCTAGCGATAATCTGCTGGAATACTCTGTTCACGTCTCTCTATTTTAGCTGTTCATAGAAAATGTTCATAGCTATGTCTGCACAAGGTCAGAATTTGTTGGAATACACTACTGTTTGAATGCAGTGACTAGAGATTTTTAAAAAATCAGTCAAGTAAAAAATATAAATATATGGAATACATTTTAACAGATGATAGAAATAACGATACCGAAATCCAAAGAGTATTGGAATAAGGAAAAACACTTTCGAAAATCTATGCTAAGCAAAGTATTAAAAAACGGGAGAATTTCATTAGAAACAAAGAAAACAGTACTTACGTAATATCGATTATCCTGTATGGAAGTAAATGCTGAACAATCTCCTCACAGAGGAACAAGACTTTAAACAACAGAAATATGTTTCTGCAGGAGATTGCCGAGAATTCCGTTGACTGAACATGTGAGCAATGACAGAGTTTTAGAGATGGAATCAACAATTATACGTAAAATCAGAAAAGGATAGTTGAAAGTTCTTGAAGAACGAGGGATTAGAATATTTGACACCGAGAGGAGATACTGAAGACAATACGGGCAGAGGAAAACAAAGTAAAACCGACATAACGAGCTTGTGTACATGCTTAGCAGAGTAGGGTTTAGGAGTGATAGTAAATGACAATATTTACTAAGACAGGATATTCTAGAGAGACATGATCATCAACGTCTGGCAATGACACGATACACAGAAGAACCACTGCCGACGCGTGAAAAATGTCTGCAATTCCGCTACGTGTCTCTCTCTCTCTCACTCTCTCTCAATATCTAGTTTGTTTACTGAATCTCTCTCTCTTTGTCTCTCTCTCTCTCTCTCTCTCTCTCTCTCTATATATATATATATATATATATATATATATATATATATTCAGTAAACGGAGAGAGAGAGAAATATAGATATGGGTATGATAAAACTACACATATACGCACATATACTTGCACGTACATATATAGTATCAAGTATACGTTGGATATCAGGTATATTCACTAATACACAGACACACAGACACACACACACACACACACACACACACACACACACACACATATATATATATATATATATATATATATATATATATATATATATATAAATATGTACAAATGATATATTTCTAACCAAATATATTCATATATCTACATATATACAGGGTGAATGAAAAGTAACTCCCTATGTAGGAGTGACCAGCCAGGTGTCTTGACCCTATGACTTTTTTTGGTGGGGGTGTCGTTAAAAGAGAAGTCTACTATACGAATCCAATATCTTGTGAAAACTTGAAAGGCGAATACAAGACGTTATGTCTTCCGTACCACAAGAGTTCCGGGTGAAATCAGTTGACGCGATTCCTGGGTGGATCGAGAAGCTGGTTGCGAAATCTGGTGCCCATATTGAATTTCATATGAAACAGCACGCTAAACGCTTTCCTCTGATATCCATTTCTTCTGAAATTACAGTTACTACATAAGTTATAAGTATTTTAAGATAGCGAGTTACTTTTCAATCATCCTGTATTAAAAAGAATTAATCGAACTCACTATGGGATGTCATGCAGTTATAAAACAAAGTGTGATCGACGCCATTACGACAGGAAGAATATATATAATCGTCTACTCGGATTTCATCCCTGCCCAACACACAAGATCTCAGAATAAATATTCCCAATAGAATTCAGGAATAATGAATCTCACACAGACAAAACATGAAAAGAATCTATAAACACCAAAACAAGACACCCTTGAAAATGGTTAAAGAAATGGCAGAAAGTGTTTGGGAGAATGGACGCTACGGAGTGTTATTGTACTCCATTACTCCCATTAAACGGGAAAGTGTAAGAGCGTTGAAACAACTAAATAAACTTGGTCCACTTTGTCGTGCCAGACAGTTTTTCTCGCCAGAACCAAAGTTGCACATTCTTAAATCTAACATTCGTTTTTGAATTTAATAGTGCTGCCATATGTACACTTAAAGATATGACAACCTTCATGGTTTCGATAAAATCCAAAGAAAATTATGTTATGTTGTCGGTCCTGACTTGGCATCTCGATATTAGTTACTTTCCCACCACCCTGACGTGGTTACCTGTGTTTTTAAAAAATATTTTCATGGAAATTGTTCTGATGAGCTTTCCTCTTTAGTTACCTGACTCTATGAATTTAACTGATGTGCAATTATCTGATAAATGTTTCTCTACAGTAATCTGTGTAGGTATTTGCACAGCTTTAGATTCATTGAATAAAAGGGATAATAACCGTGAGAATTGCTTTTCCTTGGGTTTTATACCATTGTTCTTTCACAACGCGTTAAATTACATGCCTCCATAGATGCATTGAGTAACTCCAATAATTTTTAAAACAGTTTGAAATTAAGTAACATAAAATATAAAATAAAGAATAGAGTAATGCCGGTGGAAGGTTTGCCAGGGATATTCAGAACTTATTCCAGTAGGTAAAATAATCAAATTATCCAAAAACTTTTTTCGGTTTTGACATCACAGCGTTTTTTGGGGTTTTTTTTTTTGCACTGAAAAATGTATGACCAGGGAGCATGACTTAATGCGATGCAAATCTTCATAATTATGATATATTGCCAGAATCTCCAGGTAACTAAATTTCGAGCGGCGAGCCGACTTTGTGTCGCTACCTTGTAAATCCCAAATCAAGTTAATTACTGTTGTAGTCAAGTGTTTCAAACTACTTCTATGCGTCGTGTCTCTTCAGGACATGGGTGACCCTGGCTATTTAAAACTTCATTTACTCAGGCGGGATTACCCTACGACATCATTGTATGATAAATGTTTTCTTCTCTCTTTCTCCGATGTGTCTCTTCAAGATGATGTCGATAAAATTTGTTCGAAGATTTCTGTATAATACTGGTCCCGATAAGACTCTGTCGTTGAGCACCGCTCTTAGCATTTATTGTACTTTGTTCAGGCATTTCCGCTTCCTTTTCTTTTTACCCATATTTGATGTGCCGTGTGATTTACACAAATATCCTTTTCTCCCCATGTCTCCCGAATATTTCAAAGCCTCAAAATGAATGCAGAACTTTTCTAATTCATATTCGTCTTAAAATCTCGAAGATTATTTGTTTTAATTCCATGTTTATTTTAACATGCGTCTGTCGATCATCATCCATTTTGTCTTCATAAATATTTCACAGCCATAACAAAATATTTCGGTCTCCTCTGCCATATCACGCCATAGATATTACATAACAATAAAACTCTTTTCATTCTTTCTAATTTGATCGTTCGAAATTTGATAACTTAATATGCTTTAAATTCAAGAGATACTAGGGAAATAGAAAATGGACAATTCTGTTGTGACCAAATGTTAAATGATGAAGACCTGCTTTTCTTAAAAATTACAGTTTGATATAAATTTTTATAAATAGGCCATAATGATAACCATTGGCATTACTGAGATTTATGCAGGGTTGTTAAACAGCAAACGAGTCCATACAACTTAATTTAACCGCTATATTACCTTTCCAGCCGAGTTTGTGTCTCTGCAAGTATATTGTTAAATTCATACCAATGAATAGAGTCTCTGGAGTTTACTAGTATTTAGTTTAATTTGTTGAGTGAAATTCGATCTTACCTGTTCAATCATAAAACGAATCAACTATGTACATATGTATTTACTTTGAAGTAAACATGTTTAAGAATTCAATAATGGTGTTACTATGATAGAACAAACGCATTATACTGGCCCAGCTATTAAATGCATCTTTAACTAAGATTTGTCTGACAGAAATACCATAAACTCGGCTACTGTTGGAAATCGGTACTTAACAATTTAGATTTAACTCGCTCTCGTCTTTAGTTTGGGAAAAAACGAGATTTGGGTGTGTTGGTCGATTGTAATGTGTCTTCATCAGCCCTTTTCGGGTTATTTAACGCCAGAAAATATTTTATATTGTAAGATTTTCTTTTAAATTATATTGATTTTCTTATATAAATCTTACTAAATAACCCATATATTGGTGAAAAAGAAGTGGAGTCTTAACTTTTACCATAAGTATTTGCGCCTATGTGAATATAACGAACACACTGGAATTGGAACTCGGCTCTTCAATTTCCAATTCCTTTCCCTTAATCTATTATACCACTTACACATAGGATCTTACAGCAATCGTGTATTCACAATGGGCCACCCACCCAGACCGACCATGCTCGATGTTGCTTAACTTCGTTAATCTTACGAGAACTGGGGTTACAAAAATTTAACATAAAGTTTTGGATGTAATCTATCGGAAGATATTTAAAAATAATTGACCGTGAAGAGGATTCGAAAGCGGCAGTTCCTGGCGGAGTGTCATTACTCAACCAAAAATAACTTTGGAAGATAATATAATTTTAGGAATGCGAATAAATTGTGAGATTATAACATCAATACGCATGCGGGGAACTCCATGCAATGCTTTAAATATCATTTCAAGTATTTTTAATTGTTTTCGATTAAATGCACTGTAGTCTGGAGATGATTTTTCAGTAAAACACCTGCGCCGATACAAAAGTTCCTATATTTGCATGTTTAGCATTCTGTGCCCTGAAGATGTTTTCATTATGCAAATGTAATCTTCTAAGAAATCTTGATAGGAAAATTCAACGTATTCGAGTGAAAGGCTGGTTACAACAAATAAAGGACGGTCGATTTAAATATACAATAAAATTAGTTTCTCAAGTTAAAACGAAAGATAAAACTGTTTAAAGAAAATCCGTTGTGATCACTGAGGATAAGAGAGGGTTCTAAATAAAATAGTCTTATCAGAATCGACAACCAGAAAGTTTATGTCTGACAGTTTGTCATATATATATATATATATATATATATATATATATATATATATATATATATATATATGTGTGTGTGTGTGTGTGTGTGTGTCTGTGTGTGTGTGTGTGTGTATGTGTATTAGGGCCTTTGGCGTATGTTGCATTTTAAATCAGCGCACTGAAACTAAAAAGTGTTTGTGTACATTTATATATATATATATATATATATATATATATATATATATATATATATATATATATATATATATATATATATATAGGTGTGTGTCAGTGTGTGTGTGGGTGTGTAGCTTGACGGATCTGTATAAGCATGAAACAAACTTGCGCCGCTGGGTCGTACTTCAGTGTCCATTCATATTTACATATACTCTATACTTGACACTTATTTATCATATATATATATATATATATATATATATATATATATATATATATACATATATATATACATATATATATATATATGCGTGTGTGTGTCTGTGTCTCTATGTGTGTATGTATCTGTAATTGTGTGTGTGTGTATCTGTATGTGTGCGTGTGTGTTAGACCTTTTTTTTCTATGATATTTTTTAATTTGTCAGTGGTGCTGTTTATCCTTGATGTTATGGGATGCCTGGTTTATTTGCTTGAACATATATATATATATATATATATATATATATATATATATATATATATATATATATATATATATATATATATATATATATAAAAACCCGGTAAGCCATATATATATTCAAGAAATAAACAGAATTTACAGAACAACTGAATAAATTGCGTAAGACGAGCAGAAAGAGAACGTGTCTACATTTATGAAGAATATGTATAACTAGGATGTAGATTGTTTTCATAGTGCGTATAAATTAAAGCATTTGGCGGCATGCAATATGCAGTGAAAACTAGTTTGCTACTGTTGACGCTCGTAAACCTATTTAGCCTGCATGTTATTTTTTATGCCAATATCGCTAAACATTTTTCAAATTTTATTTACTCGAATATATATGCAAAAAATGTGAGTGATTGCTAATGTGTGAGAATTTCATTTTTGTTTGTGTAACAAACGAATAAATACCATAGTCAAAGGTTAACTGAAAGACCAACTAGCCAACTAAAATTTGTGCTTTATATATCAAAACATGGGCTTCCAAAATTAGATCTATTAATCTCAAGTTTATCGATTAATATATAATTTTCCCAATTTTTAAATATCAATTTTAAAGAAGAAAAATATTGTTGATCATATTCTGAAGAGATACTTAAAATGTCCGTAGCTAACAAATTTTTATCGGGTGCAAATTCAAAGAAAACAGCGGATTTCGTATGACGTCGCAGATTGGCTAATATATGTGAATACAACAAATTATTGCAGCCGGTCAGTTTACAAAAAAAAGAAAAAAATCGTTGTGACTCGGGTTTTCTACAAAAATTAGGTTTCAGTGACAATACACACACACACACACACACACACACACACACACACACACACACATATATATATATATATATATATATATATATATATATATATATATATATATATATATCAATAAAATCCTTTGAGATTACCAATCAGAATACATATGGAAACGTTCAAATGCATAAATTTGGATATGCATTAAGACTCCATCATTTCACAGCTCCCATTACCTATTTACCAGTTTTCAAAATTCCTCATGTATATTATTACCTTATATCTACCTACCAAATATAGTATCACATTTACTCATGAATTTCTCCACATCAACAAAAACAACACAAATAAACGGAAACTTTTTAGCCTCACTTGATGTGGAAAACATATACACAAACATCCCCGTCGATGAAACCAGTGATATAATCTGTAACTCTGTTTACAAACATAATTCGTTTCCAATTCCATTTATCAAACCTAATATTCACAGGAAATTACTTCCCGCTTGCACAACTAAATCGCATTCTATTACCATAATAGTTCATTTTAGATTCATAGTTATATCTATATTATATTGATAATTATATAATATACTTATATGAAAAAGAAATTATTGGAAAATGTTACTAAACCTAAGTATATATGAATACCTAAATGTAAATGTTGACATTCTAAGAAGGGGAAATAGATATTAGTTTATAACGGTTTTCCAAACCACCTCATAGATAAGCAAATTAGACTAATTCTTTCTAAAGTAAGGAACAAGAACACTGAATATGAAGATAAAAACAATAAAATCAAAAGACACATTAGCATGTGTAAGATTAATTTTCCGTTAGAAAGGTTATAATGAAATATATAACCGCCGTCGATCAGACTTTAAATGAAGTATCTATTATAAATTTATTTTAAAGCAGTTGACACCATGTGTCCAAAAACGGAAGTGTGTGTACATTTTTGTGTATGATTTAATAATGAGTCAAACGATAGGAAAAACGTAATAATAATTCCTTATGTAAGCATAAGTACAAATAAACACACACAATTCCTTCTTCCATTTTTAGATCTGATGAAGTCTAGAATGGCGAAACGCGTAATCAAATCTGGTTTCAGTGAAACATTTTCTCTCTCTCTATATATATATATATTTAAATACATACATATTATATATATATATATATATATATATATATATATATATATATATATATATATATATATATATATATATATATATTATGAAATGGACAAAGTCCGACAATTATTTAAAGACATTTTTATGTTTAACATTCTTTTTATAGATACAAGTATGTAAGTAAATGCTTTGTTCATAATGAACAGTATTAAATAACATTTACCGGCCTGGATGTCCGAGAATTTTTCATAGAAGTTATTATTATAAACATAGCATTTACTTAAATACTTGTATCTATAAAATGAATGTTAAATATAAAAATGTCTTTAAATAATTGTCGGACTTTATCCATTTCATAATGTGTGACGTCATTTGTTTACTTTTGGAACGCCATGAGCAGTTATGAATGTACGTGAGAGATTCATGGAAGATTGAAGTTTATAAGCAATAAATTCGACCTTACCAAGCGAACGATCCTTTGTGGCCGGGCGGAAAGGCACGTCAGGCTATATGACGGTTCCGTATATGATACAGGTTCGAATCCTGCCGAAGGACGAATATTTTCTATGAAAATTTCTCAGACATTCAGGCCGGTAAATGTTATTTAATACTGATAAACAGTATTAAATAACATTTACCGGCCTGATATAAACAGAGCATTTACTTAAATACTTGTATCTATAAAAAGAATGTTAAACATAAAAATGTCTTAATATATATATATATATATATATATATATATATATATATATATATATATATATATATATATATATATATATATATATATGATGGTATACAGGAATGTATCTTTATAAAATTTTCTTACTATAAAGCGAAACTTTCCTCATACCCACAGCTATATAATAATTCATAACCAAGACATCACTTCATGATTTTTTCGTGAATTATCGAAGCATATTACGCGTATTTCAACTTTTACTACACATTTTAGTGGTAGATATAATAGAGGAGAGGTCACGCTTGAATTATTACTATCATAGTATCTACTAATCAGAAACTATCGCATGAGTATTCCTGCTTATTACCTTAAAGTCTCATCAAGACATTTATTTAATCTACTATGAATACATACTGTTATCCGTCTTGCACTCATTTTTTAGTCAATTATGTTAGAAGATTATCGATTCTTTTTATGAGTGTGTTTAATTAACTTTCAGTTAACAACCATAGCTACTATGAATAAATTATTTTAATAAATCGTGAAGCATATTGTCACAATTGAGGTCATCGCCAGTTAGTGAAAAGCATTGGACTGTGTCTTAATTATGTAGTCAATGTGTTTTAAGTGTTAATATATTTTTAGGTTTTATTTATGTTAGGGTTAATTAAATATTGTCTGTTGGTTATTATGTGTTATAAATTGGGAGCATATTAAATACGTGTTGCATGAAAGCAATGTCTCACATCAATTTAACACGCGAATTGATTGTTCTAGACTGCACCGATGATTTGATAATCAAGAAAAATTCAATTTCCCGCTGATGCCAAAAATGAAAACAAATAATACAATTGAATAAAGTCGTAACGTATGTGTTGTGAAATATTTTATTCGAAGTCATATTCAACTCAATTGATTTTTGCTGAGCAAAGGAATCTCGATCTCCCGATCACTTAATCTTGATACAATTCTTCGCGATCTTCTAGATGATTAATTATATTCCGCACTGAACCCTTCTCGTTGTCCAGTCCCCATTTCTATGGCTAAAGTTATAATGATTGCATTCATTCATTTATTCGATTAGTGCAGACTTTGTCGCTATGGTCACTACTCCCCCTATTGCTATCGTAAATGTGGTTGACGGTGACGTTTAAGACAAAATAGTGCAATGGTATGCCGGTCCCTTTTGCACCGGAGATATTGATGTTGCCCATTTTTTTTTTCATCTCAGAAGTTTCTATGCCGACTGCTAAAACATTTGACAGTTCGAGCTACAGCTCCTACGCCCAAGCTGGTGACTGGCCGTTGGCCGCTTTGGCACGTGTAATCTGGGGAGAGGCGTTACCCTTCAACGATCTGGCCACAAAATCCTTCTTATTAATCCCTAGTTTAGCTGGCAGGTCGATGCCGTTGACCGGTGTGTAGTCACTTCAGTGCGTAGTTGGAGCCATATGTAAGAGTTGGAAGTAGGACGTGGGCCAGTTCCGCAAACAAATTCACCTGAGTAAAGCAGGGTCGAATGCTTTGCTGCAAAATTATTACCATGACGAGACGGTTCATAAATAACTCTATATTCATTAAATCAACCAGTTCAGACATTCACGACTACGGCATGCTATGCCACATTTCTTTGTTTATTTCGCGGTATATCTCCTACTTATGAGTCATTTAGTGCCGAAATTTAATGTTATAGGGAAAATTGTTAATTTCTTTTAAAAAAGAATTGCTGGTATTTTTTTTTCTTCATACAGAAATATATTGCTGGTATATTTTTAATTTCAATTTAATTTTTTTAAAATGTATTGCTGGTAAATTTTATACAATGAAAATATATTACTGGTAAAAGCATTTTTATACTATAAAAATGCGGATAACTGCATAGTATCTTGATTTTTATTGCTGGTATTTTTTTCAAAAATGTATAGCTGGTATTATCTTTTCTTCAAAAATTTATTGCCGGTAATAATATTTACAGAGTATTTCTGGTATTGAACCCAATTTTGCACTTTCATAGTGTTTTGCACGCAGTTAGGGGATTATCCATTTGCCCATAGCTGGAATGATGCTACCACCCCGGGTCAGGGATGATCTAGAAACAACAGTAATTAAAAGTTGGTCCTACACTCCTAAAAACCTCCCGATAAGAGACTTTGTTGCTGGATGTAGTTTATCGTCATACCCTGGACTGGCTGCGAAGTGTCCACTGGGACTAATCATTCCAAAATCCCCACGTATTCCATTAGTAAAAAGGAAATTCCATTTGGATACCTTCTTCCCAAGGAGAGCCTCTTTGTGATAGTGACACCCAAGACGAGGATTCCCTGATCACTCCATTCTTAACCTCTCTTTTCAAGTCTAGGTCAACCATTTTCGTTGCTACATATTCTCTGAAACTGAAATTCTTACATCATCTTCTTACGTTCAATTGGCTCAATAACTTTCTATCTTGGGTGTCACTTGTGTAAACAATTAGTGAAATAAAAGACAAATGATATAAGTACAAGTCGCATTATGGTGGAGCAAACTGCAATGGAGTGTGGTTCAAACCAAGTCTTCTCAACTGAGCAATGGTGAGAAGAAAAAAATCTTCAAGGCATTCAGTAATAGTACCAACTTTCACACACTGGCTTCCAGCTTTTAATCCCATTCAAGAACCATCGAGAGGAATGTGTATATATTTAAAAAAGAGAGAAATGTACAGAGGAAAACTAATCCAGAGGTCACATCAGGAAGACGGATCATCATTTCAATTTAAATTTAAAGAGATCAATTGGAAACGATCCAACGCAATACATAAGAAGTTTGGCACATGTGGGAAGAGCTTCACCTACGATAGTCCAAAGAGCAATAAAAACAAAAAACTTTAATATGAAATCGTAATGAAACGTGCCAGGCGCTTTGTTACTCCAGGAAGGAAAGTTGTAATGTTAGAGAGGGCGAGATCATATTGAATAAGTTGGAAAATGATCCTGGAAAAATATATAACTTCGAAATTTATATCAATGCTTCATGAGCTTCCGATCCTTAGCTATGATTAATTAATGATGAACATGTCATTTTCGCTTTTGATCGATTTCATCACGATACTTAGGTTACGGTTACAGAGTAATTATACATTCGTATTGATCAAAGTAAAACCGGTACTGTTTTTCGTAAAAATTTATAAAGTCTTTCTCTTCAGACAATTTTTCAGGAAAATATGTTTCTCTAGTCGAATGACTGTTATCGCTCTTTCTAGTATTAATGGTTTTAGTGGTTTCCTTTCTATCGTTTTATTTGTAGTAGTGTGGGAGGACACTATCTTGATAACTTATGCTATGCATTTTAGTTGGTGCCGCCATTGGAAGCAATCAAGTGATGTCGTTTCCGTTGCTTAGTAGGGCGATTTGTTTGTGGATCTGTAGCGCGAGTCTAAAATATTCAAAGACTGATAATCTTTGTCATGAGCATCAGGCTTCAATCGCTCAAAGACATTTTGAACCATCGACCTCAGAAAGTATTGGTATTCAGCTTACAGTTTATATATTTCTGAACAAGTTTGGCGACATTCGTGTTATCCAGATTAATGTCTCAATCTGACGAGTTTTCTCATTAATCTTTTTGCTTTGGAGCAATTTGACGTGTTGACACTTTCCCTTTTCCTCTTCTCCAATAGTAAAATTGTTATAACTGATGCTTACGCCAAGGTGTGTTCAGTATTTACTAATTTCACATGCTGAATTTTCAGGATTGATTGAGGGTTTGTACCATCACTGCTTTCATGCCAGTTCCAGATCATAGTTAATGATATGGAAAGTTTTATCTTCAGTCCTATATCGTGAACAGATGGTAGAGGATGTTAAATTTGTTCAGTAAGATCATTGTTATCACAGCTATGGATATCTTTGTCGACATTCTAGCTCCCTCATCATCAGCATATTTACCACTGGAGGGAAAGTAGAATCGTTGCCTTCTATCTTCTTCTATATATATATATATATATATATATATATATATATATATATATATATATATATATATATCTGAAAATTTTGAGGTGTGAATTTGTAAACAGTGACTATTTAAGCTAATATTGCACGACTCTTCGCCAGGATCGAGTCACTGTCAGTCACTGTGTGTTTATCTAAATCTAAAAATAAATACGTAAAAAGTCACCTTCATTCCTGCCGTGCGTCGACTGACGCAAATTCAGTTGGGTTTCGATCCTAGCTAGAGGCAACCGGACGTCTAGCCACACTGATGAGCTCTCAAACAGCGAAACAGTCCGTCTGTGTATGACAAATATATATACATACATATATATATATATATATATATATATATATATATATATATTGTATGACAAATATATATATATATATATATATATTTGTATATATATATATATATATATATATATATATATATATATATATATATATATATATATATATATATATATATGAATGGGTAGGATAAAACATGTACATACACGCACAAATACTTGCACGTACGTAAGTACATTTATTCCTCAGGTGTTATAAATAGTGCTCAATATTATGAAACAGATCGATATATATATTTTAGTGAATATATCGCGATAGATACGGACAGAATGCACACCTGAAGATTCCATTAACTTTTTTAAGGCACTTCACCCCAAGCAAGGCGGGAGTGTCACTAACACGCTAGGGGTTACAGAGGAATGAGAACAAGAGTAAAGAGGCGTATTTGAGGAAAGGATACAGAGAAGGACAGGGAACAACATCACGGTGAGTGGCAGATGTTGATTGACATTACACTTGATTATTTGAAGATTATAATCATCAGGGATGCAATAAGGGGAAGGGAATTCAAGAGACGGGAAGTGTGAAAGAAAAAGCTGTTTGAGAAGAAGAGACGGTTACATTTAACGGTTTTGGCAGTGAAAGAGTGGGACCGAGATGCCAGCCTGGTAGCACGTTTAAATTCACGTAGACCGAGAAACAGCGAATGTAGCTCGTCGGAACAGTTACCGTGAAAATGTTTGTAGAAGAGACAGAGAGATGCCACAGTACGTCTGTGAGATAGCAATTGTAGACTAGATGCCAGATAATGACCTATCATCTTGCATATTCGTCTCTGTATAAATAATATCGACATTGGATTTTATGTATATTCACTAATATATATATATATATATATCAATTAGTACATATACTACTACCTATGTTTAGGTGTGCGACTTAGGTTTCTTGCTAAAAGTATGTAAATGGACGTTTGTTTACTTTCAGCAACGTAGATCTTGTGCCCAACTAGCTGTAATTCAGAGAATAGTAAGCTGCACACCTGAACGTAAGTAATAGTATATGTACTAATTAATATATATCTTTACTCTGTCTAATCGCATCGAGCACTTTCATGGTTACACCTCATGTATAAAAGTGATAACTATTTATCTGCTTGCCCGCGTATTCACACCAGCACGCGCGTATACGCTTGTTTATTTCTTATCGTTTGATTTATCTATCCCTATATATATATATATATATATATATATATATATATATATATATATATATATATATATATATATATATATATATATGACTGTTTTCAACCTTTCAAATAAATTGTCAAAAATTTTATGTTATGATTTGTTTACCGACATATCAATTCCTTATCGGTCATTTCTTGACGAAATTTCATTTTCTTGGGAACTTAGATGTAATAAATATATGTTATTCTGCTTTCACAATTGAATACATGGTAGATAATACTCATCTTTTCTGCAAATACATGTTTGTGTGAACATAATTACTCAAGGCAGTGATATGTTTGTTTTATGTTTTAGTTTTGTTGAAGTTATATTTTGAAAAACATTTTGATTTCCTTCAGAAATTATAGGGTACTCTAAGGTTTAATGTCAAGAGAGTATCAATTCATGCTGATTGATGTATTTTTGGTAATTTTAAAATAAATGGGTATTGTTGGTATTTTTTATATAAAAATATATTGCTGGTATTTTTACTATAAAACATACTTTTGTATCTGTCTATATTTCTGAGATGAGGTATTATGTGCACTAATTACATTATTCGGACTATTGTCGTCATTTTGTCGCCATATTTGTTACAAAGTTTCGGCCATTGTACGCTCCGACCTTGTATAGGTGATTGGAATGTCGAACTGAACCCTTTATTTCACTCACTGGGATAGACTGTTCTAGTTCCACCTGTCATATTTAATGGATCTTAGTTATCAGTTATCTCCTGTTAATTCCTCTCTCCAAGCTCTCCACTGCCTTAACCGCGTATTGAACTCACACTCTTTGGGTCCTGTCACTGGATCTAACCAACGCATTATCTACTGTGCCTTGTGTCCTTGAGTACTTTCATATTCTTTTGTTTTTGTTTGAAGGTTCACTATTTGCACATAGCTGGGGACCGAACGGTTACTACTACCCGGGTCAGTGTGGACACGAAAACAACATCAGTTAAGTGGTGGTTTCATGTTCCTCAAAACCTCCAATCCCCCTAATGAGAGGCCTTGCTGCCGAAAGTAGTTATTATCTTAACAGATATAAGAATTGACACATATTTCATAAAATAGGTTTCGTAGTAATGAATGTTTGACCGATTAGAAAAATGATTATCATATTATATGGAATTTCCCTCCTTTTTTCGGTATCCATCAGGCCTTGTGCGATCAGTCATAAAGCACAATTTCCTGGTGTTATATATTCCTCCAAGTAATTTTTAAGACTTTTCATTTAAAATGTCCTGAAATCTGATATCCATGCAATTGAATATGTTATACAAGGATGAAATATCGCTGCCGACAGTTTGAACATATATCACCAGTGAGCAAATACTAGCGATCCCATTATTGAATTAAGTAGATCACGTGACCATAGAGGGGAAGTATATATGTAGGAACTAGCTGACGCCTAACTATCTTCATTCTATTTTATCCTCTATTATTATACGACCCTTTTTTCTCTAATCTATTCACTATACTATTTCTCTATTCGAATCAGTATACGGACTACTATTCGAACAAGTATTATCGAAAAAGTACTATTAGTGCGAGTGCTATTCGAAGGTGGCTGACACCAGTATTGTTCAACGGCGTTACTATAGTTGTATCTGTGATTACAACATCTCTACTACAATGAGCATTACGAAAGTGACAACGAGTATTCGTTGACATCACAAAATATGTTAGATAATTTATTCCGTATTTCCCTCGGTTTAATTACTTTCTTATATAATCCATGTTAAATTCTCTGGAACATTTTTCCTCATTATGTATGGGTGGTGTAACAGATAACGGAATAAGTAATCGGAGTTCAAATTCTACCCGGGTTCATTCATTTTTTTTTTACAATAATTTTCTCTCTGTACAAGGCCCAAGAACCACGCAAGGTAGAGGGTTACGAAATAACAGTCATAATGTATGATGATACGTAGGGAAGATAACGATTAGCCCAGACTTAAACTGGTTAATAGTGCAGTTATTTGGGAAGCGTCCTAATGGGAGTAGCGGTTCGTTGGGAGAAGCTGCTTGAGTAGAACTTTGTTATGGGAACCTACCCATAATAGTAATGCACTAGCCCGTACTCCGTAAATACTGCGCCTCACGAGGAGACAGACAGAGACAGTGAGTCAGAGACAGTGAGAGAGTCAGACAGAGAGCGTGAGTCGAGCAGTCGGCTAGACGATTACTGTAAGACATTGGAAAAGTGATACTTCGAGACAACATAGTTCTCGCTAACCTAACCTGATTATTATTACTAACACTTCTACCTTTTTGTACATATATTCTCTTTGTAATATATATCTGTGTTATTCCATACCCATGTTCGAGTTATTCTTCGTTTGTTCTACCTTCAACCATCACCGTGGTACAAGGACCTGGACCATAACAAACTTACATCTCACAAATGGCATATGAAGGGAATGAGGGCAGTTCGCTACAATGTGCGTGCATGGCTGGTCATAGCCGTGAAGATAATAACAAAGGGTACGAAGGAATATAATTCGTTTGCACACTTTCCGTGTAATTAGCGATACAGCAGCGAGAGGGAGCAACGCCTCTTCTCTGGGAAAGGGGTTGCATGGTGGAGAGCAACATTTTAACCACAAGGTCGCGTAGACGATTCTGTAATCTACCGAGACAAGAAAGTTAAGAATGGACAATTCCTGGCTATATATGAGGGTATGGCTCCCTTCTTAACCAGACCTTGATCTTGTAAATATAAAATATAGGAGGAAGAGCCAGGTACTTACTGGAACGGTCCGTGAATAGATCATTTTACCAGTATTTTTAGCGATCGATCATTTAAACGAGTACCACTTTAGGTCTGGGGTGAGCATAACTCCCAACAGAACACCTGTTGATCGCGATAGGCGAAATTTTAGCGTATATTCGGTGATGATGGAACGTCACGTGTTTGGTTTTTGAATGTGACCAGATAGATTCAACTCCACTCATTAAGCTGTTAGAGCTACTCAAAGGGGCAGAGAATAGCTGTCAGTCTCTAGTCATCTTCAGTGTTGACGGTGCAGCCATATATCATTGTATCTTCAATATAGATATTCGCAAAAGATCGGAGTATTCTCTTACGTAGATACGTTCACATACACTTGAGTACATTCAGAAAAGGTATAAATGAATTTCCTCCCCAGCTACAGGTTAAATAGTAAGACTCATATCTGAAAATGTCATTGTTTTTTTTTTAATAGTTTGTTAAAGTAATACTCATTCGCATAAGAAAACTAGTTTTTCTTACAGTTCAAAATATATTAGTTTTTTTCTTAACCCATTAAGTGTTAGCAAGCCGTAGAAAAGAAACCAGCCACTGAAACAAAGCCTTATTTAATTCAACATTTCATGCAAGTGTTTAATTATCTAGATCTTCTTTCTTCATTATGTTATTGAGAAATTTCAACAGTCGATTTCTGATTTTAATAAAAAAATTTCAAGTTATCGTAAGTTTAAGTTTCCTTTTAAATTACCTACTCTTAATATATTCAGGATGTAGTTGATCAAGGCTACCAGCATATTTCTTTGACCGTATAACATGTAAATTCTCATGAATTCCTGTGAAAGACCATGGAATGTTTCCTTACGTATTCCAACATACGGTGCTTATGCAACTGCAGAAATAATAAAGGTGTCTAGTGCAAGTACCAAATAAAATACTAACGCACTTTTGAAGGTTCGAAGTGTTTATCAGTTTACCTCCCTATTTTCACACCAATCTTTCTGTTTCTAATTTTCTCTCTCTTTCAGACTCTTGGGGATAGGTACGTTCATTTATACGTTTGGGTTCAAAGGGAATTATTTATGACTAATTACTGGAACCCTGACAAGCTCTTACTGACCGACGCTATAATGAGCAATTAACTTGCTAGAATTACACATTAGAAAAGAAAAGAAAAAAACATTTTTTCTGGGTCAGAAATTCGATTGATTTTCTTCGTAAAAAGACACGTCTTCATATAGACAATACGGTGTAGCAGATGGTAATTCTGCTGATATGCAAAGTCTCTCCACATTTGCCGCCTTCCCCAGAGATTTCGGCTTATAACAAATACTTGTTTCATCCTTTGTAACGATATTGTAGTCAGTGGTTCTAAAGTCTTAAAGAATGCTTTATGTCTAAATCAGAATCGTAATTCGAAGGGAAAATTTAATAGCATCTGGATCATAGCATCAGCGATAATTAATTACTCAACTTTTGCATATTTTATCGAGAAACCATCTTATAATAGCCTCGAGAATTTTAAAGAAAATTAACCACACTTGAAACATACGAACAGACGTATGTAAACAATATGTTATTTGTAATTATAACACGACTTCGCCTGCAGACATGCGAGAAAATTACACGCATTCATAAAACAACTGAAATACGCGACACTCTTCTTATGTAGACACATTCTGTTTCTTCTATCATACAATGATTATGCGGGACTTTATTTAGCGAGAATCTTTGTAATTTGTTTCTTTCAATTTGACTCAATAATAAAATTTATTTAAAATTTGTAAAGTCGTGCTTGAAAATAATTTATTTTAGCACTCTTAGTCCCCTACAGATACGTTTATATTTTACATCTACCACTCTTATGCGTCTTTGTTTTATTATACAATGACGAACTATGTTTCAAAATTCACGCCTAAGATTCGCCATGCCATGTACATTGTAGTGAGCCAACCTCATTCCCTTCGTATTTCATTGGTAAGTTCTAAGTTCCAATCGAAGAATTTCTTCCCACGAACCAATGCCTTTCTTGAAAATATTCCCAAGAAGATACTTCCCCAATATCTACAATGTTAACCAGTTCAAGTCTAGGGTAACCGATGTTTTCTACCCATGTCCCCAGAGACTGTGCCACTTAGTCTGAGTGTCTGTCAGTTTTATATAGCGTGGTCATTCGTAAATTAACTTCCGATTGAACAAAGTGACTGCTCTCCTTTGCCCACCACGGAGATCCCTTCCTGCCTCCCATCAGAATGACTGATTCCCAACTCCTTGAGAGAGCCTCGTTACAACTGCTTGGTCTCGCGCTGTCCACTGACATGAGGGGGAATACATACAGTTAGTCATTAGCTTCATTTAGCGCAATGAAAGTTGGCTCTCTGTGTCGTGCTAGAAAGTTTTTCTCAACTGGTTAATATATATATATATATATATATATATATATATATATATTAACAAATTTCTCACTGCTAAAATGCCGAAGACAGTTTAAATTTTCCTAAAATTATGGGTGATTATATATATATATATATATATATATATATATATATATTAACAAATTTCTCACTGCTAAAATGCCGAAGACAGTTTAAATTTTCCTAAAATTGTGGGTGATTATATATATATATATATATATATATATATATATATATATATATATATATATATAAATATATATATATATATAATCACCCACAATTTTAGGAAAATTTGGCATTTTTAGCCGTGATAAGTTTGTCAATTTTTAATATGTGGAAGTCACACATACACTCACGCACATATACTCCACAGATACAGTCCCACACATACACTCTGACTAAAATTTTGTTTATTATACCCGGAGTTATATTTTCCGATTTCTTTTTGAATTTGTAGGTCTGATGAATTGGATCATGATTACGATTCCAATGTAATAAATTATAACCATGGAATTTTAGTGTTTGAGTTTTGTATATATATATATATATATATATATATATATATATATATATATATATATATATATATATTCAATGATCTGTCGGCTCCATGGCTTCAGTTCTGGGTCTGACTTTTAAAAATTATTTCTAATCTCGAAAATAAAGTTTACCTTCTACCTAAGATACGTCGAAGATATTAGTCAAGAATACGGAAGAAAAAATAAAATAAACAATTCCAGGATAATCCTGTGCTTACGTTTACATACGGAATTAATAATGACAATAAAATTTATTTTCTAGATATATTGATAAACACCAATAAGAATGAATTCATTATCCTCCAATTTAAAAAAAAACATCCGGCATAAATTCGTGCACACTTAATTATAAGAGTGAATGTCCAAATTACTATGAAATAGCAATCATAAAAACCTAATATACCGTGCAAAATTAATTCGACCACAAAACAGATTTCCTAATGAAACTCTTATTCATAATAATTTCCTTAGTTATATCGTTGATGAACAAATAAGATGCACTATTAAAATTTTTATACTAATCAAATAGAATATAATACATCAACTACCCCCAAACATATTAATCATTTATATCGCAACCAAATACATGCTCAATATAAAAACGATGAAAATATCCTAAAACATTAATAAATACTAATATATCCAATAAAAAAATAAAATTAATTATATACTATACTAAATCTTCCCGAACTACTAATGTGCTGCAGAAAACCAACATTGTCTACAAATTTAAATGTCCTCTGGGATATAGTAAAAGTAAACAGTAAAAGTAATATTTATGTTGGACGCACTACGACAACGTTGTCTCTGCAGCTGAGTTTTCGTATAAATGATATGTCCAACATTTCTAAACATTTACAACAGTAAACGTGTAAGTATAAGGCTAGACAAAAAGGCATTGTGAATATAGTTTTAACCTATAATTATGTTAACATCGCGAGTGTTAAATTACTAACGGGGGCTTTATATGCAAGAAATGAGTTGCTCCCCCTTGATACATAACGTGTTTACTTATAATCATTTTTTTCACTTTGTTTAAATTATATTTTTTAATTTTTCGTCTTTCAAACTTTGAATTTGAACGATATAAACGATAAATAAGTAATTCTAATATTATTGGCAACATTAATAAGACGAACTAGTCTTAAAACACAATTTTAAATCAGCATCAGGTGAACGCGAATTTCATAACATTTAACGGTCAGTGAGTATTCTGCACCTGAAGATTGTGCATCCGCATAAAGCTAAGTGTCGTTCTATCAACGTTGGATATTATGTATATTTATAATTCATATTTAACTGCTAATTATATAACATTGAGCACTGTTTTTTATAACACCTAAGAAAACATATATGTACGTGCAAATATATGTGCCTATACGTATGTTTTTTACCATACTCATATCTATATCAATATCTCTGTCTATATCTATATAACTTCGTCTCTATCTATCTATCTATACATGTATATATATATATATGTCTATATTTATATCTCTCTCTATATATGTGTGTGTGTCTCTGTGTGTATGTACACACACGTGCACACTCCCAAGCGCACGCACACACACACACACGCAGATACACGCACACACACACACACACACACACACACATATATATCAAAAAGAAGATAAAATGCTAACGTTGAAAAACCAAAAACATTTGCGGTTTATCTTCTTTTTAAAATATACACTTTTTTCTTGCAGGAACAACTATAACCGCTTACACACACACACACACACACGCACACACACACACACACACACACACACATATATATATATATATATATATATATATATATATATATATATATATATATATATATATATATTCGTTAATGTCAGTATTTAAGATTAGTTGTGAGGAGATGGCATTGAGGACAATCTTGAATTCACGCCTCCTAAAAGGGGCTCTTTGCCATATTCTCATGAGAAAAGATGATTTCTTTTACCGATAAAATCTATGATTTTTACAGCTTGCATCGGAACGTCCATTCGAAATGAGATTTTTTTTCTTTTCCAGAAGGCAAAATAACAAGAAAGAAAGACGAAATTATCATGTTGCTTTCTACAGTTTATGTTCGCCATTTTGACTTTTGCATTTATTTAGTTTTATGAGAAAGTGTTGCAAGCCAGCTTCACAATGGTTTTGTTCGTAGATTTATTTCCGTGTCCATACCCGAGAAGTTTCCCAGATCTCACGGAAGAAGTTCCGAGGACTAACGACAAAAGACTCTGTAGGTTTTCGACATGCATCAACAACTCGATTCGTCTCAACAACTGTCATAACAAATCACAGTGCTAGCGTGATGACGCGTGCCTAAACGTGCGCAAGTCCACACACATACACATATATAACCTGTGTATGGATGCGCACAACAGTCTTTCTCACAATGCATAAACACATATACACACAGACACACACGGAGACAGACACACACACACACACACACATACACACACACACACACACACACACACACACACACACATATATATATATATATATATATATATATAGAGAGAGAGAGAGAGAGAGAGAAGGATGTAATGAGAACGAAAATAATATAAATTCTAACGTTCAGAGTATTAATTCACCAGAGTAGAGCAATAATTATTATTTTGATTTTTACATACGGAAAAAAAGTATTTAGACACTACAAAGATGCATTTTTGGTTCTCACCAGTGGAGATGCAGCCGCATCGAAACAAGAATGCCCCTTTGTAGTGTGCAAGTTTTTTTAATATCGTGTGTGTATGTATGCGCACATCCGTCTTCATGTGTGTGTGTGTGTGTGTGTGTGTGTGTGTGTGTGTGTGTGTGTGTGTGTGTGTGTACACACACAGACAGACACATTGGCTTACGGCCATATCACACCGCAAAACACCGGTTCTAGTATGATTACCAAAGTTAAACACCGTCGAGTTTAGTCAGTAACTAGATGGGTGAGCGCCAGGATGTGTAACCTTGGGTTTGTGGGTGGTTTCATGGATAACGAATTGGAGAGAGGAGAGCCTAGACCCAGTTCCATTCGTGTTCGCTATTTTTTCTTACGCTCAAATATCAATTCACTTTTTCTCCTCTCCTACTATCCTATGGAATATGTATTGTAACAGTAAATAATTATTATATGCCAGAAATTCTTAGAATCTCGAAATATTGTCTGGCTTCTAAGTAACATGCGCAACGTTGATAAGCCGTAAAAACGAATCTATCAATCACACATGCACTCATACACACGCACAAACACAAACACACACCCACCGATATATATATATATATATATATATATATATATATATATATATATATATATATATATATATATATATATATATATTGAACTTACCTCTCAGAATGTTGATACTTGATTGAGATTGATCATCGCTAGTTTCGTTAATATGATTCCTTTTCTCCAGACTCCGATAAGATTATGGAATATAGACATATTTGGAATCAGACGAAGTCAAACTTTTCAACTCCATTAGTAGATCGGATGCAAACATCTGTAAAAAAAAAATGCTGATCATAACAAATCGTCTATGCAACTCTACCAGGAAACAGCGTTTTGACGGTGAATGACGGTGATTATTTTGGGAGGAACTGCTCGCGCGCTGGGAAAATTATACAAGGTAAACGTCTGTATCGTACCCATAATCAAAACTGTAATCCTACACACACAAAAAGAAACTGAAATGAACGAGTTCCGAAATTAAAGACGAGTTTAGATCATATATCCATCATGTTATACTCGGAGAGCTTACGGTGAAATATTCTGGAGAGTTCTGGCATTACCCTTTCATTCCATTCTCAGATATGCCTACTGCACATTTCTTCTGAGCGTGTCCATTCATTAATGTTGAGTCTTGACTCAATGTTGAATCTCGCCTATTGCATGGAATAATAATGCAACACAAAATGTACTTAGAACAAGAATGTATTATAACAAGAAAGTGTACACAATAAGTACATATAGTATTTCTGTATATTTCTGGGAAGACGTTCCTGGAGAATGTGTTGACTAGTCGCAGTCGATCAGAGTCTCTAGTTGGATCTCGGGATTCCTCTTCCCTCTTCTTCCGGTACCAACCATTATTTATATAGTTGGTAGTCACCTATGCAGATTAGGTGGATCCCACCACAACAATTAATACAAGAATCGGTACAGGGAATACACCTGAAGAGTGAAGCCAGCCTTCTTAATGCAGACCAAATTAAATGCATCAGAATATGCAACGTTATCGATCCTGACCTGGCATCTCGTATTCAGTCATTTTCGCCCCGCCATGAAGTAGCTTCACTGTGTCTCTTTATTCCCCACGGTAATTGTTCCGATAAACTTTCCTATTTAGGACATCGATTTCAGCAATTTAACTGATAGATTGATTTGCACTTTACGGCTTCTCCAAATTTTGAAGGTCAGTTACAGCCTGTAATTATGTTTAGATTTCAAGATTCTTTAAGATAATATAGATTTTACTGATACAAGTCATACTAATTAACCCATGGCCGGGGTGGATTCATACCTTTCCTGGATATTTGCGCTTAAGTGAATATAACGAACCCGACCGGAATTGGAACTCGGTCCTATGATTTCCAATTTCGAACCGTTATTCAATACTCCACCCGCACATCACCTGGCATTCCCAGTCGATAACATATCTCGGTACTGACTCGCCTCGATGATGCTTAACTTCAGTGATGATACGGGAACAGATGTTTCAGTGGGATACGACCGTAAGTCCTTAGGAATTAAAACGCAATAGTGGATAGTTCTCATGGTTTCAATGTTACAATTGTTAGTTACAACCGTAAGTTCTATGCTAATATTTCTTCTCTCGTTTGTGGGATCATCTTCCAACATTTGCTGTCAAGTACGATTTAAAAAAGAAATTAAATCTAATGTCCCTGATCCTGTTATTTTATTATAACATCAGATTTTTTTCACTCACAGTCGGTTCTTATATCTTACTAGACATTATTGCCGTATTTAGGTTGAAATGATTAAATAAATAATCTTGCTTGTGTGAACGGGTAAAATACATTCACGTTAGGTAACGGAGTCCACTCAGACGATAACTGATAGAAAGTTTTCGCAAACCTCTACCTGTGACTAAATTTATTTGGAAGAAGCAAACAGTGATTGGGCTTCTCCAGACTGATTGGGAGGAAGACGTATTAATCCAATATCTGTATTTCGATCTCAGTCTAATTGTGCGTATGTGAGTGTTCGTGTGCTTTAGATGATACAATCATATGTGATTAACACACGCACTACAAATACAAATGCATATACATTATAAACACGGATGCAAAATCACACAGTTTGTGACGAACAGACAATCAGTAATTTCTTTTACAATATATATTAATTACTTGACGGATAGTCAATTAGTGTTTTAACAAGATATCGAAAAACTTGTTCATCTGCTAATTTTGAATGACTTTCATTTCACCCCAAGCAAGGCGATAAAGCAACTGAAACGCAAGAGATTTCTGAGAGTGAAAGAGAATGATAAAGATGCGAGCACGATTCAAGAGTACAGATGGTAACGATTGGCATTTCATTTAAATTTTGAAAATCATTTTGACAGAAAGGCAGAACGTCGGAAGACATTTCCACGAGCGAGAAGTGTGGGAAAAAGAAAACTGTTATCATAGAACTTATGGCCAACTCTAACAATTCGAAGTGAAAAATATTGAAACCTATCTGCCAATCTAGTACTGCGCTTAAATTCGTAACGTCTAGGAATCAGAAAAGAAAAATTCACCAGAACAATTATCATGGAAATATTTATAGAAAGCCACAAGGAAGCTATACGTTGTGGAAGGAGGAAATTTGACCGAAGCCTAGATTTCAGTTCAGGTTTGATAAAATCGCATGTCCGTCATTGGATTTTTGTCAGGAATCTCTAGATATAAAAATCAGAAGCAGCAGACCAGATGTGACAGCAATATTCAACGCATGAACGAATGCTAGACTCATAAAGGAGCAAGATTATTTCTGTCGGAAAAAAAAAATTGAATAATATTTCTCTTGAAGACCATACCGCTATATCATGTAGCAAGCAACATATTTTTTTCAATCGGTATTACCCAAGCAAGGCAGCACACACGCTATCACGCAAAGAGTTACAGGGTGGGGAATGATTAGGAACAGAAACATTAGTACTGAGGAGAAAGAGAAATGAGCAATCTGGATGGCAGTAGACAGCGTTTCATATTGCATTTAAATTTTTGCAGATTAAAGTTGATTGGAAAGCATAGAGACGGGAGGGATTTCCACAAGCGAGAAGTGCGAGATAAAATAGAGAACTGTTAGCATAAAGCTTATGGCCAACTCTAGCAATTCAACGTGAAAAATGTTGTTACCTATCTGCCAATCTAGTACTGCGCTTAAATTCGTAATAAGCTATTTCTACCTAGCCTAACAGTAAATTGATGAGATCTCGCTGACAGTCTAGTATTGCGCTTAAATTCTAAGTACCTTAACGAAGAGCTTATCCGAACAATTACCATGAAAGTATTTATAAAAATGGCACAAAAAGGCAACCTTACGGCGGTGGGCAAGTGACTGAAGCCGAGCCGCCATATTATGACCAATAATACTGCTGATTGTTCTTTGGATCATATCAAGCAGCTCCAGCAAATTAGCTAGGCAACAGACCATATATGGCAGCAATATTCTTTGCATGCTAAACTAAAAGAACAGTTTCTCCTTACACGGCTGTATCGACCAATCATCAATTGAAACTGTCAGTTTTATCATGGAAACTGAACTCTTGCTCTCGATCGATTTGCCTTCTATTTCCCGACATTGTTGTTGATTCTAAACTCGTGACAATCGGTAAGCCCCCTGCCATTAAACCACATACTACACAATCATCTCCTAAATATTATGCCGTTACTATCCCGAGGGTTGCCTGAACATTAAATTAACAATAAGGATCTTATTTGGTCACTCTGTTTCTTATTAAGTGCAAGTCAGAATGGCCTAAAATCGATACATAAAGTCTTAAGGCTTTTAGTGGAACGGACGTACACGGCGGTTAATAAATTATATCAGTGGATAATGCAAAGTTCTTAACAAATGCTGTCCATGTATAAAGTTCCCTAGGAAGCAAGGCATGAAAATTGATTTATATCGCTGTTATCATTCATGTTGGCGAAGTCCCATTCATGGCATAATGCTAAATATCTGTATCAGAGACACTTAGACTAATGCAAGGTGTAGGGTTCTGCTTATAACAGTAATATTATTTTTGACCTGAAATCTAACCACACATGTTATATATATCCATTTCCTCTGTTGTTGTTTTTTAATATTTTTTTATCAATTCACCCCAAGCAAGGCGAGAACGCTACTAAGACACAAGGGGAACACTGGAGAAAGACGGATTGAGTGGGGTAGGTGTTTTTTGTTTAGTTCGCTCCTCCCCAGCCAGAAAAGGTTTAATCTGGATTTTAAATTTAATGAGACGAAATTAAATAAATATACTGTTTAATCAATAATTATGTCTACTCAAATATGACGATACATAAAAATAATTGTTAAAGTGATAAAATATGTCGGATTAATAAATTTTTAAAAAAATCCATTATTTGTTTAGAAATCTCATTCATTGACAGAATAGAAAGTTATGACAAATTTAGTATAGGATATAAGGAAATGGAACATAGAAAAGGGCGTGCCAGGCGTAGTTTAACCTACGATAGAAAGATGCTAGTAAACCAAGACATTACCCTAAAATTCGAGTCATTTTCCTAAACAATCTAGTCAGATCGAGGCCTTCATAAGGATGTCATGAAAGACGCCAAACTCATTCAGAAATAAATAATTGGTCGGTTGTGTACAACCGCTTTCTCAGAACGAAAGATAAAATGCGAGTGAACTGTGTAGGTCTCAGCGAAGATCATCCTTGTCCAAGTCACAAACTGGCACTACAGAATCACAAAAAATTAACTATGCTGATTAACAGAAAGCAGATCACTTGAGCACTTTCAACAGCGGCAACGACTGGAATTGGTAGCACATATAACTCAAAAGGAGAGTATTTATATAATCAAGATGTTAACCCTCCACACTACCTCAAACACAATGCAAGGAAGGAAAACTATCAATATTTGAAGGAGCAATAACAGCTACCGGACTTGAGAAACGTATTTTCCGGGAAATTTCTTTCAAGAGAAAGATTTTATAAATCCCAACCGACACAACCCTGTCTACTCGGTCAATTTCTATTGAGGGGTCTCCCCTTTTTACACAAATGGTCTCACCCAAGGTATACATATACTACTACTAGTGAATACCCGGATGGTAGTAGTCAAGTCGGACAGGTGTAGTAGTGGAACGTTGAGTCGGTCGGTAGAATAACGTAGCGGCAAGAGTCACAGTCACGTAGACTCAGTAAGAAGTATTACAGCGATACGTCGATATCAAAGCATTTATATATATTTGTCAACTAACCCCGCACTTCTGGAACTACTAACCTGTATTACCAGTTTGTATTATTACATTAATACATTTATTTCCTATATTCATTCTTGGTGTTTGTTTTTATTTGATACCGGATTTCATCCAGGAATCCACAACAATTTCTTTATTTTTAAAAATTTTTTTAAGCGTTTCACCCCAGGCAAGGCGGAAAGCCACTAGCATCAAGGGGTTACAGAAAATAGGAGTGAGAACAAAAAGGAGTGATAGAGGAAAGAGGGAAAAGGATAATATAATCATTGTCATTACCAGTAATACTCTCGGTTGAAATTTTTAAATATATCTATGAAGAAAGAAATTCAGGAAAATAGGTTTCTCAGTATCTGTTATTGCTCTTTCTGGTAGTGATGTTGGCTTCTTTTCTAACATTTTGCTTGCAGTATTGTGGGACACTAAGATCTTGTTTATGCCATTCTTTTGTCTTCCAGTTACGCGTTATTGTTATCGCTGTAGTTGAAAGTTCTCAACTGATGTGTTTTCTTTTATTTTGTACAATTCTTTGTTTGTGATTCTGGGTCGCCAGTTCACGAAGTTCAAATAAGTATAATTCTCTGTAAGCATGCATAGAATATAAAGATTAAACATAAACATTAGGAACGAAGGCAGGTAAGCAAAAGATGAATTGCTCAAAGTAAAGTGAGTAGAGATAGAAAGACAAAGCAACATTGATATGACCGACATGCATAAATGAATAATGAAAGTACCAGAATCACTGATGTGCTCCTAGACATGATGCTTTCAATCCAATTAGGATTCGGCCATAATAGAGAAAACTACTTCAGAGATGAAATGAATAGATCGGAAAACACTTCCACGACGAAAGACAGAAGCTTACAATACATAAAAACATAGTTAGATATCCAAGTGTTAAAAACTATATGACCAAGATTAAGAGAAACAAATCAGTATTATTAGATGGAATTTTCATAGAGCAGTTTAAACATTATTGTTGGGGCGCACCCACCTTCACAACCGCAATAGACTGATCCTATTATTATAAATAGAACAGTAGTTCTAGAGACTGAGAAGTGTAGCAGTGTATCAGTAATGGTGCTCTGCTGTCGAACTCTCTGTTTGGCAGAGAGGAACTTGGACGAAGCTTTGCAGCAGGGCAAAGTTTCGTCCGGTGAGGTAGACAGTCCCTGAACTCGTGTATACGGGTTGTAAATGGGCATATTTTTGGCCGAGCCTACGGGCTCGGTAAGCCCACTTTAAACCGGCCTTGTGCCACATTCGACCCGTGTGGGGGGGGTTGTTAAATATCGGAGTGTAGCAGTGTAGTGCAGTGCAGAGTGAGACTTCTGTAGTGATCAGTTCCACTTCCGTTTCTCGACCGGAAGATACCGTTGGACTTTACTACTATTACTTATTGTTACTACTAACCTACGTTCGTTCTACTACTAATCTCTCTGATGTAAATACCTCTCTGAATATACCAGTATTTTCCCTACGACTGTGTTTGTTCGTTATTACCATATACTC
>OZ038482.1:81738225-81765725 GCA_964036315.1 Acanthosepion esculentum | reverse complement strand
AAGCTTTCGGCTTACATAAGCCATTATCAAAGATGACAATTACACAGTATATTAAGCAATACACGAACAATACATACATATATATATATATGTATGTATTATAATTTTATCAAATAGACGAAACCATTTTACTCACTACAAAAATGCAACTTTGTTTCAGTGTATTTCAATTGCACCTCGACGGGTGAGAATCGAAAATCTTTGTGTGTATGTGTGTGTATGTGTGTGTGTGTGTATCTGTGTGTGTGTGTGCTTTCCCCTTACTTCATATTTTCACTTCATTCCTGTTGTTTCTCTTCTCTTATTTTTTGATTTTCTTTCTTTATATATTTTCTCATGTGTAGCATTTTACACTATTGTTTTTACTTCTGCCTGTCTTGCTCTTCTTTCCTTATTACGTCATCACTTTCGTTAAAGACTTTTCTTTCTATGTTGATCCATTTCATTTTCCCCAGTCGCGTTCATACTTTTTTTTAGCTCTATTTTTATGCATTTCATTCTTTCGTTTTAGTCTTACCAGCATTGGTTTTGTTTAATAATTTTATTTGTTTCTTCATAAAATTATTGCTTGTTGTATTTAGTCATTATTGTTTAGTGTCATTATTGCAATTTAATTGTCTGGACTTTACTTTCGCCTTTGAAACAAGATTATAGATAGGTAGAGAGCTATACACATGCAAAGATAGATAAACAAGTCGATAGGTGCATAGACAGATATCAACAAACCAATGTAGCTAGCTAGATAGACAGTTATGAACAGGGCAACATGCAAGTTACCACGACAAAAATTAATATTTATTTCGATGTCTAAAGACGTCCCGTCAGGAGGTTTAATAAAATCGTTTCCCACCATCATCATTAACGAGACGTCTTTAGACGTCGAAACAAATACGCATTTTTGTCGTGGTAATTTGCATGTTCCAATGTAAAAGTTTATGATAAATATATATATATATATATATATATATATATAGAGAGAGAGAGAGAGAGAAAGAGATAGATAGAAATAGATAGATACGAATAGTGCTAGATAGTTATTTGTGAATATAATATATATATATATATATATATATATATATATATATATAGAGAGAGAGAGAGAGAGATGAAAAGACAAATATCCCTCTCTCTATCTCTCTCTATCTATCTATCTATCTATCTATATATATATATATATATACATACAAAGATAGATAAATAAGTCGATAAGTGCATAGACAGATATCAACAAACTAAGATAGCTAGATAGATAGACAGTTTTGAAAAGGGCAATATGCAAGTTACCACGACAAAAATTGATATTTATTTCGATGGCTAAAGACGTCTCGTCAGGTGGTTTAATAAAACCGTTTCTTACCACCATCATTAACGAGACGTCGAAACAAATATGCATTTATATGCAAACAGACCAATATAAATATGCATTTATGCAAATATGCATTTATATGCAACAGACAATATAATATACATATATATATATATATTGAGAGAGAGAGAGACATATGAACAGACAAATATGTCTCTCTCTCCCTCTCTCTCTCTCTCTATATATATATACATATATATATATATGTATATATATATATATATATATATATATATATATATATATATATATAGATAGATAGATATGAATAGACCAATACATATAGAGTTATGAACAGCGCAATAGATAGATTATTTTTCCTCGAATGAGATAAATCATGGAATATGTTAGCAAGTGTCTATTCATGGAATCCTATTTGCTTCATCGCATTTTTCTTTATTTTTCCTGTTTTTCTCTCATCCTCTTATATCATATCGCTTTTAGAATATTATGGCAATTTTGTCTGGCAAAAATCACCTGAGGAAATAAATCGCGTTTTGCCGGATTTCTCTTTGAAGGGAGATAACTCAGAGATGGCATTAAAGGATTGCTTGATTTCTGACATTTGCAAATCCTCTTGCATAGATGCTCTGAAGTAATGCCGATCTTGTGTGCTTGTTACATGTACAGGACACTAAGAGGTAAAAAAAAAAAATACGAGAGAAAAAAAAAGAAGTGTTTATTTTTCTTCTTGATGGCTGCCGTCATCATCTAGAAGATGCATATATCGCTTGTGGTGAAGTATCAGATGAAAGGAATGAAACCTTAATTTGAATGTTGTTTAAATAAGGTGATGTCGTGAAATAGACGTATCCTTGCAGATGAAGATGATTTCCAGATATGCAACCAGGAGCTTGGAAATGTTTTACACACACACACACACACATACACACACACAAACACACACAGACACACATACATACATATATATATATATATATATATATATATATATATATATATATATATATATATATATATATATATATACACATACACACACATATGTGTGTGTGTGTGTGTGTGTGTGTGTGTGTGTGTGTGTGTGTGTGTGTTGTGTACGTTTTTATTATTGCAACGTTTATTTTTAGTGGATACATAAATTTAAGTAGAAAGAAATGCTTTATTTAATAGGTTATATCGAATGTGCAGGATAGTAGATGAAACAAATACTGTTAAAATCAAAACTGGTGCGTGTACTAAAATAGTGGCATCCACGAAATATAAGGTTTGAAAATGTATATATATATATATATATATATATATATACTAGTTGTAATCTTAAAAATATAAGAAAAATTATACTCGTTCGGGAAACCTTCGGTTTCATGATTTGCAAATTAGCAAACCAATATTAAAGGAGAAAAAATGGTACAAAGAAAGAAAGAACGGAGAATATGTACGTCAGCCGAAAATAATCGTCAAGCATCCAAATTCAGAGAGCAAAGAAAAAAAAATCCTATACGAGTAAGTAAAATCACTAAATAAAGTGCCCGATACGCTAAGTAGAGGAAACCAAAACTAAATCTAAAGAGCCAGACAAACCTACCACGGTTTCACCTAAGCGGATCCGCTTTAGGTTTAATTAATATATATATATATATATATATATATATATATATATATATATATATATATATATATATTGTCTTCCACAGACAGACTGTTTATATACACACACACACACACACACACACACACACACACACACACACACACACACACACACACATATATATATATATATATGTGTGTGTGCGTGTGTGTGTGCGTGTATACACATACTGTGGGTAACAGCAAAATTGTCCAAATTGTGTAAATGCAAAATTGTTCATTAGTTAGATTACGATTTGAAACGTTGTATCTTAAAATTTATTAAAGATACTTTACAGGAATTCTGCGAAACACTTTCGGATAATTACCCTCTAAGCTCAACAGAAGAATCGTGATGAATTCGATCATAAACCAAAATGACATGTTTATCATTAATTAATCATAGCTAAGGATTGGTAGCTCATGAACTATTGAAATTAAGTCCGAATATATATATATATATATATATATATATATATATATATATATATATATATATATATATATATATATATATATATGGTTTTTAACCACAATCAATATTCCCACACACTTATTCACAATTTAAAAAATGATTTTCGCTAAACCAGCCATTAATGCAAAAAACAAACACCTAACCTATCAGCTATCCTCACCTCTTCCAAATATCTAAATAATACAAACCAATCAGAAAATTACAAATGTAATAAAAGTATTTCTCTAGTTTGCAAACACATAATAACCGATAGTGTATTTTCTGTACGCAACTTTGGTTTAGTTGGTTGTTGGTCGAATTAAGTCTATAAGCACTATGAAGTAAGGGATAGCGGCTCGGATTTTTAAATCGGGGGAGCCGCGATCGAATTCCACTTGTGCTAATACGCTTGGGAAAGTTATGACTCCTCTTCTTTTCACCTCAGCGATGAGTAAATAGGAGGAGAGACAAGGTTCTATAATCTTGGATGTTAATTGATCTCCCACAGAAATACATGACCACCTACTGCGGGAAAAATCTGCCGCGTCAATCATGTACCGAAAGTTACATGATTGCCTAAGCGTGTATCACGATTTGCATCAAAATACATCCACCTCGCCTCACCTGTGATAGCCATAATATAATTTACTACTTATTCTGCACAATATGTCCTAATAGTGGATATATTGGCGAATCTGGAATTAATTCTAGATTTCGTTTCAACAACCACAAACTATCCATACGTCAAAATAATCCTTATTCCCCTATAGCTAAACACTTTAATCAATCAAGACACTCATTAGACAACTGTAAATGTTTATTGATAGATTCTGAATTTAGATCCACATACACACGCAGAAAAAAAGAGAAATACTGGATTTTAAAATTAGACACATATAAACTAGGGTTAAACAAAGACTTGGGTATTTTAAATCTGTATAAATATTTCAATAGTTAAAAAATTTCGTTAGATATTGTTAAAAAACCTTTTTAAAAAGCATCTAAACGTTAGAAATATTCAAACACGGTTGCATTCCACATCACGTGACGTCCGCGTCTCGCGACGGACGCTACTTGTAAACAAACTTCCGAATACAGTTATTCAATTAATTTCTGACGAAAGATCGAGGCGATCTGAAATATCAAATATAAATATATAAAAACATATAAATAAATACTTTCACAAAAAAACATTCAATTTTTTTTCTTTTAATTTGCAACTTTTCAGTTGTTTTATCCTTATTTTATATACATCTCAAGAAAGTATACGTGGCTTCTCATTATGCTATATATATATATATATATATATATATATATATATATATATATATATATATATATATATATATATATATATATGAGAAAATTAAGAATATGAGAAAATTAAGAGATCGCAATTATCAATTCAATTCCACTAAAAGCCACCATCTACTATAGGAATAGCAACTTATAAACCACTGCGCACATGAACAGATAAATAGTTCTTCGTCTTTGTTATGGTTTTAGCATACTAAATAATAGATATCTATACTTAAAATATAAGTTACCTGGGCCTTTCTCAAATCTGAAGAATATGAGCTAGACAAGATTTAATCCAGGCTTATATTAATTGTTGCTCTCAGACGAGATTGGCAGGTTGTTTAATGTTACGTGTAATTATGAGAATATACCTGCCAAACTTCTTGATAAGAAACTTTTCTTTTGAATATGTAAGGAGACATCTTACCAGTGATCATAAACAACAAATCTAGACACATTCTGCGAATGTTAAAATACCGGATTATTAATATGACATGTAGCATTCGTTTATTTCTTGTGAGAATAGTAACACTCTGCTTGGTTGAAATTTATTCCTCTATTTGTACAACGTCTGGATTTGTGTTCTGTTCTCATCGCGCCGTATGACTGTAGCGACTTCTCCAGGTTGCAAGCCTGAATGATGGTGTATAGAGGCCGTGTGCTGCCTAGACAACATGATTACTCTCTCGGTCGTACTAATAATATACAAACAAATACAGGGCATTACATTTGGGTCCGGTTTGGTTGCGGGAGTTGCTCGAAGGCTGTCGCGTTGACAACCTACAGCATTTGGAGATTCACTCAGGAATTTTCTATCAGGATTTACGTCCATAGCCTAGTCGTTTTATGATATGGCCTCAAGAAATGCAGGTCTCCGCCAGGTCTCCAGCCTTGATCCTACATTTTTTTTAAATTGATTAGTGACCTTCTCGATGGCATCAGCTCCAAATTGGTAACTACGCTGAAGACGCAAACATTTACTTCTGTCTCGATAGTAAATCTGGTCAGATTGATATGTTCAAAATGGCAGCCGATATCCAAAATAATCTTCAGTCTTGAGCAAAAGATGCGTTATTAATTTAACAACGACAGAACTAAACTGCACACAATTTATCACCTGAGAGACCCCACTCTGCTTTCCATCAGTATGGCTGATGCTAACCTCCAGGTAAGTGACTCGTTGTGCCTTCTCTAATCTTCTTGGCTGACATCAAGTGGAAAGGTTATATTGAATACATTGCTAGGTCAGCTGCTAAGAAATTTGGTTCATTGTGCCGTGCGAAACAATTTTTCTCACCATAACCTATCGTACATATCTATAAGTCTCTCATTCGACCATGCTTAGAATATTGCTGCCACATATGGTACGATATTCCTGTTATTTGATAACATCCAAAAAAGAATCAGCAATATTATTGGTCCTGATCTGACATCTTGGCTTCAGTCACTCTCCACCGCCGTAAGGTTGCCTCCCTTAGTTCTTTCTAAAAATACCTTCATGGTATTTTTCGGTTGTGGTCATCGCTATGGTACCTAGATTTTTTTAAATCTAAGCGCAGTACTAGACTGGCGTCGAGATCTCATCAGCTTAGAGTTGAGTTGGTTAGATGTAACCATATGCTAACAGCTTTTTTACTCGCACATCTCGCTTGTGAAAATCTCTTCCGGCTCTATACTTTCCAACCAACATTAATATTCAAATATTTTAATGCAATCTCAGTCGTTATCTATTGTTCTTCTGATTACTCTTTTTGTATTCGCTCATTAGTAATGTTTCTGTTTCTAATTCTTCTACACACCGTAACCTCTTGACGTATTATTGGCCTTTCATCCTTTCTTCGAGTGAAGTCGATTTAAAAAAAAAAGTCAACAGAGTTTTAAAATTAGGGTTTTCCTTCCTCTAGATGAACTGCCTTCCCGGGCTGATGAGTTCTTTCGAATACTTCTGTTGAGTATTTGGCGATATTTTTTTCAGTATATTTAATGTTTGGCCTTTTTTTCTGGATTCCTAAAAGAACGGAATTTGGAGAACGTCGAAAAATAAAAAGAAATCACAAAATTTTTCGGGAGTTCAACATCCTGGCCGATCAAGCCAGGAAAAAAAAACTGCGAATAAGGGAAAAGTAACAGGACCTGTCAACTCGTAAAAATGGCTGTGCGGTTGAACTACAAAATTAACGTGTAAAGTGAAGAATTGGAAAAAAAATACCAAGCCCTTACCTGGAAAGTGATAAATATGGGGATATTGGAACCGTGCCCATAATAGGAGAAATTGAAACTGTGCCAAAATCACTGGAATCGATATTGGATGAAATGGAAATTTTAGGAATCGTTGGGAGTCTAAAGACAACGGCGTCACTGAAATATGGATACCGAAAAAATTTGTCGGTAATTTGAGAAATCACAATCACTTGGTCCTCAGCGTGCATTTGATTTTAATTGCCGCTTTTTGCTTCTTAATTGACCAGTGTTAAATATATGCCTTGCTGAATTCATAAGTCGTAGTAAACAGGGCGCTCAGTACCAGAGATTTGCTTATCAGTTACCGGACTTAATACAGTTAGGTGTGTCCTATATGTGTAGCGGCACTGCACATGAGCGGGCGTGAAGGGGAATCATCATAGCCGGGCGTCGATTATGGGTTTTTTTCTTTTTTATTATTGGAATAAAAGCCGAAGCCGTGATGGGAGGTTGATCTAGGATAATTGGGAACACCGTAAATGGGAGACCGTTAGCGGGGTTTGGACTACTCGAAATGATATTATTTCTAATAATCCTCGGGAGTTTTTGTACTTTTTTTTTCTTTTTAATAAAAACCTTAACTATGTGACAGACATTTGACTCTGATATATGTGTCTAGAATGTTCTTATTAGACTGGATTTCATAACGATTACCTTGGAGCTATTATATTTTGACATGTACACACTCAATAATATTAATATTAATATTAATAATAATAATAATAGTAATAATAATAAAGATGACAAGATAAGCCGCTTTATCGTCAGTACTCTACCTGTATCAAACAAGATGATGTAGACAAATTTCTTACCCATCAATGGTTACGTAGGGCAGGGTTAAAAGTTGAAACCGAAGGTTTTATTCTTGTAGCACAGGATCAACTCTTGCTAACTAGAAATTACCAAGCACACACACTGATAAATTGCATTAATCCGAAATGCAGTTTCTGTGATAATATCCAGAATCAATTGGCTATTTTGTATCAGGTTGCACGGTTTAGTACACACTGGATATATAATTCAGATTTAGAGCGTATGCCAATATCTGCACTGGAAAATATTCAATTATTATGGGAAGGGATCTGCAAGAAACTGGTATGAACAGGACTTGTACTGTAACAATTTTATGGTACTTTGTATGACGCACAGACAGAATATCCAAACTTAATCGCCGAGATATCGTGATCAAAGACCACAAAAACATAACTTCTTTCTTACTGACAAGCAGATTTTTGTGTATATAAAAAAGTCTTCAAAACTATCCAAATACATGGCTCTTGAAGTCGAAATCTAAAAGTGCGGCACATGAGGACATCAGTAATTCCACTGGTAGTTGGAGCGCTCTCACTGACTGAAAATTGTCCCTATCGAGTCATTGAAGGAATTTCTGGTAGCCCATGATTTAAAAAAATACAAAACATTGTACTCACAAATACAGCTCACACATTACGAAGAATTTTATTTATGGAAAATTTGGGTGATCCAATTTTTTGTTTTCGTTATTTCTTCAAAAAAATAATCAGTGGAAAATCTCATGAAGTCATTTCTGACCTTAGGTTTCTGGTTTGGACTCGGACCCATGGAAATAATAATAATAATAATAATAATAATAATAATAATAATAATAATAATAATAATTGTGTATAAGTGTGTAAACACAATAACATGGGTTTTGTGAATCGTGTAGTCATAGCAATATATCAATGTACGCAGAATGATTATTACAGAAGATTTCTATTGATTTCTCAGCTGTGAATCTATGACGAAATTACTTTGGTGTAGTTGGTTGTTGGTCGAATTATGTCTATAAGCACGATAGAGTAAGGGATAGCGGCTCGGGTTTTGAAATCGGGGAGCCGCGATCGAATTCCAGTTGTGCTAATACGCTTGGGAAAGTTATGACTCCTCTTCTTTTCACCTCAGCTATGAGTAAATAGGAGAGGAGACAAATGTTCTATAATATTGGATGTCAATTGGCCTCCCACAGAAAGACATGACCACCTACTGCGGGAAAAATCTGCCGCGTCAATCATGTACCGAAAGTTACATGATTGCCTAAGCGTGTATCACGATTTGCATATAACTGACTGATTGGGCCTCATTCTATAGTTAGTTTTATTGCCAGGATTATTCCTGGTATAAGTAGTGAAGTTGTTTCCTGTTGCTTTCTCCACTGTGCTTTAGTGAGACCACAACTCTAGGTAGCGAGCCGTTCACTCATCCAGAGTTTTTCCGCCCCTTTTTGCTGACAAAGCGAAGATAGATTCAGAATCAGAAGTAGACAGCTGAAATTTCATAGGTACATAAAGAAGTGGTAATTCATGGAAAACTTGGAGTAAAGTTTTCCTCACTCGCCTTCCGCCGTGTTCCCTTAACTCTCTTTCCCTTCCGTGTGCCCCGTGAGCTATCGAGGACAAGTGAGTTAGGCGAGGACACCAGGCCACTTAGCCTGTGTCAATAAATAGCGCAAGAGAAGGCAGGAAACTTGGCAATGGACGATACGCTGTCAAGTGCAACAAAGCATAGTATGGCGTGGACACGGTAAAAAGAGGAAGAACAAGAAGGCCCAGGGGAAGTGAACCGTGTGAGTTGGTTTGGTCACCGATAAGAGAAAAGATTTTTTTTTTAAAGTTATTCAGTGAATTTTACCAAAGTCTAGTTTTAATGTGGCAAGTGATTTCTGATTTTTTTTTCTACTGGATAACTTCTGAGAGGTTTTGTATTGCTGTGAAATAAACTACAAGCTAAATGATGACAGTAGAAGCACGGAGGGTTTACAAATAAGTTTATGATTTATATATATAATATTTTAACACTGTTTATATATAAAATTGTAACATTGTTAAATTTCTTTCTTTATTCTTTATGGGGTTACTTTTTCCTTATAAAATGCTCGGTGGAAAATGTCATGATGCCAGTTCTGATCTTAGGTCTCTGGTTGGGACCCGAAAAGTAATGAGTATACGACAGAAATCAAAGGAAATAATAATAATAATAATAAAATAATAATAATAATAAAAATAACAGTGAAAATAAGGAGGAGGAAAAGATTAACATAGAAGTATCGGTATTGGAAGACAGAGAGGAATGAACAATCCAGGGCGTATTGTTGCAGAAAGCAAATAAAACGTTTCTAACGAAGCAATAATAATGATTGTCATATGTCAATGATGGTTCCGACAGAGCAAAATCAGTTTGATTCAGCAAGAAATCCAGAATAATTCAGATTAAAAAAGAGATTAATGAAAGCCACCAAATAAAAAAAATGACGATAGATGTCAGTGATTAGTCGACAGTAAGCGGAAAGACCCTGACTCCCCGACAACATAAAATATATATATTTGAGAGATGTATTTTTAAAAAATTCGAAAATAAAACAGGAAGTTGGTTTAGGCCGAAATAAATTCGAAATACCAGAAGGATGAAGAACTGGAAGGAGAAACCCGAGGAATGTAATCTGTTACCTTCAGGAAGAAGCTTTGGTTATTCCCAATATTGACATGCCGAATATTGTCCTCGTATTTTTTTGATTATCTCAAAGTTTTATACTGTTGTTCTCTCATCAGTTGTTTATCGATTTCGGTATCCTACAGCGAAATCCGAAGTGAACCCTCAATATTATCTACGCGGGTAGAGATTTTTCGTTCGATTGATCATATCAGGACTATAGCCCCGTTGATTAAGGCGTTGGTTTGTGAAATTGGTGACATAGTAATATTGGGTTCAATTACTGGGCAGGGCAGTGAGTATTTGGTCACAGTGGAAACAGGGAGATCGATAACTGAGCAGTACTAAAATTAGAACTAGACGAGATATCCCTAGACAGGGACAGAGGCAGCCAGAGAGCGGTTTTCAAGCATAACACGTTGAGACACCGATTCTCATCCGATTACCGAAGATAAGCAATGTAAAGCTTCGTCAGTATCTACATGGGTGACCAATTGGGAATAACAGGTGCTGCAAGTTTGTATGTGCAAGTAGATATAATAGATAAAGACAAGGAAATATAAATCAGAAAGGCAAGTTCGAATTCCAGGATATTCTGTTACATTCACTTACACACCAAAACAGAAGGCATGAATTGCTCGTTTTCCCCCAGCTTTGGGCTAAATTGTATTTAAAAATGATTATCTTCCCAAAAATGGTGAATACAATATTCACTCACTACGGAAAAGAAAAAATATATTTACGATAATAATACGTTTCGGTTTTCATCAACACATAAAAAGGTTGATAGGATGTAAAAAATAAATACAACTATCTATCTATCTATCTATCTATACATATATATATATATATATATATATATATATATATATATATATATATATATATATATATATATATATATATATAAGGAAATAAATCATAGGTAAGACCAAAATGGATGCCTGACGAAGCGGCTAATAAATCACCATAACTATTAACAATTAACCTATCTCCGTCTTCTCAAGTCACAAATCAAGTTCGATATATATATATATATATATATATATATATATATATATATATATGTGTGTGTGTGTGTGTGTGTGAGCGCGCGCGCGCGCGTGATAAAAATATACCTTTAAGGTATGTTATAAAGAGATCAATATGCGGTGTAGAGCGTATGTAAATATTAATGTGGACATTGGGGACAACGCCCAGTGGCCACCGTCTGATTCATGCTTAAACGCAATCTTAAGGCCATGTGAGATGATTATATGTAAGCATGAAACAGACTGTCGTCACTGGCAAAGACATGGCCTGAAAATCGCATTTAAACATGAAACACATTTTTGCCGCTGGGTTTTTCAGGTAAAGTTAAGGATGGTTTAATTTACCTACAAAATAGTTCTGTACTTTACCAATTTAAATGCCAGTGTGAATCTGATCATGTGGGACAAATATACTTGTGGTTGGAAAACCGGATAGGACAACACCTGCCAGCCTTTATATGGCAGGCTGGGGTGACAAGTCAATTGTGTGAGTTATTTGATAACAACCCGGGTTGCACTTCCGAATATTTTGACGAGGCCGTCATGATGCTGTAGAGGGCGCTGTCGATTAAACTTATACGGTTTCTAGAAGCGGTTTACATCAAGCTTTATTGACCGACTTTGTGCAGGCAGAAGAAGAACGTTCTTAGTTCTATGTGTCCCATGTTTGAGTTGTGAGTAAAACTTATTCCTTTTTTACTCACTAGGAGCTTATTTAAATCGATATGTTTTTTTAATAATGAATTTATTCTCGTCGTGGCTTCTTATTTACATCCGTGTTTACCTTTTTCAGTTCCGCCGTTTTGATTATTTTTCTGCCAACAAATCCTTCTGGAAAAGGGTTGGGCGAAAAATGTTCCTTAAAAAGAACCCATTTCATCATTTGGAAAGCCATATATGGATTCTGTGGAATAAAAGTGCCCTTTATATATATATATATATATATATATATATATATATATATATATATATATATATATATATAGAGAGAGAGAGAGAGAGAGAGAGAGAGAGAGAGAGAGGGAGAGAGAGATAAAAGCGAAATTTAGTTGGTTTTACGGCAGAAGCCAAATTTGCATCCCCCATTAGCTTAAAAGTCCATGTTTCCGTTTCCAATTGGGAATATAACTTTTCGAGATACAGAATGAAACTACAGTTTGCAGTTCTTAATTTGGGAAAACCCAAGACTCGCTGTGTCCCTGGGACAGAGTAACCCGGCTCGTTTGAATCTGGATTCCTAATCAAGATTACTCCAGATACAGAATTATCTCCATGTATGCAAGACTCTTCCGTTTTGTTTTTCCCTACTCTCTTCTTTGCTGTATACATATATATATATATATATATATATATATATATATATATATATATATATATATATAATGGGAAGAGTTTATAGTAGTTCCAGCGAGAGAAAAGTGTGTATAATAAAAAGACAAGAGAAAACGCAAACGATTTTGGTTGTAATGTGGATTTTTTAAAAAATATATTATGCTTTATTTTCCATAATGTTGCTACAGGTGTTTCTGGTCTCGTGACTTTCATCAGGCAAAGAGTGCATATTTCCACATATTATTAAAATGAATTAATTTTTCTTATGTTTTTCGATGTTTAATATTCTCGATATTAGACCTTCTCTTTTTTCCGTGTTAGTGACCCAAAAGAAATTCTGCGTGAAGGGCAATAAAGCAATTAATACTTCTCCGAGAAAGGATGAGAAAGATATCTATATTCTTAGCATTTAATGACTCCTGTGTGTTCTTAGAACTATTTATTTTTCTTTTTTTTTGTCAGCACGCGTACTCATACGTATATCCCCTCTCCATATACACATATTGTCTTATTATAAGGAATTAGTATCCACCTATGTACATATACACACATATACATACACATACATACAAACACACATACACACACATACATACACATACATACAAACACACATACACACACTTCCCATGTTGTGTAGTGTTCACGTGCATGCCCGTGAGCAGTTTTGGTTTTTGGCAATATATATATATATATATATATATATATATATATATATATATATATATATATACACCAGTACGCGCACTTACACGCGCACTCCCTCTCTATACACACATACTGTCATATTATAAGGAATTAGTATACACATACATAAACACACATATACATGCATACAAATACACACACACACTTCCTATGTTGTGTAGGGTTTGCTTGTGTGCCTGTGAATAGTCTATTGCTTTTGCCAATATGTGTATACATATTCGTGCACCACATATACCCGCGTGCGAGCGTATACGCACGGATGCGAGTGGTTTGACCACTGTAACGTAAGAATAATTGTCTATTTGGTATATTGGCATAATTTTAAATTCACCCTGGTTACATTTATAGATGTGTTGTGATACAAAGAGTTTTCTGTTATCAAGTAATAAGGTAAGGTGGAATCTTATTCTGGATTAAAAAAACATCCAGAAACACCACATTCTCGATTCACTAAGGAATTCATTATCGATAGTATAAACCTAATTTTAAACAATAACGCATTTTAATTTGACAACAAAAACTATATCCAAACCCTAGGTACCGTAATGGGAACAAATATGGCACCTACATATGCCACCCTAACACTAGCGAACCCAGAAGAAAACTTCTATGAACGGATAGAACAAATATATGGGGAAAATATAAAAACCCACATCACAAAATCCTGAAAACGATACTTAGATGATTGCTTCATTTTCTGGAAATCCTCATCGGGTGATATTAACTCACACTATACTTCAAAACTTACACCCAAAAATCAAATCACCCAAGAATATAATTTCAACGAATTACCATTTTTAGATGTATTAATTAGAAATTAAAACCACCTCATAATCACAGATATCTACCACAAACCTACAGACACAAAAAATATCTTCATTTCAGGAGCCATCACCCAAAAAGCTGCCTGAAATCCATTAGCACGTAGGGTTTGTACTATAGTGACTGATAAACACCTCCTAAAAACCCGCCTAGAAGAACTACATAAAACTCTAAATAAAGGAGGCTACCCCACAACACTAATAAATAAAGGTTTTGAACTCGTAAAAAAATCCTTTAGACGAACTACGAAATAAAAAAAAACGTAACGTCGAACAAACTCCAATAACCAAAAATACAATTCTTAAAAGAGTACTCACTACAGAGTAGAGCAAATATTATTTATTCAAAAATTATAACATAAACATGTTATAACATCACTAAAAAATAGCTATTTTGTTTCAACACTTCTGGTGTCTTTTCAAGTGAGTGTGTTGAATGTAGAATAATGAGTTTTAAAAGTTTCAAATCAACCAAACACCCCTCAATAGGTGAATCCTGTTACATAAGTTACAATGATCAATCAAGATACAAGTATATGAAAATTTTAAAAAAAAACTTGACAACGAACCTCTGTTTATAATTATAATGCCATAATGTTAGTGTTAGACTAAAATAGAAATCATTCTAACTGATTAATTTTAAATTTTACTATAAAAATAAAAATTACCAATTTTAAATTCAACCTATATTAAGTTTAAAACATTATAAAATTATTTAAAGTAGGAACTGAGTCAAAAATACATACATTTTATTATTTATTTTACTTTAATCGAAAAGACAAATTTTCAGTAAGAGCAAACGCTAATCTAAGGAGATACAAATTTTAAAACAACTTAGATATATTTGAAGTGATGATGTGGGGATAGGGGAAGAAAATTTGCAAATGACAATACGTACACAATTATATTATAATATACAAACGTATAGACGTATTTAGATATATAAACGCGCGAAAACACGTACAAAACAGAAAATTGGTGTCCACGACCAAAAAAATCGAAAAATAATATCCAACACATACACACACGCACAGACATATATATATATATATATATATATATATATATATGTATATATATATATATATATATATATATAAATATATATATATATATAAAGAAAACCAGACCAATTTAAGGCTCCATGTAATAATTTATTTCACCATACCCCTTTTAAAGGACGTAGAATCATCAGACTACACTTCCAAAAGGTGAAACGAAAAATGAAAAAAAAAATTTCATTTTTCGTTTCACCTTTTGGAAGTGAAGTCTGATGATCCAGCGTCCTTTAAAAGGGCTATGGGGAAATAAATTATTACATGGAGCCTTAAAGTGGTCTGTTTTTCTTTAAATTATTAGCTCTGAATTTACATTGAGCTCTCAGAATTTCATCCTCCTTGGGACTACCTATACGGATTACCAAATTTTTCTCATCTTATTTATATATATATATATATATATATATATATATATATACAAACAATGAAATGTATTTTGTCTGCCCATTTACTATGTTTGTCATTTTCATTGTTTTGTTCATTGCCGAATATTTCTCTTCCTCCTCTACCACTCTTATCTTTTATCTATTAAACCCTCTTTTTATCTATATATCTTTGCCCATGTAAGTAATATTTTAATAGTTTGCATTCACTTATTAATATTATCAGACTTGAATCTTTGTGGGTTTGTCTATGTATATGTATATGTCATTATTAATATATGTGTATATGATTGCTTATATATGCCTTTAAATTTTATATATACTTGTATCTCGATTGTCCATTGTAGCTTATGTAACAGCGTTTCCCTTATTGAGGTGTGGTTGATTTAATTGAACATTTTAAAACCCTTTATTCTACATTCAACCCTCATCACTTGAAAAGACACCAGATGTGTTGAAACAAAATGGCTATTTTTATAGTGATGTTATAACATGTTTATGTTATAATTTTTGAATATATATATATATATATATATATATATATATATATATATATATATACGCGAGTGATTCAATAAATATGGTGAATTTTTCGGTATAAGGACTTCTAATACAGATAGAAGCTTACTTACAACGTAGTCACCCAGCACTGTTACACACTTTTTCCATCTGTGTACAAGCTTCTGTATTCCCTCAGCGTAAAAATCTTTGGACTCATGTCTCAGTCAGTCGCTCACAACACTTTTGACCTCATCGTCACTTTTAAACTTCGTGCCTCTCGTGAACGCTTCCAAGGGACCAAACAGATGAAAATCTGAAGGGGCAAGGTCTGGGCTATAAGGTGGATGAGGGAGCAGTTCCCAAACCCAGCTCGTTGATGGTCTGCACAGTTTGGGATGCTGTGTGAGGTCTTGCGTTGTCATGATGCAAGACGACTCCTTCTGACTGATTACTCCTGCGTTTGTCCCAAAAGCTCAAAGTCCTTGCAATGTCATCCACTGTCACCCTTCTGTCAGACTGAATGAAGTCATTGACTGATTCGATCACCTCAGGAGACCTCACTTCTGTAGGCCTCCCAGGCCTGTCTTCATCCTCAACACTGCTCCGTCCTTCTTTAAACAATTTAGCCCACTTGTGGACATTTTTTGGCTGAAACATGTGGCACCGTACACAGTTGACATTCTCCTATGAATTTCAACTGGTTTGCACCCTTCAGCAAAACAAAAACTTGATAACTGACCGCTGTTCAATCCTGGAGCATGCTTCTTGGTCGGCCGTCTTTGTTAATCACCAAAACTCTCAAAGTTGTTTTTTTTTATCTGCAAAAGAAATTAAATCCATGTGAAATAGAAGTAAAACAAAAAAATAAAAAACAGTAAGCTTCTATCTGTATTAGAAGTCCTTATACCGAAAAAAATTATTGAATGACACGCGTATATATATGTGAGAACAAATGATGTTAGTCATATCTTTTTTCATTTCAGCCATTCCGTTCCGTCCGTGAACCACTTCTCTGTTATATCACGGTTATAATAATGCCTATAACAGGGAAAAACAATGGTAGAATAAACCTTTCTTCCATATATCTCTCCTGTTACAAGGCTCTATAGTTAAAATGAGTTTTAGGAAACTAATACTTGTATAGATTTCGGTATAAAAAATTATCTAAATGTCATTCGAGGGAAAACACACAATAATAAAAGTAAAGTAATAATAATTGTAAAAAAAAAATTCTTATTGATACGATTTTACGATTTCATTATTGTCTGGAGATTAAGATAAGATAGCGATAGAGAAGTCAAAAACATGTCAATTATATCTTTTCGGAAGAAAGAAAAAAAACTCATCGAACATTAAAAATTAGGAAAAAGAATCGAAAAGAAAAAAGTTTGAATCCTTACTGAAATTTTCATCATATGTACAAGTCTTTTTCTAGCGTTTTTTTATTTTATTTTATTTTTTATTTTAAAGAGTGATTTGCGACGTAAGATTTTAAAAATATATGTTAAGGCCATATCACATTGAAACGCGGTTCTTGTCCGATCCTTGAAGTTAAGTAACATCGGACCTGGTCAGTACTTAGATGGGTGACCGCTGTGGGATATCAAGTCTTATAAGTTATGTGTATGTAGTGTATTGGGTAGAAGCTCGGAAAGATAATTCGGATAGCAGCGTTCGAATTCCAACCGGGTTTGTTATATTCATTTACGTACAAAATTTCTTGGGAAAGGTATGAATACTGCGCTTCCCCTCTCAGCTATGGGTTAAATAGTAAGATTTGTTGCAGAAAATAATTGTTATCTCCAAAAGATTATTACTCTCCAAAGATATGTTTCGGTTTTAAATAACCTTATATTTCGGTGTATCTGTAAACAACAAATCAATATAAAACCCTCTTCTGTCAACAATTTTGAGTTCAAAGAGTAGTTAATTAAATTAATCAACATGATTAAGTACCGCGTCGCAAACATTCAGATCGAAATCTGTTCCTCGTATATACTGTTCCCAACTGCGGAATCTGCAACATTACCGGTTCTGACCTAGCATCTCTGCTTTACTCCCTTTCACACCACTATATCCTAGCTTCTATTTGTTCTTCTACAAATATTTTCACTGTAATTGTTCTGATCGGCTTTCCTCTGTGTTATTATCGACTTCATGTGTTTAAGCGCAATGCTCTGTTGACAGTTAGGTCTCGTAATTTCCCTGGTGAATTTGCTCGGTGCAACCATAACTTATGTGCCGTTTATTTATTCTACCGCGTTTGTCGCTCGTGTAACTCTCTTCCGACTTTCTGCTTTCATCTCAACAGGTTTGTTATTTAGAGACGTTTAGCTGAAATTAATTGCTTAAGCATCAGCGTACGTTTCGCTGAAATGTCATTGTTTGCCAGTGGATAAAAACCATTTGCCAAGCAATGAAGTTCCGCGTAGGCGAAATGAACGTAACCCCATTAAGAGTAAATCCGAACTCGATTCGTGCATTGCTTTTCTGTGTTGGCAACCGCCTCTTTAAATCTGTTGAGAAAACGCATGAAACATAGATTTAGAAAAAAAACAAAAACTGAACTAGTGAAAATAATGAATGATTCTGACATGCAGACGGGAATAGTAGGGGGGGGATCAGCTAGGAAAAAATGAAAAAAAAAATGTAGTAAACGGTGTGAAAGAAAAGTATTCTGGGAGAAAGTTAAACAGATAGCCAGAAATAGAGATAGGCAAAACAAAAAATAATAAAATAAATATCTTAAGCTTTAAAAAATATCTTCACGAAAAGAATTATGTCAGTGTTCGGGTCCTGGTTTTACCGATAAAAAAATATTTTCTTCATCCTTCTCAATCTATTATATTCTTCATTAGCTTCTGTCGAACAGAAATTTCTATTTTTCTTATATCTCTCTGTTTTTATGTTCGAGTCTATGCGTTCGTTCATGTCTATGTATTTTCTATCAGTATATACCCACCTTCCTAACAAAATGTTTCGAGGAACAATGGAAAAAAAATACTATCTTTTTTTATTTACTTATCTATTTATTTTTTGCCGGGCATTCAGGCTTCCTTCCATTTACTTTCCGCATTTACTTGCCCCGATCTCTACCCATTCATGGTATTTTGCCTCCATCATTAACTGACAAGAAACATGACGGCGATGTCGTCTGTGACAGCAGCTCACACGGCAGGAGAAATGAGCGAGAAATCTCTGTCCGACATGTTTTCCTGACCTACATTCACTGATAGATATTTTACAATGCAGGTTAATGTCAAAGAAATAGCACTCCATCGTCCGTCATCTTATCTCGCTTTATTGACTACTAAGTAAACATTTTTTGTTATTTGGGCATTGAGAAAGCACAATGTTATTCAGTATAAATATATGATACCGATGCTCATATTCGACACACCTATAGCAGCTCAAATAGACACATTAAATACATGAACACACACACACACACACACACACACACACACACACACACACACATATATATATATATATATATATATATATATATATATATATATATATATATATATACTATGGCGTTATATTTAATAGGTAAACGTGTTTGAGTAGACATCTGCGTTTTTTTAACAATTATATCAGCGTTTCTCAACGGGTGCGCCCGGGCGCCTTGAACGTTAGCTGGGTACGCCCCAAGTTAACAAAATAGTAATTCATGAGTCATTTTTATATTTAAAATATCTTTATTTTAAAAATTAAAAGCTAGAGAAACCTAGCATATGATATCCATGTCTTAGTTAAGTCTTTTAATATTTGAAACTGGATGCTAAATTCTTTAATCTTCAAGGCGTGGATAATCCTGTGTCCCCCTTGCCTTGTTCAAGGTATTTATCGACCTGTCTAAAATAAAAATAAAAAGCAGATTCTTCATAAATCCCTTTAAAGGAAAACTGTAGCGCTTAAATATTTAACGGCATGTTTTCAAAATAAATGCTGAATTTAAGAGACATCTTTATTATTTTCCTTTTTTTTAAATTTCATGATTAATTTTTCCTTATTTAAATTATTCGGACTGTTATCTCATTCTAATTAGGCCATGTGATACGTGGTCCAGTAGACAAAGACGTTGGTTAGATCCAGTGACTAGACCCAAAGAGTTGTGACTTCAATGCCAGACTACAGCAGTGATGAACCAATCTTAGAGAGTTGAGTTAAAGGGAAATAACTGAGACATCCGGAAGAGGCATGATACGTGGAACAAGAATCACCTGAAGAAGGCTGGAGCGTTGTGAATATGGCAATAAAGATGAGGATAACAGTGTAAATAATGTAAATAATCTTAATACCTCATCTCGGAGATACAGACAGATATTTTTTCCTTGTTATATTTAAATTGCGTCCAAGAGTTTCCGTTATTATACAAGAGCGCCGCGAAGAAGAAAAGAGTTGAGAAACACTGAATTACATTTACAACGCAGTCAGTTATGTGCCATGCGTAATACACGCTTAGCGATCATGTATCTTTCGATACATGATTGACAAGATAATTTTTTTCCCCACAGTAATTTGCCATTTCTTTCTGCGGTAGACCAGTTGCCATCCAAGGATATAGAGCCTCGGTCTCGCCTGCTATTTACCTATAGCTGGGGGGGGCGAGAGAGTAGGATTCATACCTTTCCCAAAGGTATTAGCACGTAATGGATTGTACTGGATTCGATTGGATTTCGAACAGGGCTCTTCGATTCCGAAAACCGAGCCTCTATTCATTACGCAACCGTGCCTAATTTTCATTTAAACTACCGACAGAAAGTCTGAACAAAAATGTACTTCCGGAGTGGAACTGAAACTTCATCAAATTTTTTCATCTGGAAAACCGCTTTCAACCCAATAATGTCATAAATAAAAATATTGATTACTTAAACATCTGCTCTCTTTTCCGTCTACGGAAATGAATTTCGCAGATGCAGGATTCGAAAAAGTTCTAACGGGAGATGTGCATTTCTTACTTAAGTGTCCAACAGAGACTTGTTTTGCTGTAGTGGGTTCACGTGGCATAATGTTTGAGCGCACTTGGTTTTAAATCTGTTTTATAGCTTATAAAGCTGATACGGGTTCGGTAACTGTTGAGCAGAACGCTTTCTCAAATAAGATATTCGATCTATTCTACGGCAGAAATGAATTTCAATGTCCGGCAAACAGAAAAAGGTCAGCTCAAAAATGTATTCATTAAATAGAACTTGTGTATATGTTAATCAATTCACCCCATGTAATGTAGTAAAGCCACAAAGAGAGAAGGGGTTACCGAATATGGAAGAAGAAATTTTTAAAAAAAGAGAAAAGACGGAGTCAACTGTTAAGCCTGCTGCGAACTGTATAGCTCCAGACAATTTTTCTCGACAGAATCCACCTTGCACATTTATAAATATGCCATTCATCCATGCATTTAACATTGCTACCATATCTGGTCTGGTTCTCTTGTTAAATTTCGAAATGCTTGATAAAATCTAAAGAAGGGTCTGTAATTTCATCTGTCCTAACCTGACATCTCGAATTCATTCTCATTATCGACACGTGATTTTTCTGTCTTTTCTATAATTTTTTTTATAGTGATTTGTCCTGTGTGCTGTCTTCTTTCGTAGCTCGAATTTAAGCGTACTACTAGGTTGGTGGTTAGGTTTCATTGTTTTTAATGTTTTAATAGTTAGATATAACCGTATGTTCCATTCTAATAGTTTTTTTTTCCCTCGCTCTTTACGCTTGTGGAAATCTATTCCGTTTCGTCGCTTCAGTGCGAGATACGATTTTAAAAATACTAAATGCAATTAAATCTATCGCGATTTTATTTCTTCCTGAATTATGTTCTTTCACGTCCTCTCTTCTCGTTAAGTATTGTATTTCACTTGCAATTTAGTCAAGAGACCGCTTTGCTTCGAATGAAAGTATTAAACAAAATAAAATGGCATAAACATGTTAGGACGGAGAAGAGAAAATTGCGAAACGTCGGCAATGATCTGATGAGCTACCGTTTACTGGCTATCAACAACGAAATTAATTAACCTGTTAGGAAGGATAATTGAGAAAACTCTCACAGAATCTCCGTATAGAGATTTCATGTAGTGACCTACGATGACAAAACTTTTCAACAGCCTTTGATGGATTAAGATGATGTTCTTCGTGATTAATGTGTGTATCCTGTTTCACGGATACTGTGGGAAATGACAATTAAGTTATCAGCAGTGAACGTTGCAGAGCGAAAATGATATTCATGTCGTATTGATGATTTATACAGCACCCTTCTCGCTGTTTATAAATTCGAAGCTTTTGTTGATGACACTAATAAGACAAATATGTCGATATTACACTGGGGATGGGCAATCGCTCGCATTCATGAAAACAGGACACATAATAAAGACAATCCATACAAATGGGCAGCATCTCTACTTCAAATATTTTTGTCAAGGTTGTGGTTGTTTTTCTTTAGAACAATCATTGGGATTTTATCCAGACCTGTAGCCTTCTTATAGTGATGGCTTTCGATATGTCTGGGATCTTCCACTGCATTGATAAAGATATTACAAAACATGTGCCGCATGAGCAAGGAAAATTAGAAGACAAAGATAATGGCAAAGAAACTTTACTTGCCTGAGAATTATGAAATAACCTCAGGGTCATTTCAGATAGTTGGTAGTGACACTTGACGCCTATATTTATGATAATGTCAGCGTAAAGATGCATTGCATACACACACAAACACTCACATACATACACACACACGTGCATATATATATATATATATATATATATATATATATATATATATATATATATATATATATATATATATATATATGGGGGTGCACGGAGATCAACGAACAGTGACAATCTCTTCCTTGTTTGAATGCAATCTTCAGGATTACTATTTTTTCAATCATACGCTCAATCACAGATATTAATCCTCTTTCCTCATAAATATAGCACACCATAAAACCAATATTTTTATCACACACACATGCGTATATATCATACACACACACACACACATATATATATATATATATGTGTATATATATGTATGTATAAAAATGTGTGTATATATATATATATATATATATATATATATATATATATAACCGCTACACATGGGATTACCCTGGAGTATTTTAAACTTCAGCTTTCTAAAGAATGTAGCCAAAAGGATATTGCCTACCACAAACATATTATACCGTTCTACAAAATGACAGACAAAATCAACAGAACAAATTTTCGAATAAATTGGTATTATTTATATATATATATATATAAGTGGGTGTGTGTATACACACACACACACACACATATATATATATATATATATATATATATATATATATATATATATATATATAGGTTGGCAATAAAGTTACTAACAATAACAATTAAGACAAAGCAATTAATCAACAGTCCAGAAATTTATTATTATTTAAATTGTTTGGTTAATAACAATAAGATGCTATGTTAAAATGTAGTAAATTAATTACCGAGAATGTACGACCTGTAAGTCAGCAGTTTCAATGGTTTGTATTTTCAGTGCTTATATTTTTCCTATAAGTAACTGTAGTGACTTTATTACCACCTTGTATATATATATATATATATATATATATATATATATATATATATATATATATATATATATATATATATATATATATAATTTGTGGATGTGTTGTAATGGGTAGCTGTTTAAATTAGCAGCTCGAAATCCATTCGGATTCCTTATATTTTGTTACGTGTAAATACACTTGGTAAAAGTATGTGTCATTTCTCCCAACTATTGGTTAAATATTAAGCCTTGTATTTGAAAGAAATCATCGTTATTTTCAAGAAATTATTAATAAAATTTTTAGTCGCAAAAAAAGAATTATTCTTCTTGACCACAGAAAAAAACACGCAATCATTATTCATCAATTACATTTTTTAAGATGATATTATATATCAAAAAGATATTAATAAAAGATTATTTGAGAAAAAGATGACATAAAACCCAACTATATGTGAAAACGCGTCGCTAGAATGAATCAAAGTAAGAAGACACCAAGCTATCAAAACAAAGTATTTTATAATTGATTTTGAAAGTTGAAACACATTTATGTTCGTATTTTAACGGAGAATGCGGAAAATGATCTGAAAAAGATTTCTTTGTTTGTATTGATAATTATGATTCTTATATTTCTCGAGACATATATTTTTATCATCTGATCATATTTTGATCAGAAAAATGGTAAGTTAATTTGCGCGAGAACAGAGTGGTCGTATGATCAGCATAAACAGAATTTCCTTTGGAGTTGCCATCTTGTTTTGGTCAGAAGAATTACGTCTGTTTTGTATAGTATTTTTAGGATGATCTTATTATCAATAAGATTTAATGTTTTTAATACATAATTAAACGGATAAATTTATGTGAATCGATGTTGTTCTTACGGACGGTCTTTTGAATATTCTATTTTTGCATTTAATTTTTTTTTTTAAATATACATTTATTGTATTATTTTTTTCATGATTTTTGCGCGGATTAGTCAAATTTTATTTGCAGTATTTTTTCCTGTTTTCGTCGAAAATATTGTAAGAGAATCCATTATTGATAAGAGTTCGTTTTGTGTCATTTAATTCTTTTTTCAATGTGTGGGAAGATTTGATTAGTCGTTTTCTATTTATAAAATGGCAGCAATTTTCTATGTGAAAATATTCACTCTGAAGGAGACAAGTGTTTATATTCATAATGTATATAAAGATAGTAAAGTAATGCCATTCGAATTGAATGAATCACCTCGGAATGGAGATTGTTTTGTTTAGCTAATGTTCCTAAATAAAATGGAAGACCGATATACTTGATAAGTTCATTGTTTTCTCTAGCCTTTTCTTTACCTGCCTCCTGTAAACTAAAACATATGTGTTACGTTACTGAGAGTGATTAGATCATTATCAGATGCAGAAACGAAACAAGCACGTGTATGCACGTGTGTGTGTAACGTATAATAATAGAAAATTAACTTACCTTAATATCTCTAATCTATTTGACTTCATGTAATTAATTCATGTTGTGAGATGCAGAGAACTATTTCTAAACGGACGCTGTTCGGAAAAGATAGAGTGATATATTCGTACATGATACAAGATAATTAAAATATATACAAGATGCTGAAGATACATGATTTACACAAGATACTTTTCGTTTGCAATGTTGTATTCCGCAAAACATTTTCATAGACCTCAATTTTTCATATCAACACACACACACACACACACACACACACACACACACACACATATATATATATATATATATATATATATATATATATATATGTGTGTGTGTGTGTATGTATATATATAATAAATTCGGAATTAAGATTACATATAGGGAATGATCATTATCACCTTGCAATTTACAATGTTTTTCAAAACAGTCAAGGATGATAAATTACTGGTATAACAATGCCCAGAGAGAAGAAAGAAAGAAAGAAAGATGGGAAAAAAGAGAGAAGACAAGGAAAAACCGAGAAAGTAAGAAAACAAAAAATAGAAAGTAGTATAAATCTGGATATGAGGGGTGGTCAGATGAGAAAGAAAGAGAAAATGACAAGGTAGTTTAGACTTAAAGGAAACCTTCTTAAATCTATTACGAAAATTAATATTATATTCAATAATAAGAGAAAAAAACATTTATATGAAAGAGATTATTCGAATTAAAGATATATTAAAATAAACAATACATATTAAAATAAACAATACATATTAAAATAAACAATGCATAAGAAAAAATTATTTAAAAAAATAAAATAATATATTGAAATTACATTTTCTTTGGATGAAATATTTCATCTAACATCTATATTTAAATCAACATATTTTAAATTGAACATACATTAAACAATTGCCATCTACAAGAAAAAAAACAGTTAATATTTATCATTTTATATATAATATAATAAAATAATCTAGAGGAAGATTGAATAAAAGTAAAATTCTATACATAAATTTAGAAAATAAATAAATAAAGAAGTGCCTTTAGAATAAATTTTACCAGAAAATACTATGCAATAAATAATTAAATATAAATATATTAATTTAATTAATTAATCAATAGCAAAAAATTTAAATAATATGTTAAATACTAGATAAAAACCTCATTAATTATTAATAAATAATACATAAACAATATAAACTTCTTAAATATTACACTGCAATAAATTTTCAATACCACTTCATCATAGCAAGTAATACAATATATATCAATATAATACACTTCAATACCACATACCAATATTATATATTAATATATATACGACATATTAATATATTAAATAAACTATGATATTAATAAATATCTAAATATTTCATAAAGAATCTGAACAATTAATTAAAATAAGTATATAAAATTGAGCCTAAATAAACATCATAATTATATTATTGCATAATAATAACTCATCATAAAAGTCATATTCTTGTATATTATAATTAGTTAACGTTATTATAAAATGATACTATTCATTATATAATCAGTAATTATCACATATATTAACCATTTATATAATACTACAATAAGATATTGTAAAAAGGAGGCATATATTAATTAATTATAAATATATAAATCTATACACACACACACCCACACAAACACACACACACACATATATATATATATATATATATATGTACATGATGCATATACAACTCATATATATATATATACCTACTAAAAATCCTTGAAGAAATATGTCGAAATCTATTTAAAATTTATAAAAATTAGAATGTAATAAGTAAGGAAAAAAGGGAAAATATGAAAAAAAAGAAATCCAAGAAAAGAGGAAAATATCATCACAAATTACCATATAACTATAGAGTAATAATGGTAAGTCAAAATTAAATAAAATCAATTAAAATCATAAAAATAAAAGATAAATAATTAAAGATACCTTATAGTAAAAGAATAAGAAAATAATGACAATAAGGATAATTAATGATATTAGTGATTGTAACCAAGGTATTAATAGTAATTTAGTGACAGAGAAAAGATATTTTAGTAAAGGATGAGTGATGAAAATTTTGGAAGGATATATGAAAGAACGGTGGAGAAGCATAATTCACAGTGCAATTGTCAAATGATAATAGATCACGCAATTGTCAAATGATAACAGTTCACGCAAGTTCAGTAAGAGTCTAGATAAGTTTAAATCTAATTTGGTGGCGACGTTTAGAAATTAATTTCTTCCTTTGGTTTAAAAGTATATTTGGATTTTCAAGTTTAATAATTCTAATTTTCTCT
>OZ038482.1:81718225-81733225 GCA_964036315.1 Acanthosepion esculentum | reverse complement strand
AAAAGAATATAGCATTCTGGAAACGACTACTTTTGATCTCAATATATAATGCTTTGCGACTATTTTGCAACCAATATAGTTCCTGTTCTTTTAAAAATTAATTTCACCCAATATAATAATCGACAGCCTTTCAATGTAGAAGAATACGGTCGAAATGGTAAGTGTGAAGTGGGTTTGTGTTTTGGATTGGAATGGTAGCGAAAATGAAGTACATACGGATAAAGCAGACAGTTAACAATTGTCTTTGTGACTTGAATAGGTAAGGAATGAATTCTCAACGAAACACTTACGCGAGAATCTGTTCCATAAAGAGAACATTCTTCGGAAGATGATGGTGAGCTTAACTTTCTTCTCGTGTTTGGTACAGGAATTTGAAGTGGCAGGAAGCGTCCTGGTTGTAAAAGTCTTAACAGGTGTAAATAAAGAATGGAGCTCCTCTAAATATTCTCTTGATATTAGCGGTGGATTTACGATAGGCTTCTCAATTTCAGCTGATGAGAAAGATGTGGCACAATGAAAAATATATCGTCTCCCACAAAATTACGAAACTGTTATGAGCAGGCCCATGGCTGAAACATAAAGATTGTGCAATTGCAGCTCAGATATAATAGCATTAAACCGTTTTTGGTTTAATCGGACTCTTGAAACGATAAAGCAATACGAAATCAATCAAGTACTTCCTAGAGTGACAAAATGAAGCGACTATATTTGCGGTATCTTTAGAAAATCTTTATGTGGGTTTTAATTGAGATCTGGAATTAACTTGAGACCCATTTGTCGTTCATGGCATGGCAGCTCACTGACATTAGAGTATTTCATCGTGACTAGAGAAAACACAGAGCTAGGTCTGAGTAGATATTAACAGCAATTGTCCGATCATTTTCCAGTGGTATCATCTGCACAGTCGTTGAGAAATGATTTGGGAAAATTCTTAAATAGTGAATAAATACCAGATAGGAGTAGGACCGAGGAGAGATTGTTTTGGGGCGCCAGTATTGATCACACATCGCCATATCCTTTCGCATAGTTGCCTGAAAGCTATCAAACCGTACATAAACTTTATAGTCTGCTCCAATAAAATCACATTTTCTGTCTCTCGAATTTGCGCGGCAAGTTAAAAAAAAAAACTCTGACTGGCCACTCTATACGCGCTTTTTAGCAACAGGCGTATTTTTAGCAGACAGTCCGCATGACTATTGTCACATATAGAACGCCATATTTCTTTATTGAAACTGATGTTTAGACTTACTCTTTTGGAATCAATGAATCTTTTATATATATTGTGACGTAGAATACATTTTTCTTTCAATAGAAAATGTTTTATCGTATTCATTTCAACATAGATTAAAAAGATATATTCTCTAAAAACTAGGAAGATACTCGACATTATTTGTTATACTTTATAAAAAGAAATAATGCAGTTTACATATTGTAATGTTATTCTCTTTTTTTAAATTCCGAAACGTTTATCTGAAGTTCGTCAACACACAAATGGGTTTTAACGAGCAGATGAAATAATAAATAACACGCTGCTTGTGTGTAGCTATGCTGAGGGAATGATCGTTTAAAAAACGAGCAATGTTTAGAAATTTGGGTTTCTGAAAGGAAGGTTGATTATTCGTTGATATTCCGATTATCTTTTATATTCTGAGCACAGTATTCAGAATCAGGTTTTTATATTCACTAATAAGTGTTTTGGTTCCTTTTTAATATTCAAGCAACGTGCTCTGAATATTGTTTGATATTCCTTGCAAAGTGTTCTGATTCCTGTCTGACATTCTCTGCAACATGTTCTGAATCCTGTTTTAGCTTCTATGCAAAATGTCATGTTTATGTTCTCTGCAACGTCTATTGATTCATGTGCTATATGCTTAGCCCTATGAAATGTGTTCTGGTTCGTGTTTCATATTCTGATAAACGTGCTCTGAATCTTATTTGAGATTCCCTGCAAAATTTTCTGATTTCTGTTTTATATTCTTTGCAACGGGTTGCCATTCCTGTTTTATATTTTATGCAGTTTCATGTTTCATGTTTTATGTTATCTGAAACGTGTTCTGATTCTTGTTCTATATTCTCAGCACCATGCAAAGTGTTCTGGTTCCTGTTTACTATTCTGAGAAACGTGTTCTAAATTCTGTTTGATATTCCTCTCAACGTAATTCGATTCCTGTTTTATATTCTATGTAAAGTGTCATGGTTCCTGTATTTTTTTTTTCTTTGCAACATTTACAGCATCCTGTTTGATGTTCCATGACATGTGTGCTGATGTCGGCTTTGCTATTTTCAGTAATGTTTACTGACTTCTGTTTGACATTCAGTTGAACGTGTTCAGACATCTGGTTCAAAGTATCTGCAACGTTATATAATTTCTGTTTAATATCATATAAAAATACTTCTGCTTCCAGTTTGGTATTCAATGATAAAATGACTTGTTTTATTTATTATTATTTCCATTTTTAACTTCGAAAACATATTTAAAATGTTATCTTTATTGTTAGCCATCTCCTGGAATGTGTTTCGACATATTCTGATGTCTGTTTAAAATTATCCATAATGTTCTCCTGTTCTTATATGACGTTTTTTTTATGCCTGTTTCATATTACTTCCAATGTTTTGTTACAGTTTTTTGATATTTTTTGCAATTTGTTTTGCTAACTCCTTTTTATTATCGAATGCACCGAATTCCGATTCTTGTGTGGTACCTTCTGCAATTCTTTGCGATGCCTGTTTGATATTCTATGCAACAAGTTCTCCTTCCTGTAAGATATTCTGAAACGCCTTCTGATGTCCAGTATTCTCTGCAACGCATTCTGATTCTTGTTTCGGTGTCATAGCATAATCTTATTCATTATATACTCTTGTGTAAATTAATTGAACCAACCGCTTTAGTTTCCTTTCTCTCAATATCTGATCAGTTGTAGTCCCACTGGAGTGAGAGGGGGTAATCGATTTTTTTTTCTTCAGATTAGGTCATTTCCAGTAGTGTGCAGTAATATGAAGTTATTTCCAGTGTGTATGATAAAATTGTTTTGGCCTTGAAAAATATTGCATGATTGCATCAGATTTTTATCACTCCCAGTCACTATTGTCTCAACTGCTGATTAGTTGTTTTGCAACCATTGTCTGCGATCGAAATTACTCCAAGGAAACGTACGAAAATTGTAACGCACGAATAACACTGGCAAGCTTTACCAGTGGGCAAATCAAAATATTATATATTGATCCAGAAACTCCCCTGATTTAAATCCGATCTAGGTTCTGTGGTCAATCTCCAAGGAACGACTTCGTGGAATGAACATACGAAGTACTAACATGTGCACTGGGTCATGTTTCATTGGAAAAGTACGAAAATAATAATAATGACGGAATTATTCGTTTTGTTTCAATTAATTTACACAATGTTGTATATATTCTGCAACGATATAGGCAACACGTTATGATACACGGATCACATTTCAAGAACAACGAGATGAGGGAAGGAAAATAAGTATGATATAGACGAGAATTCAACAAAAATACATTAACGGATTAATTTATCATTGTTAAATATCAAATGTATTAAAACTCAAACAAGTAGAAATTTGTCATATTCAAACACTCGTTCAAGTTTTGTGGCTCTAAAAGAACGCGAGTCCCACTAACCCAACATCTTAGACATACTAGAAACCTATAATGAAATAGCTAAATCGCAAATCTCAATCATCTTACCTAGGATTCCAAGATATGTTGGCAAACCGGACAATGATATAGCAGTCAATCTAGCTAAAGACGCCTTCAACATTACAACAACCAGCAGAAACATTCGTCATACAAACTTCGAAAACCATATGGTATGCAAGATGGGACTCAAAACCTAACAAACTATACGATATTCAACCAATAGAATACGAGAATCGTTCCCAGGTTTCATAAAATAGGAGCGGTATAATGAGTTTTATCCAGACTTCGAAAAAGACGAACGCATCTGATGCATTCACAGCTACTGAAAAATGAAATTCTCCCATCATGCAACAGATGTTAAAACGGATGTGCACCATTAGTTGCCATCACCTCAGTTAAGTACAAACAAAATTTTATCAAGGAAACAAGACAATATAATTTTTTTAAAACACTAAATCAAACAATATCCTTAACGTCTTAAAGGAAATTAGACTTTATACCAAGATATAAAACTAAAAATCCTCCCCCAAATTTAGATATATTTGGAAAACTGAGGGCAAAGAAAAAAACCTTCTGTCATAGTAAAGTTCGCAACTGAAACTAACAATGCAAAATCTAATAACCAACAGAAACTGAATAAATAAACAAATTGTATTAGAAACTAGCACTTCTAATAACTGATTAAAGGATAACAAGTTGACTAACCTCTACCTTATCACTGATCCCTATATGTCATTAAGGTTTACCTCCGAAACACGATTCCAAACATTTATCTAGATTTATATAGGCGTATAATAGCTAAATGACCGTTAAACAGAAACCAAATCAGGTATTTGTAATCGAGAACAATGCAGCAACGATTAATTATATCGCGATATCTTTGCTAAGGTAGTTATTTCATGAATCATATATCAAGAAGGCAAATGAGCCAAGAAATAATGATTCCATTATTAGAAAATATCGTATGTATTATTTTTCATATTTCAATAACAATGCAAAATCCGTAAACACATGTCATTCTCATTGGAATCATCCAATTATTATATAGCAGAGTTCAAGTATAATGGGATAGATTACTCATTATCATATTTGAATTCAAATAAATGCCTTATCAGTGTTCCTTACGTATAAGGCTATCTATTTAATTATTTCACAATTGTTGACAAGTCAAATATGTCCTGTTTCGGAATTTACGAACGGTTCGATCGCGAATAATTGTTCCTTTAGATTTTTAAGAAGTTAAATGGAACAATGTAACAGGCATTCATGACAATCCAATGGCCACGACGATTAATTATCGCCTGGCCCATCATGTTTTTCTTGTAAAAGAATTCATAAACAATGTGATAGAGAGTAATCATTCTATTATCATTTGGCAAGGCAAAGAGTCCTGTCTGAAATTTCAATAATAAAATGCTCTCATTTTCATTGGGAACATCAAACATGTGATCTGTTAGAGCTGAATAAGAATGAGATAGCGATTAAGTATTCCAATGCCGTTGGGCAAAACAAATGTTTTATGTATAAACGTTCGCTTATAATGTGATCAGGATTAATTGTCCATTTATATGTTTGAAATATAATGCCTGGCGATTCAGCCTTCAAGCGATATGCGATAACGCTTAATTATTCGATTATCATTGGCAAATTAAAATGTATCAAATACAAGTGTTCAAGAATATTGTGATCGCTATTAATTAATCTACTACTGTTGGCAAGCTGAATGTGTCATGTGTTTCAATTGAGGAACAAAACAATCTCGATTAATTTTCCCATTAACTTTTGGCCTGTCAAAGCAATCATGTATCAAATTTCAAGATACAATTGCTCCGGTTATTAATGATTCAATTTTAATCTGGCAAGACAAATGAAACATGTAAAAGATTTCAATGACAATTCAATCATGATAATTCCATTGGCGTTAGGACAAGCAAAAAGGCATGAATTTGTTTTGGAGAACAATGAGATAAATATTAATTAGGTTCCCTTGGCCAGAAAATAAATGAGATGTCTCAGATTTCAAGAACAATGCGTTATCGTTTAACTTCTCAGTTGATTCATTTATCAGACTCAAGAAAAATTCAAGTTAATTATTCCATTAGAATCTTGCATGTCAAATAAATAATACATCTGATTTTAAAGGCAATTCCAACGTCATATATATATCCCATTATCGAATGACCTGTCATCCCGGATCCTGTCACTTTTCAAGCGTCGTAACCGGTGCCTATTCTATTGAGACCTCCATAATCATTGTTCTACTGACCTTTACTCTATGGTACCTACATTTTATAAATTTAAGCGCAGTACTTGATTGGTGGCATGATCACATCATTTTATTATTGGAATTGCTAGTTGTACACTTACGTTCTATGCATCACGTTTGTAAAACTCGTTTACCGTTTCTTCCTTCCTATACAACTTTGATCTTCAAATCTTTAAATGCATTCTTATTCTTGTTCTCTGTCCTTAATTGTGTTTTTTCCTCATATTCTGTAACACTCGGTAACGCTTTGGGTTTTAGTGGTTTCCTGTCTTTCTTGGCAACTGAAATGAATCATGTACAGGATTTGATGACTGAAGCGATTAATTATTCAATTATCATTAAGAAAATTCAATTTACCATAGATCAAGGTCAATGTGATTTTAAGTAATTATTCCATTATTTGATAATTCACATAATTGATATCACAGGTTACAATAACAGGCTGATGACGATTACTTCATTTTTAATCTTTTACCGAACAGCTGAATAATTATATCTAATCTTAATTATTAGATCACCGTGACTTATACTATTTTTTATTGGAACACTCAAATGTGAAATAATCGTCTCTCAAAACGCGATGACTATCAACTACTCAGTCATCGAATAGCAACACAAATTAAGCATTTTACCATTTTCCAAGAATTATGTAATAGCATTAAAACATCCCATTATCTTGGGGCATATCATATGTGACATATTTAAAAACAATAAGATAACGATTAATTACTCAGTTGTCGAGCAGTAACACAAATGAATATATTTTATCATAACACAAGGAAAATGAGATGAGACTTATTCAACAAGTCTCAGTTAATTATTATTGCATCATCCTTAAGCAAATCAAATGTGTGATATATTAGAGTTGAAGCACAATGATATCTTGATTAGTTATTACATTTTCTTTGGGTATGTCAACTAAGTAACGTACCATAGTATGCAATTTATTATTTAGTCATCGTTGGACAAGACAATGTTGCAATGTAACAGTGTTTGATAACTTCGCCATAAATATTAGGTTGTTTGGAAGAAAACATCCGATTTTAGAATAAATAGCTTTATTGTGTTCTGAAATTTTATTATAATCATTTCACAAAAATGAGTTATTACTAATGATTAAAATGCCCCCTTTCTTATTTATACATCAGTCTCTTTCAGGATATATCTTCTTACGTTAGGTTGTGTAATGGAAAGCGGCTCAGATTGAGGAATCTGAGAGCCGAGTTCGGATTCCACTCGACTCCATTACATTCACTAACGTGTTAATACCCTTGGGAAAAGTATGGATTCTCCTCTTTTTCTCCTGCCAGCTATCGGTAAATAGCAGGACAGAAAGAAATGGCAACCTACTGCGGGAATAAAATTTGCCTCGTCATTCATGTATCGAAAGATGCATGATTGTCTAAGCGTGTATCACGTATGGCGAATAACTGACGTTCGGAAAATAATGTCCGATTTTAGGATAGACCTATTGTGTTCCTAATATATTACCATAATAGTTGCACAAAATATATTACTCATTCCTAATGTGTTCTCTTTGTTAATTATATATAATTTCCTTTCAGAATTCTACTTAAGACATTATATATCCCGTCATATTGAACATGTAAAAGTAAGAGATGCTTTTATTTTTTTTGAATGTGTTCAAGCTTGGTCGTAATGCTTCTCAAACTGCTACCAACATTAACAGGGCATGGGACGAATGATCTACCTGCGATCGGACAGTACGGCGATGATTTCTGAAGTTTCCCAGTGGGATTACGAGTATTGAAGAACAAGGTGGTAGCGGGCATCCATCGAGAATTGATAATCAACACCTGGAAACGCTATTCGAAGAAAATCCACGTGAAATTGCCAGAGAAATGTCACAGATAATGAGTGACAGAATTTCAACAATATCGGACCGCATCGAGAAAATAGGCAAGGTGAAACATTTCGATAAATGTGTTCCACGTGATCTCAGTGAATGTCAACTTGATCGATATTCTGAAATATGTTCAATGCTGCATCTACGAAGTTAGAATGATGCATGTATTTCTCGAATAGCAAATTATGAGAAGGAATAGATACGTTACGACAATCATAAAGAATAGGCTGAATGGCATATTCCTGGCCGAGGACCCGAATTCTTTCCAACTACTAACTTTCACCAATAGAAGTTTATGGTGACTGATGATCTACCCATAGCGTTTTCCATTACAGATTTCTGGAATCTAAAGGGAGCATCGCTGTCGATGAATACTGCCAGTAACTAGATGAAATGTATATTCACTTAAGTAAAATGCTACCGGCCCTCATTAATCAAAGAGGTACAATTCTGCTTCAGGACAGTGCTTGGTCACATGTTGTTAGGACGACGAAGCTCACCAACTTGGGAAAAAGACTTTGCCAAAACCACCATGTTCCCACAATCTACCGCCCAATGACTACCACATTTCCAAGTATCTTGGCAATTTTTTTAAACCAAAAGATATTCCATTACAAAGACGATGCAGAAACAGCATTAAAAGATTTCTTGGTGTTTAGAGTTTACTGTAAAGTCAAGAATATACGTGTAACTCTATGGTAGAAATGTATGATTGCCCAGGGTTCTTAATTTTATTATCGGAGATTACTTTCCGAACTAACAAATATTTTATTATCATTTATCCAAGTAAAATTGGGATTAAACAATGCGTTAATTATTAATTATTTGGGGAATGTCAAAAAGGCCACATGCCAGATTTCATCTGCACTATGATCGCGCGATCAATGAAATTCATTTTTTGAGGAGGTAAAAAGTAAGGGAGACCCAAAATTATTGTTCCAATAAATTTCTTAGACCTCAAATCCATTAAGGATCCAATTTAATGGAGAAAAACCTGTAAGTGTTTAACTATTATATTACCTTACGCCAAATAAAATGTGTCATGTAGATGGGTTCGGAAACAGATTTATAGACATTAAATATTCCATTCGTATTTTTACAATTTCTTTATATCATTTTGTTGTGGTAGGATCGACCTAATCTGCATAGGCGGAGTACCGACACTATAAATGTGGTTGGTACCGGAAGACAGGAGAGGGGAATCACGAGATCCAACTAGAGACTCTACCCGACTGCGACTTAGTCAACACATTCTCCAGGAACGGTCTTCCCAGAAATATACAGAAATACTAGATGTAAATATTGTGTACACTTTCTTTTTATAATACATTCTTGTTCTAAGTACATTTTGTGTTGCATTATTATTCCATGCATTAGTCGAGATTCAACAATGAGTCAAGACTCAACACATTTATTGGAGTCCATCAAGAACTGTGCTGTAATTATTGACGAATTTACTGTCGGCTTTAATGAATGGAATATCCGTTACGTTTACGCACAACAGATGTATCAGTAATTAGATTTTACAAAGAAAAATAAATCCGTTAATTACTCTATTATTATTATTTACCCTATTTATATCCGGCCTATTGTCCTCATCTTCGTCGGTGCTATCATATCCTCAGGTGTATATCGAAGTGGGTAACTGTTGTGGTGTCCTCCATCTAAAGAGACTATATTGGACTCTTCGGATTAGTAGTAGAGAAGACCTTGGGGGAACAGGCGAATAGATTGAACCCTGGGTCAACCGACACACACTCACTAGCCGTGTAACATTCTTCTGTTTTACGTACTGTTTAATATATACTATATTTGCAATACTGGTCTTGTTATTTCTTAACCAATTACTTGGTCACAACAGTAACCTACAGAGCATTCTGAACTGGATATTTTATTTAATCTTCGACGGTAGACTGTTCCCGTTCCAAAGCCCATATCTAACAATATCGTCTAGCTGTTTGTTTTTGTATTGCTGAGTTATTATTCACCCGTTTACACTGCGTATTAGGATACACTGTTCGACACTCACAATCCCCATGTCATTAATTCACAGCCCAGCACTCACAATCACTATGTAACCAAATTGACGAACCACGTTTTCTATCTACTAGGCCATTGTTCCGTAGGACAGTTTGTGGTAGTGTAACTTTGGAGCCTTGGACCTAATCTGATTACTGATCAGTGCTTCAGCTGCAACAAAAAAGATGATGACAAGATTTCGAATATAAAAGAAATGGTGAAAATTATGATAACTCCTCATCACATAAATTATTGCGTTATTGTTGAGCATATGACCTTGCTCATGTATCAGATATCAAGAAGAGATTGATGTCTAATAATTATTCCATTACCGTTGGACAAATGTCATCAGTAATGTATCATATGTCAAGAACAAGATGAAACCCATTATATCATTATTACCGATATGTGAAAAAGCCCCTACAGTAGATAATGAAGGATAGCGAGGAGAATGTAATAATCACCAACTGCAAGAAGACAGAATGCATGCTTATAAGCAAAGGTATGATCCCAAAATTCCAATTACAAATCGGAGATACCCCCCAAAAAATATAAGTACAAAAATTTAAACATCTGAAAAGTATTCTAACAGACGACAGAAAGTGTGAGTCTGAAATCCGATGACGCACTGGGATAGCTAAAGAGGCATTCTGAAAGGTAAGGAGAGTATTAGGAGATGGAGACCGTGGGCCGCCCAGATTACATGCAACCCCCCAAGTCTCGACCCCTCTGTTGGCTGCAAGTGTTGCCTTAAAGTATGCCTGAATGAAATACCTTTCTATGCTGTCAATCTCCATCTATCAGAAGCTGGTTATGAGGCGCCAGTTGTTCGCCTTCGCTCATTCTCCTGATTACAGCTAGATTTTTCTTGTCGGCTTGGACTTATTTTAGACACATGCTTAATTGGAGCTGGATTTATTTGAGACGCATCCGATGAAAGCATTTTATAGACAGAGGGTGATTGTTGCAACTATTATTCAATTATCATTAGGCATATGACATTAGTCATATATCTAATTTCAAGAACATTGCCAAAGCTATTTCTTGCTACATTATCGTATGACAACGGCATTTAACATCTTATAGAATTTAAGAAACAAAAGTTAGTGAATAATTAGCCCATGACCTTTGCTATAGCCAAATAAGAGACATCTCTGCATTTAACCCCTTGTCCGCCAATTATATTGGGCCAAAAAGTTTACTTTCCTGGCGATTTTTTTCATGTATTTGGGAAGACTAAGAAAGTGAGGTACTTTGAAGTACCCGAGCAGTGGCTAGCATATCTGTCAGGTATATAAGTTGACAACTGGACTCGTTTGAAGCTCAAAAGTGCATAAAAATAATCAAGATCGACGTATAAACACATCAGCATCTAGTTTTTGAACGTTATGTTGTGGACGTGTATATTCGTCCGTGTCTATAAACGTCTACGTCGGGGAATCGGTTAAGTACAAGTTAATTGTGATTAATTATACTATAAACATCAGGCATGTCAAATAGGTGAAGTATCATAGTTCAAGAACGCAGTGATAGATATTAGAGATAAAGAACTTAAATCAATAAATAAAATCATTGATTCAGAATTATCGATCCTATCATTTTCGATTTTCTTGAATTCTGAAAACAAAATCGATTATAATATCGATTTCGCCATTCATATTAACGCAACATTATTTTTTTAAAAAGTCACCAAAAACTGGTCCTCGGAAATTTCAATAACATTCCTTAGAATATCATAAATAATTAAGTGTATTTCATTTTTTTTTTACACCCCATTACTGACAATCTATTTCATGTACGCATGTCATGACTACGAAACAACATGTAATTACGACGTCCTATTTCAAAATTGACATCAGAATCGATGAAGCTGCTTTCGCAATTTGCAAAGTGGGACGAAGTGAACATATACTTAAGCATAAAAAAATCCGCTTTCAGCTTTATGATCGAAATGAAATGTCCATTGAAATAATTACCAGACAGTCATTTGTCGATTTTGAAGTTTAAACAAGAGAAAAATTAAAATTGTCCAGAAGCGTCCGAAATATGTTAGGATCATCTAATGAAATATATATAGAGAAGTATATAAGCTTTTAAAATTTGGTTGTAAAATCTGTATGGGTTATTTAATGCCGAAATGTAAATATGTTGTATATAATTTTATACTTTCAGTGTAAAAGGTATGTTTTTTAAATATATAATTTGTAGACTATCAAATGTATATGTTGCTGGTAATTTTAGAATAAAAATTTATTGTTTATTGGGTGTTCGCTATGTGTCTTTAGCTGGGGTCGTAACAAAAGCTACCACCAGGTTCAGGATGGACATGGAAACAACAAAAATTAATAGGTGGTAACACGTTTCTTAAAACCTTAAAACTCCGGACCAGAGAGTTTATATATATATATATATATATATATATATATATTTAGAGAGAGAGCATTAATTTAAAGACGTTTTTGAAGCCAAGATTGCAGGTTCTTAAGTAGCTTGGTGAACCTGGAAACAACAGCATTCAAGAGATGGTCCCACTTTCTCTAAAGCCGCCGGTTTCTCTACCAGTGGCATTGCTGCCGGATGTAGTGTATACCCATGCCGAGGAATCATCTACTAAAGGAATTAAGGGCACTAAGCTGTATAAATTAAGACTACTCACCTATAATTCCTGCCCATGTAGCGCAAAGATAATCGGTATCTGGCCTACGATGGAAGCTAATTCGTTGACATATTCTACTCTATCACCAAATATATAACAGTTTTATAACAACTGCAATATGTGGTTCTACAGAAGGATAATAAGGATGTCATGGACAGAATATGTGAACCACGTCGAAGTTTTAGAGAAAATGGAAAATAAAAGGAAACTTATACCTAATATCAGGAAGAAAGAGCTGATATTTCTAGCGGACCTAATGAGGAAAGAGGGCTTAGAAATTTTGATACTCACAGGACAGGTTGACGTCAGGAGAGATAGAGGGAAACAAAGCATAACATCTTAGCGAACATGATGGCCAGATGACAGGATGGCTGGACAAGGTTTTGGAGAAATAGTAAAAAGATAAAATTTATATAGTGGTACAAAGGAAAGGAAATTGTGGAGAGCCGTCATCGCGTGCGTCCTAATAGGACCCAGCACATAAAGAAGCAAAAGAATTTCTAACAGCTATAATATTTTTGCTGAAAAAGAAAGCATTTCGAAGCCAGTAATAAATTTAAGTGAATGAGTGAGACATCAACGCAATTTTTGTTTGGTGGTTTTATAATCGTAGCTTAGACGTAGAAGAAGATCAAAAGTATAGGAGACCCAGTGAGGATCGAACTCACTACTCAGTATTAATTGATCTAGTGATAGAAGCTTGCTAAAAATTACTCTAAATCGAAGTGTCCCAACGTAATCTTTGTTTGACTGATGATTAAAACAACAGAGCAGGTGATTGAAAGCTTGTTGAACTTCAATTAAATTCATTGGTACTTGTTTTTTAATGGATTTTATACGTTATGTTTTTTACCCCAGCTTTTTAAAAAAAATTCTTACTTATTTGTTGTTCTGGCTTCTACAAATGTAGCTCTTTATTTACATGTTTGTAAATTAGCGATAATCGTATAGCTTTATAGACTTCTTTTAATATAGGAAATCTATAAATCAAGGCAAAACATCCCTTTAGGTGGTGGCACACAACAAAAAGTGTATGGCATTTGTTTTTTTATTAGATGGAACCCAGTTGATTAATGTTAACTAAAAGCCGGAAAATTCTTCAAGTTTAGTCAGGACAAATAAAGTAAGAAATTGGGTTTAGTAAAAAGAAATGAATAAATAAACACTAAGTACTTAGTTTTCTTCAACTGAACTGCGCACAGAAAAAAAAAAACAGAAAAAAAGGTAATCAGGATGAATCAATTTAAAGTTTTCGCGTCGTATTTATCGAAGGAAATGATTCGACTGCTTGATGGCATTGATGAGGGAATTTAATGGCGGGCGTAAAGTCTGGAAGAAAACAGACAAATACAGTTTAAATCGGACATGCAAAAAAAGTTTAAGGAAGAATTTGAAGGATGAGTTTGAAAATAAGACAAATAAAAGCAGGAAAGGACATCAAAGTAAGATGTCATGTTCCAGACAACAATTTTTTTCATACGAAGGAAAAGAGTAAGAAAATGAACAGACAACCGAAACACTCGTCTTGCCATCAATATAATCACAATTTTTCCCCTGAATTTATTATTTTTCAAAATTCTAAAAACATGGAAAGAAAAGTAAGTTAGGGCTAAAAAACAAGAATTTTTATCTTGACAAAGAAATACACAAAAACACAAACATGCATATAACCTGCCATATATATATATATATATATATATATATATATATATATATATATATATATATATATATATATAGATATATATATATATATAGAGAGAGAGAGAGAGAGAGATCTGAGACAGAGAAATCCTTATTTAAAATGCGGTTATGCGAGATCATTGCATAGGTTTATGAGATGGTTGTAGAAGTTCCCACACCATCTCTTTTATGAACAAGAGATTGAAAATTTAGCAGAATTTATTTTCATAGAAAACGCCGGAAAACCTAGAATACATCGGTTTTAAATATTAAAACTCAACAAAACAAGGTTCGAGAGTCGTTCAAGATAGAGCGTTACAGTTAAAACGGTTATGTTGAAGGCAGTGACAGGAAGGAAAGCAAATGTAGCAAGTGAGGTGAGGATTTTCAGTATATGGATGTTGCATAACGAACGAACTCTTATTTTAAGATTTAGAGATGGCAGAAAGATGAAAGCAATACACACGCTGAGGTTTACTTGCATTTGGAACACGGGGGAAATGAGTGTGATTCGACGCCAAGGAAGTAACATGGCCTCTTCTATTTGTAAATGGTGAATCTGGCGAATCTTAAAGAATATAGCTCACCTGAAGATATACCATTCAAGTTCGGCATTTCGACGTGATCTAGCGATTAGCAAGCTTGTCTTGCTTAACCAAGTACGTCTGAGTAATGATTTCGATCCTCACTAGGTGTTCCACATGTTCGGCCTTGTAACACAACTAAGCTACACTTAGTAAATCAATACGCCATTGAAATAACAATGTAGAAGAAACGGGCTTGCGTCTCGGAGTATGGGGGGTGGTCAGAGTGGAGAATAAGTTTCCCTCCCGAAATAGTTAAAATGCA
>OZ038482.1:81675725-81715725 GCA_964036315.1 Acanthosepion esculentum | reverse complement strand
TAGAATAAATTTTACTTGCCCGATAACTTTCCTTCCTGTAGACATAATAGACTACTTGAAATTTCGAGTAGTTAAGATCTTCTTCAGAAAACATTTATGAAGTTTATGTCATAACCTTAGGAAGTAAACAGAATAGGTTTCTATATTTTTTTAATAGAATGAGGTAATTTCTCACAGGACATTCGTTTCGTAGTTCAAGAACATATGAGAAAGAGACTTCCGATATTGCTTTTTATATTATTATTATCGCCGGCATGAAAGGGGTGTCATTGTAACATGTAAATATTACTCTTTGCAATTCAATACTTAAGATCCTAAATTAACTCGATTTGTCTATCATTCCCAAATATCTTTAGAATAGCATTCCTTTTCACTTGTTATTTCGCATTCAGCCGGTGCCGGGGATTACTCTATGACTTCTGGATTGTTGTTCGTTCGTTCATGGAAAAAAAATTTTTCTGTCGGCTTACATGTTTGTGACACTCCGGGTTGGTCTCTGTGTTTTTCTTCTCCTTCCTTCGTTTTATGTTTTGCGATTGCAAAAACACAATGGCGTGTAATATCTCCAGATCTACTGCAATTAAATAAACAGGTAAATTTCAGAATATAAAACGAATGATTTCGTAAGCCATGACCATACCGACAGTTAATATATTAAAAAAAAAAAGAATTTAGTAGCGGTGTTAATAAATGCAAGTGAACAATGACAAAAGAACAGGGTTGTTTACAGCATTGGGTGTAGTTTGCAATAATATCATGAAAAAAACAAAAACATTCTGGTATATTGAATAGGTCACGCGAAAAGTCTGCCAGAACTGACGATAAAAAATTAAGCAAAATCGAATCCATACAAATCCAAAGAAATTGGCAGTTGAAAGAAAATTCACTGTTTATATATGAATAAAAACCATGGCTTTGGAAATATATTGGAGAACCTATGGAGAGTTGGTATAAACAAGACATTTGAGTACAAACCTATTCTACGGAGAGTTGGTTTAAACAGGAAATTTAAGTGTAGGCCTATTTTACGAAAGTTGGTATAAACCAGACAGTCTACAGCGTGTTGGTATAAACAATATATTTGAGTGTAGACCTATTCTCACTGTTCAGCTAACGCGCATTTTCATTATCGTTGTGACGTTTTAACCGCAGTTATCTTAACGCATATTTTATGCATGATTCACCATTTTTAATGTCTTGTCACTTCGTGAATTATAAAGTCATGGCACTCAGAAGACACATCTTTGATTATTATATATCAATTGACATGACTTCTTTGGAAAGCCAACTGATTGGCTTGTACTTGCCGTCTTCAAGGTTTTGAATTAAGTGTAGTGCTTCTCAAAGAATGGCTCAAGGAACTAGTCTACCCTACTGCTGAAACCAGGGCTGGAAGGAAAAGAAATAGAAGCGTTGCTTTTCGAATTTCAGACCTTCGCATCTGGGACCCGCCGAGCGGGGTACGCTAAGTGGAGTAATTAGCATTCCCTCCATATCCCACTGGTAAGGCACTTCGACGTTATGAAACGGTTAGCAAGTATGTGTTGCTAAATCAATTACGACTCAGTATTGAGGTTGATCCTCGATGGATGCCCCATTCTTTCGGCGCACACTTAGAAAATAACTATTTCTGGGCCCTTCGACGTGGTGTAATTATTAACAAGCTTGTCTCGCTAGATCACTTACAACTGATGGGTGGCATCTCCATTCGGCCTTATGCCACGTCTAAACTACGTTTAGAAAATCGCTATACCCAATTAGCAATTTATACTCAGAAAGCTTCATTCCAAGAACTGTTGCAATGTGGAACGGACTGGTAAGAGGACGCATTCCTAATCACTGCAATGTTAGCTTTCTCAAGTCGAGGGTTAACGATAATCCCTCTTGCGTATTTTCATAATATGCAAACCTTGCACCCACTCTATACGCTTTTATATCATAAGGTTCTGTCATACTCTTGAGTGACACTTTGCTTCTGCATTGGTTGAACAATAGGTAAGGAAGGATCTTGGAGATGCAGTGTACCCAACAGTATAGACTGGATTTTGAACTCAATGCGATGATCACACTTTTCTCACGAGCAGCTTTATTAGTAATCACATACAGTTGTACAAGTATTTTAAGTAAGCAGGTCATGGATAACGTAGGAATCTTAATTACCATTTTAAAAGTAACAATTGGTAAAACCGCTTAGAATCTACATATGAGTGAACTGGGTATGACGATAAACTGCATCCGCGTCCTGGGTAAAACGATAAACTACGTACAACAGCAAGGCCTCTGATCAGGAGATTTTGAGGAGCGTGGACCCACCTCTTAATTGCTGGTGTTCCCAGGTCCACCTTGACCCGGGATGGTGGCACCTGTTACGGTCCCAGCTATGGGCAAATATTTGACCCCACAACCTGATTCAAAACACTATGAAAGTGTAAAAAATATATTTTAATACCAGAAATACTTTTTAAAAAAATTAGTATCAGTAATAAATATTTGAAAAAAGAAAATATTACCAGAAATAAAAATCTGTCAGCATTAAATAACCCATTGAGGTTAATATGCCACAAAACCAACCAAACTATACATTTAAAGAAAAAAGGGATTACCAGCTATACATTTTAAAAAAAAAAAGGAAATTTTGTCGGCATTAAATAACCAATTGTGGTTGATATGCCGTAAAACAAAACAAACCAAACCAATTTTACATATGGTTGTGTGTAAAACTTTAAAGTCATATAGTGCAAAACAAGTAATCATTTACTAAAATTAATAGTTTGCTAGTATTTAGTGTGGGTCGCTTGAAAATACAGTGAGTGTAGCATGAATTACTTTTTAGTATTTCAAAATCGACTATAATTTTTGTGCAATACAATCACTACCGTTTACAGACAATAATCAGAAAATGTAAAATTCCATCGAGAGACAAAAAACCTTGTCAATGAAAGAGGTCAGAGAAGAATGGCCAGAGTGGTTTGACAGAAAGGTAACTCAAACAACTGTTTTTACACGAGCAGAAGAAGACGTTGATCACCACACATGTTAGATAAGAATGAGTAAATGACACTACAATTTGTTAAGTAAAAAGTATTGCTTAACATACTAATGAAAACACGTTGCTCGTTCTGATAAGTCGAGATATCTATTGCGATATTCGGGTGCCTAAGATTGAATTTGGCGTACGTGACAGTATTTAGTAAGCCAGATTGAGAAAAAAGAGATTAGAAAAATTATACAGCAATTGATTCGTATTTTTACGTATTATCAACACTTTTCAGTTTACTTATAGCTAGAAAATATAATTTTTAGATTATAAGATTTTTGGTGGGTGGAAAGAGATAATAAATATATTCTTAATTACTATTTAAAAAGTAACAATTGATAAAATCATTAACGTTCTAAATACGGTTGTTTGTAAAATTTTAAAACCATATAGGGAAATGCAAGTAATCTTTTACTAGAATTAAATTTTTACTTTTGTGCTGTATTGATTGTCCTTTTGCTATAAAAATATATTACTACTGATCATTTTCGCATACAGATGTTTGACTACATCAAGCAGAAATCAAAATATTATTTTCGCATAACTGGGACTCTAACAGGTGCCACGACCCGTGGTCAGGTTCGACCTGAGAATAACACCAATAAAGAGGTGGCGCGACGCTCCTCAAATCCTCCAATCTCTCGACACAATGAATCTCCAACTACAGGATATCAGCTAACCGCCCCATGCGGTCAGATGTGGCACAAGGCTAAATTTAACGTGGTGTATCCGAGTCCGTGGGTTTGACCAAAGATTCGCGGTAAACCTAGTATAAAACGGAGTCGGGTAGCTGTTTCCAGAGACGAGACTCTGCCAATCGACATAGCCTCGTCTGGAAATCCTTACTGCTCGGAGGCAGAGAGTTTCACCAACACAGCTGGAGACGAATCTCACACTGCAGGATATCTAACAACCGCCCCACGCGGTCAGATATGGCACAAGGCCGAATTTAATGTCTGGTATCCGAACATGTAGGCTCAGCCAAAAATTCCCCGTAGACCTTGTATACAACAGTGTCGGGTAGCTGTTTCCCGAGACGAGACACTTCTCTTCGACATAGTTTCGTCTGGTGATCCTCTCTGCTCGGAGGCAGAGAGTTTGACCAGCAAAGCTAGGGAAGTATCTCCACCTGCAGACCAACATACAGTATTTACTACTGTATTTATATGAATGGGGACATACCTATTATCGTCCGTAGGTATGCTACAACAATAAGTTTTATTGCCGGATGTAGTTTATCGTCATAGGACTATTTACTGGCATTAACGCTTTCATGTTTTCAATGGTAAAGTCGTTAGTTTAGCATTTGCATTTTATTTAAGAGCACATTTCTTCCAGTAATCCTGAACCAGTTTATGACAACAGACAGTTTGTCTCAGATTCTTCTATATATTTATCTAGTAAAATCATGAGCAATCCATTAACATTATGAACAGAATTGTGGCATTCCCTCAATACAGTCGTGTACTTAGATATATTGATAATGGTCATGGTCGGGTGGAAAGATTTCATTTTCATTTGGAGGGAGGAAAAGAGCATACACTGGGTCCATCCGTGTCATATGTGGATGTTTGGCGAAGGTGAAATGAGTGCGGTCACTGATAGACAAGGAAGCAGAATTAAGCCTGATGAAACAAATAAAACAAATACAAACTGTTTCTTTGTAGCGCAAGCATGAAAGTACTAATATTAAAGTAAATTAATTTTTGGACCACCCTATATATATATATATATATATATATATATATATATATATATATATATGTACACACATATACACACACACACACACAGACATATATCTATATCTATATATATATATATATATATATATATATATATATGCACATAAATATAACATATGTATATGTGTGTGAGTGTGTGCGTGCCAATATGTGTAACATCAAACAATTTTTTTCATAAAATTCCAGCACGAATTTCGTCAAGTGAAACACGAAATAAATTGATTTTTGACAATGAAAGAAAGACGAAAAAGAGAAAATTTACAAATGAATATTTCATTTAATCTCTTAGGACTTTAACATTACAGAACAGCAATTCGTTTAAAGCCAACTGCTTTCATTTTTTTTTTATTTTTTCAAATATAATTTCAAACGATTTAACGAGAAATATTTTGAAGAGTGTTTCGTGTATAAAGAAGGAACAATTAAATCACTACAATTATTTGTGTTGCAATAACTCAAATCCATTTGGGAATTTCTTTAATTTTTCAAGTGTGTAGTTTTTATTATTATTCTTTTTATATTTAACTCGCTTTAATTAAACAAAATTACGAACAGGTAGTCATGTCGGTGCTTTTTGTAGATAAAACAAGAAAAAATGTTACTTAATATTGTTAATGCATAAAGGGTCATCTGCTAGGCATATTTAAAAAGGAGTTTGTATGAGGTCAATATTAAATACAACATTTTATGTAATGTTATATTTGTTTCATCTGAGTTAACCATTTTTAATAACAACACCTTGTAACGAAATTAAAAAATATATTTATAATAATATATTTTTATTGAAAATAAGAGAAAAATACAAATGTGCTCTCTCAAACAAATTTCCATATTGTTCATATATTGTTCATATGTTCAGTTAGGCATCAATATATATATATATATATATATATATATATATATATATATATATATATATATTTTGCTTAAAAGTTGGTATGTTTATGCGGGAGTTGTGTCTCTGTTCAATCAATCTATCATTCATTCAACAATCTCTCCCCCATATATATATATATATATATGTGTGTGTGTGTGTGTGTGTGTGTGTGTATAATTAATTCGAAAATTATAACATAAATGAGTTATAAAATCACTACAAGAATAGCTTCTGTTGTCATATCAAATGATGGGGTTGAACACCATCACTTGATAAGACACCAGACGGGTTGAAACAAAATGGCTATTTTGTAGTGAATTTATAACACATTTGTGTTATAATTTTTGAATAAATTATGTTTGCTCTACTTTGTATTGAGCAAACTTTTAAGAATATTATTTTCTGGCTATTGGAATTTATTCTGTATACACCAATCCTATACGTAAATGTTATTTAATACTGTTTATTATAAAACAGAGCATTTGCTTAAATATTTGTATCTATAAAAAGAACGTTAAACATATATCAAAAATGTCTTTAAATAAATTGTCGGACTCTGTCCAATTCAATATATATATATATATATATATATATATATATATATATATATATATATATATATGTATGTATGTGTGTGTGTGTGTGTGTGTGTGTGTGTGTGTGTGTGTGTGTGTGTGTGGTGTGCATGGTCATCTCAAGATATTGTAATATTGCTTAGCCTTTTGGCAGGGGTTGGTCTTGAGGCGACGTTCTTGATTCAATCATAACGTTGCCTTCTTTCTCGGCCGTTGATCCCCAGTTGATTTGATGCAATGTAAAATGAGACCTTTAGCTAAAGGGATCTTAAACTTATCTATTTTATTAAACACGTCGACGTGTACATTTTACCTAGCCAATGGTGTCGCTCTCTCACCCCCACTGTGGAGAAATTTACCACAGACGAAATAATACCTCTACATTCTTCGACGTGTAAAACATAACTCCCTGAATCTCCCATTCTATCTCTCTAACATTCCCACGCTAGTCTTTAACAGTCATGTAAATTCTTATTACTTAATGTCATTTTGTAGTTGTTCGATGTTGCATCCAATTTCATCTTCATCTATCGGGATACATTTCAGCATTCACTGTCAAATATCAGTACGGATATAGCAGAGTAATCCAGCACTTTTTCGTCGTTTATAACGAAATGTTTGTTTCTTAGTACATTGTTTAGCATTTGGGTTGAATCTTACACTAACCAATGTCCGTTCGGATTTCGGTGTAGCATTTTCTATCATCTGACAGTCATAGTTCCTAAAATCTGAAAAATCGCAAATATGATAAATTTCCAGGGTGGAACGTATTTTTGGTTAGACTGAGAGATTTTTTGCACTAAAACTTTTATAAATATATCTGAATGTGTTTGTGAGTGCATATACATATCTCTGATGTTGGGAGAGGGTCATGTGTATATGTTTGTTTGTATGTGTGTGCGCGCGCATGCGCGGTTATGCGCATTAATGTAATTTTGACTTCGCTTTTGAACAGTCAAACTTTGTCGGAATAACGTAAGTTGAAAACTTATATTCTCCGTAAAGACGCCACTCTTTTAACGTTTTCTTTCTTTTCTTCGTCAACAGCTCACGGCTTTCTTGACTTAGTCGGGAAACGAGTACATTGCACTTCGCCAAAAGACCGCTTCTACTCAGTAGCATTCTAAAATTCTTCTATTTTTTTGTTTGTTTTCTTTTTTTCAGTTACTCTTCGTTTGTAAGCCACAAACATGCCGACGAATTACAAGAGGAACATTGTATAAATTTATCTCACTCTTCAGGGAGGGGAGTGATTATTTCTCATTACCCAACAAACCAAAACTAGATTGTTTTTATATCTAAAAAAAAAAAACAGTTTCATTTTTTGCCTTCCTATGAGAACGGTTTTCTTAACATCTTCGTGACTATTAGGATTATTGCGAAATATGCCTAAGGATCGTCTTTTCTCTATTTAAAACTATGGCGGAATATATCACTTACCAGTGTAAGATTTCACTGGCCAGTTATTTAAGTACATCTGAATAAATTATGTTCTACGCAAAATTATTAACATTTAACGACACGTCATCAATAATGACCGGCTGAATTTCATTTCATGCATTCAGCAGATAGGCGATGTAAGTGGATTTGAAAGCGGTGTAGCCGATTAAGGCAAGACGAGTGAGTCTAAATATTTCAAAATCTGCAGATCAACTATGATTGTTGTGCAATACAATCAGTATGGTTTACAGAGTATAATCAGAAATAGTAAAATTCCACCGAGAGACAACTCTGAGCGAAAAACCCTTATCGATGAAAGAGGTCAGACAAGAATGACCAGAGTGGTTTAAGTTGATTGAAAGGTAGCAATAGCACAAAACATCCGTCCCTAATAACAGTGCATCTGCGAACACGCAATACGTGCAATCTTGAAGCAGCTGCTCTACACCAGCAGAAGAGGACGTTGATTACTACACCTTTTATATAGGAACGAGTAACTGACACTGCAATTTGGTAAGTATTGCTTAACATACTAATGAAAACACGTTGCTCGTTCTGATCAGTCTCGATTTCTATTGCGATATTCGGATAGCAGAGAATGAATTTGGCGTAAGCATCGGTAGATTGTTGGTCAATCTTGCCAGCTTACCTAGACACTGAAGATGACCATGTGCCTCATTATTTAACGATAGTAGACGCATATCTGTTGGCCACTTCCAACAGGACAAGACACCATGTCACATATCTTTAATTGCGTTAGATTGGTTCATGGACCCATAGCATTGAGTTTTCTGTTAACATGGCCTCCAAAGTCTGCGGATGTCAGTAATATCGAACGCATTTTGGAAAGGATGTTCCTATCCTGGCTACGAAGAAAATTAACCTAGAAGAAGTTCAGTTTGTCATAATAACAGCATGTAACACAATTTCGAAAGAGTACTTCCAGAACACGGTCGAATTCCCGCCAAGAAGAACTGATGTGGTTCTAATGGCAAAAGCGAGTCAAAACCTCTACTAGAATAGCATGACTAATAAAATCACAAGTTAGTGTATAATTGAGGAACGAGATTTGGAAAGAAAGATTAAGAGAAATTATAAAGCAATTTCTTCGTTTTTATGCATTATAAACCCTTTTCAATTTTACCTAAAATATATAATGTTTAGATTATAAGATTTTGGGGGTAGAGAGAAATAATAATGCTTTAGAGATACAGGTTCTACAATTTAATCCACAGCAGTTGGGATGAGCTGGATTCATACATTTCCCAAGCATATTTGCACGTAAGTGAATATAACGAAACCAACGGTAATTTGAACTCGGCACTCTGATTACCAATTCCGAGCTATTATAACACCATCCGCACATCTAAGCTTACAGCACTTGGTATGTCTAAAAGGTCAGCCATCTAGGCACACATCAGACTCGAAGTTGTTTAACTTGGTGTTCGTACGGTAACTGTTGATTCAAAGTGTTTTGATCATAAGCCTTATTAAATGATATACAATAAGTGAAGTATGGACATTTAATGGAGAGGAAGAGAAATACATACTTCTGGAAAAAGGTGATTTCCTCATATCATAAATCGATTTTGTAAAAGCGACAAACACGCCCTTACTGAGGGTAATTATAAGTTTTTCAAAGGAATACAATCTGAGGACACACTATATCTAAACTGGATCTCCCTCTTGTATGGTGACAGTATTGACATATTTCAGGTAATTATTATAAATGGCTTAGTTTTGTAAAAGGCCACGTTATTGGACCCTTAGGGTTTTTTTTATTAGAATATCATATTAATATTGTGCTTTTATTGGGAACGTGGTGTATGTTGAGAGTTGTTTTGGTCATTCGTACGGAGGGTTCACCTTCCTCGTGAAAACAGATCTTAAGTTCTCTGTCCGTCACAAGCTTGTTGGCTGCTTCACACCGTGTATTAAGTCCATGGCCACTTCCAACACTTTGTTATGACACTACGTATACATCTACCACGATTATCGGCATGCAGAAAGCAGGTGACGCAAAGTGCCTCGATCACTTTGACATAATGCGCATTCATCGGCGTCAATGTAAGTTTACAGCTTCAAGTCAGTCGCATTTGGTAGATCGCAGGAGGAATGATATTGCCAATGGCTGCATTGCAGTTAGGGTATCCCATGATAGCTTCAGCGGATCAATATCGCTCTATGTAGTCAAAGTATATATTTTTAGACGAGAAAGAGCAATAGCTGTTCGTTGCTCTTCTTCGAAATTCCTGATTTCTTCAATCGCCATGTCTCGTTTAACATTTGGACTCTGCTTGCAGAAAGACTTGTTGCTTGTGCTACCCAGGCCAGGTCGATTGGTTTTGGTCACCTATATAATCATCTTTCGCAGGCTGGATTCTAGTTCCTGTGTGGTTTCTACTGCCGACCATTTGATGGCAGTTCTGGCTGTAATTTGCAGAGGATCTCATCGGCCGAGTTCCTGATCATCGATTGAAGGCGTACCTTTCTGAACTTCCACTCCCGCACCAATGAGGATATGGGTAGTCTTAGGTTTCTGACATTGGTATAGGTTTCTACTGTGAAGAAGCAGGAGGAACTCCAAGCCACTTGCGCAAGTACTTGTTGATACACTATTCGTGTTTGCTGAATGCGACACAGAGTAATGGCATACACCTCTAAAGGCTACAACAGATGGGCCAGCAAACGATGTTGGTAGCACCAAGCCTTCAGTTTGCCGAAAAGATAGGTTCTTTCGGTGGATTCAAGACCATCTAGCGCCACTTCCGCACTGATTTACCTTGGTGCCGATCAGTTAGTGGAATTCAATACAGCCGTTCCCAGCACTGGCTTCCCTTTGACTGTAAACATCATGTCACCCCAAATACAGAAGTTAATCTACATGACAGAACCTGTGTGTGATGATAAGGTCCGATTTTATTTTGTTTAGTCCTCATTCTCGTTCTCGCGAACAGCTTATGGTAGCGCTACAGCAGTTCATCGCCATCGACTTAGATGGAATCAGAATGGTGATGTTGTCCATGGACGCTCTGAAAGGAGGAAGAAACATTTGTTCCTTAATCATCAATCCCCTTACTGTGCCCGCTGCACTCCGTAACATGGGTTCCATGGACATAATGAAAAGAAGTGATGAAATCATACACCCCATCATGATGCCGACCTCGAGAGCTTGCCACTTGGTGGTGCACTCGCCAATGGTGAACTGTATAAACGATGCTCTCAAATATTTTATTATAATTTCTCCAACCTTACTCGGGAAATTGAAAAATCTGAGGAACATTAACTAATGAGGAACTAATCCATACTCATTTGTGAGATCAAGCCAAATTATATGAATCTCAGTATTATTTTGTTTGGCTGATATGCTTAAGTTCCAAATCATGTGTTAATTCTCCAGACAACCGTAGAGCCAGATATCCCAGCCTTTTGAACAACTGTCTCTATGTAATGTTACCTAGAAAAAGTCCGTCATACGATGAGCAAGGGCCCAAAAGATATTTCCCCTCTAAATTCAAGAGGGAGCTGGGGTGGAAATTCGTAATGCCTTTTGCATTATTTCCTAAGCCATTAAAGTGCCATCCGCCAGCGACTATTCTTGTTGTAAAATACCTTGTTTTCTTTGCCCTCTGAAGGAGGACGGTGAGTTGCTTCAGGATGTTTCGACAATTCTCATATAACTTGTAGGATATTCCATTTATTCCAGTTTCAGTAACGGCACGAGATTTGCAGACGAAATCCGGAATTTCCGTCGGTTTTAGTCCGCTGTGATTAAACATGATCTCTGGATCTTGCAACCAATGAAGGTCATTCATAAGAAGGATTGGAGCATCTTTCCAAGCATCAGAATACGTCATATTCAGGAGTTTCTCGAGTTCCTCTTGCGATACGTCGAGTTTGCCCCTTTTTCTCTGGGTAAACAGCGTTTTAGCAAAAGCGTAAGGAGTATCATGAAATGAATTCCCAGATTGTTGCTTTTTCTTCCGAGGTTTTATTTGAGCGTCAGCTCTAGCGATCACTAAGATACTTTCTTTTATAATCATAAGCAGGTCTTTGAGGCCTGCCCTCTCATGACCTAGGGCTTCTTTGTGTCGACGCTTCCTGCTCTGCCCTTAGTGTACCCTTCTGAATCTCTCGCATATTTGGTCGCTTCTCTTTCATATCACCCCTTGCCGTTGCCACACCAAACTCCTCGACAATATTTGTGCACGTGCCTGAAAGATCGGATCTGATGGTTAATGGGACCCTTTAGATTGTTGGTAAGTATTAATGGGAATTCCTGATCGAAATTTGAACAAGTAGCTCTCTGATTGCCTTTGGGTCACTGGATTCCTGGTGTGCTTGGAATTTCTTCTGGTCAGCAATGGGATCCTGAACACTGTGGGTGTAATCCAGATTCATAATCCCATCTTTCGTCGTACATTTTCTCTAATAGGCGAACTACGTTTCCTACATCAGCTAATCTTATAGATACGTACACTGTCGCATTTGCCGACGTAATCACACGTCGCAGACGGTTTCAACCCAAATATTCATAAAAATTAACTCTCACCGAGATGATATTGTACATTCTCAAAGCCTTAAATATCCAAGATTGTGGCACACTGCCAAAGGCTTTGCAGTAATCTATCCAAGCTGTGAGGAATTTATAGCTTTTTCCTGTAAATTTTCCAGGATCATTTTATTTATTAGTAGGTGATCTTTGCAAACATATGAACCTTTTCGACATCCCTTTTGTTGCAAGGGAAGAATGCTGTTTCCATCGAGAAAAGAGTAAGTACAGTTCATTAAGACACACGCGATCAATTTATATGTGCTTGGCATTTACTTTATTGACCTATAATATTTTCCAGTCATCTGTTTCATCCATTTCATGGGAGATATGCAATACCTTCAGTGATCCTTTCTGGAATTTCATTGGGTATTTATTAGCATTGATAAAATTTGCGTGAGAATTTTATGGATTGATGACAAATGATCGATGCAAAAGTTGGGTATCTTGTGATTTCCTTGCCAAACATGATTTTTAATTATATTTTTCCATTCTTGCAAAGGTCTATCCTTTATTCTTTCTTGTTCTCGATTGACCTACTTTTCATTGGAAATATTTTCACGGGCCCCTTTTTAGTAGGGTGAATTAATATAGATAAATGCGCACGTCATTAATACAGATTTGCTTATCAGTTTACTCGACTATAATCAGTTGAACATGTTTTATGGAGTTTGATACATTAGGCCTTTCGGTTCAGTAACCGGAGTAACATGGGAGCATCATGATTTTTGCTTTTCCAAGTATTCTTTAAAATTACTTGAGGTCCACTTAAAATATATTATTTCGTTGATAGAGCATACAACACTTTTCATATCGTCTTGTTCTTTATGCTTTTAATTGCAAACTCTGTTTAAGTATTTCCTTGATTGGCGGAATTTCACTTATTGTTTTAATTTTATATTTCCACTTGATGTTCGTGATTTTGCCTGTGGAAATATTTGAATTTCTTGAAATCTCATCTAGTAACGATAATTCATATCTGATTTCCTCAATTACTCGCCTTAATTTTGCCTTCCAAGTGGGCTCTTTTTATCTGTTGTTTAATGTTTTATTTAACTCGAGATTAAATTTTTAGTAGCTATCAAAGCTGTTGCATATATGACATTATTTACCTCTTGTTTTCTAGTGGTCTGTCCGTTAACAATGTTTGCAACGTATGCGTCATGGGTTTGCGCTATATGTTAATTTAACGTTTTGCAAAGAGGTATGTTTGTGACATTTGTGTGAGAATTACTTTGCTGATTATTTGAATTATGCGATTTTTCGCTTCAGTTATCTCATCTCAGTTGTTTTCGAGAAATTCTGCTCTAATGTCGTTTGATTCATCTTCATCGGGGAAAGAATGTGGATCATTGAAATTGTTTATGTCGCAGCAAGTTTTTTCCTTTTTATTTCCTGACAGATCATTATTTCGTATCTCATTTATTGCAGGCTGAAACGCATCTTCTGTCTATTTCCACTCTTGCCTTATTTCTGTTTGGGTTATGTCTGATTGTACTTTGTCTTATATTTAGTTTCATCTTTTCTATTTATGCATTTGGTAGTCTTTTATTTCGAAAGTGGTCCCTCTGGACATTGGCAATCCTATTTGGGTCTTATTTTTGTCCATTCCATGTCTCTCCATTTTTGGTAGGTCTGATCCGTGATGTTCTTTTGCGGATACTCTAATGCAGTGAAAAAAAGACGCCTTTACGTTTTCATGCTCTTCACGATTCTATCTCGTTCGCTTTATTTTATTAATTGATTTGGCATTAAGTCATCAGAGCCAGTTTTGGAGTCAATCCGGTTTTGGTTTCCTGTTAGCAAGCATTGATCCTGTGCAGCAAGAATAAAACCTTTATTATTATTATTATTATTATTATTATTATTATTATTGTTATTGTTATTGTTGTTGTTGTTGTTGTTGTTGTTGTTGTTGTTGTTGTTGTTATTATTATTATTATTATTATTATTATTATTATTATTTCTGTTTTATTTCTATTCTATACTCTTTGACTGCTGGATATAAAATTAAAAGAGATCACAGATATTTTACGTACATAAAACCCATCATCAGTTGCGAGCTCTTGTTGGCGGAAGAGTTTGTTTCAGTGATAGACTTTTCGATTCCCGACTGAGGGGCGTGGCTCTTGTTTACCCGGGTGATGAACGATCCGGTATGAGCTTCTGTTTGTAAACATTGGGATCTGTAGGGGTTTTTTGCGTTTTATTCTTAACCGCTTTGGAGTAATTTTGCTCAAGATACCACTGACTGTCGACCAAAGCTAGAGACTCCGTCCTTCCCATGAGACGCGGATATTACTTGCTTGAATACAAATATACGACGTCTATTATACCTATGAACTCGTTCAGCCTCATAAGGGAATGACAGTCACAATCATCAGTGAAACATCTGAGCAAAGAGCTTATAAAATTTCATAAGCCAGGGCTTATTGTATGTGGGTTCCAGTTGAAAATACGTTTATATCGATCAACCCAATCGTCTCGTTTGGTTTCTGAGCCATTTCCCAAATATCTTGATATTATTTATACGTCACATATATGCAGTCACATCTTTTAACCTAAAAAGAATTCATCCCGACTCAAAATCATGAACCGAAAGGCCCAAAGTATCAAACTCCATGAAATATGTTCAACTGATTATAGTCGAGTAAATTGATAAGCAAATATGTGTTAATGACATATGTATTTATCTAAATTAATTCACCATACTAAAAAGGGGCCTGTGAAATCCTTCATTTCGTTAAGATCCAAAGCCATGACAGAGTTGCCTAGTGTAGCGTCATGGCAGGATTATTATTATTATTATTATTATTATTATTATTATTATTATTATTATTATTATTATTATTATTTCTTTTGATTTCTATTCTATACTCTTTGTCTGCCGAGTCACTACCAAAGATCATAAGTGGCATCATGACATTTTCCCCATAACATGTTTTGGAAAAAATACGATTAAAACAATCTAAGATCACAAATATTTTAGATACATAAAAGCGATGATAAGGTGCGAGTTCTAATTGTAAGAATAATGTCTTATATTTCTTTAATGCATGGGCTGCCATGGATCAATTCAACCCGTCTATCAGAAACATTTCTAATTGAACCTTGGGTCCCTACTGAAACTGGAATTTCCGATATCTTCATGTACCATATTTATTAGATTTCCGCTTACAAATACTTATGTCTTGATATATTTTGAAGATCTTCCAAGATACATTACAATCTGCAGGGACTGCCATGGGAACAACAAAGCACTTTCTGTTTCTGTGGTCTTTAAACACTACGTGTGTGCGATTAGTTTTGATTCTTCTATCTGTGTGTATTGTAATTTCACATGAAATTATTACAAGTCCTATCTCTATAACTGGGTTTAGTATTATTATTTTATTTCCTTTGATTTCTGGTGTGTACTCATTTCTTTCCGGGTCCAGACCAGAGAAAAGGCATCATAACATTTGAGAAAAAAAAAATGAGAAAAGAGCCTATATTTTACATTGATAAACCCCTTCGTAAGTTGCAGGCTGTACTTGTCGGTACAATTTTTTTTTGTATTTCTTTAAAGCATAGGCTCGCAGGAATTCCTTCAATGAGTCTATTGGAATTTTGTCCAATCAATCTGAGGCCTCCAGCTACAATTGGATTTGTTAATATCCTCATTCACCACAGTTTTGAGGTTTCGATTTCGAGGTCCTTTTATTTTGATAGTTTTTTCAATATTTTCAAAGATACATTACAGTCTGTAGGGATCTCCATGTCAATAAACAGGCGATTTTTTCTAGTCCCTAGTCAGGATGCCAGGGGTGATTTGCTTTTATTGTCCTGTCTGTGTGTATCCTAAAGTCGCATAAAATTGTTCCACTCCTATATCCGTAACCGAGTCTGGGTGGTGTTCCTACCAATTTCTTGCCGTTTCTTTTCCGTAAAAGTTACAGATTTTCCAGTGCAGATATTGGCCCAATTCGAGGTGCTGTGTTTAATATATTCAGTGAGCGCCAATAACGCGCAACTTGATACAAGATGGTCAGTTGTCTGTGGATATTTATCACAGAATCTGCCTATTGGGCTAACATAATTTTTTAGTATGTGTACTTGGCAATTTCTACTTAGCAAGTATTGGTCCTGTGCAGCAAGAATAAAGCCATTATTATTATTATTATTATTATTATTATTATTATTATTATTATTATTTTTATTTCCTTTGATATCTGGCGTTTACAGATTTCTTTCCGGGTCCCGCCCAGGGACCTAAGGTTAGAAATGGCGTCATGACACTTTCCACTGCAAAAAAATAAAAAAAATAATTACATAGATAAAGCCCTTCGTAAAGTGTGGGCTGTACTTGTCAGAACAATTTTTTGTATCTCTTTGCGGCATGGACTTCCAGGGATCCCTTCAATCAGCCTACTGGAATCCTTTCCAACTAGTCCATTATTATTATTATTATTATTATTATTATTATTATTATTATTATTATTATTATTATTATTTCTTTATTTGATTTATGTTGACTATTACTTTATTCCATTGTTCTCTAATTGTGGCCTAATGTCAGAAATCTTAACATCACATTTTCCACTGGATATATGCAAAAAAGACAAGTGACATACACAGTTTACATAGATACAATTATTCGTAGTGTATGAGATGTGCTTATTATTATTTTGTTTTGTTTTACAACATAATAACCTCACTGGGTTATTTAATGCTGAAAAAAATTTTATTGCTTGTAATATTTTTTTTAAAAAAATGTATTTCTGATAATATATTTTTACTTCAAAAAATCTATTTCTAGTAATATTTTTTTTCTTCAAAAATATATCACTGGCAACATTTTTTCCTAAAATGTATAGCTGGAAATATTTATTTTCAAAAAATGTATTACTGGTAATAATGTATTGCTGGTAATAATTTTTTTCTTCAAAAATTTATGCTGATAATATTTTTTATAAATTATTTCTGGTTTTAAAACCTATTATAACACTTTCATAGTGTTTTGACCCCAGTTTGTTGGCTAACTATTTGCACATGACTAGGACTCACATAGGTGCTACCACACCGGGTCAGGTTAGACCTGGAAACAATAGCAATTAAGAGGTGGTTCTACGCCAATCAAAACCTCCTGATCAGAGGTCATGCTGTTGGACGTAGTTTATCGTCTTACACAGGACGCGAATGTATTTTATCGTCATGCCCAAGCTGGGCTGTGCTCATGAGACCATTTTCTGCATTTCCTTCATGGAAAAGGATGCCTGTATTCGTGCAGAACATTTTCCAATCAAAACTACGTCCGCAACTACAACTGGACTTATTTGATGTCTGCATGTTCGACATTTTGTTTTGAAGTTCCTACTTCAACATCTTTCTACATTAATAGTTTCTTTTAATAACTTCAAAACTACATAAACTTCCGCAGGAACTTTGGCGTCAGTAAAAAAAAAAAAACACACTCACTGTTTGTGGTCTTTGATCACTATGTCTGGTTGAGTAGATTTGAGTTTTCTGTGGACATTGTAAAGTCCCATAAAATTGTTACTGACTAAACATCAACAACTTTCATGTTTTTGAGAATTACGCTTTAACTATCTCCCCAAGGTTTGTGAGTAAAGGACATTATAGCATTGTTTATACTAGATTAAGCAGAAAGAAACACTACTTGAGTGTTTTCTGTTTAACCAGTAATTAGAGAGTGCTTCGCTAGAGATTCTGTTACCCAACACTGGAAGTTACTATAGAAACAAAATATTAATCTGAGAATTGCTTCAAGTTCATCATTAGTTTCGTCAGATCTAGACGTTTATACCGATGTAATTAATGGCGCATAAATCGTTAAGAAATGTCAACTATACACACACACACACACACATATATATATATATATATATATATATATATATATATATATATATATATATATATATATATATATATATATATCCGTTTTCTCTGATCAATGCTTATAAATGGCTTCAAGTAAATGAATCATTTTTTTTTTAAATATGACAACACATTATCAATCCCTAATGACTAGCACTATATAATCACTGTCTATCGGCACCTCGAGGCGGTGTAATGCTTAGCAAGCCTGTCTCGCTAGAATAATTACGACTGAGTAGTGAATTCGATCCTCACTGGGTGCCCCTTACATTCGGCCTTGTGCCACATCTAAGCTACGCTTGGAAAATCACTATATTCATAGACTAAGAGATGCCACATAATAAAGGCGACATCACTTGAAGACTTCCAACATCAACAGCAGCAAAATCTGGTTCGCACCTATGGGGCTTACAGCCATATCACTTTGAAACATCGGTTCTCGTAAGATCCCTGAAGCCTGATTAGTACCTACAGGGTGTACCAACTGAGAATAACAGGAGCTCTAAGCTTGGATGTGTTGATGGTGTAATATATAAGTGCATGGAATTGGAAATCGGTGATCGGAGTACCTGTTTCAATCAGATATGGTTATATTCACTTACGGACAAATACCCTTAGGTATGGGTTAATTAGTAGGACTTTTATCTGTAAACTTCTTACAGCGTAGAAATATTTTCTGGTTTTAAATAAGCAGCGAAATGTTGACAAGGCGTAAAAAAATTTAATCAATAAGTAAATATATGAGAAATAATGATTTAATCAAGATGTTGACTTTCGACACTACCTTAGTTAGACAAAAGATTTTAGGGGGAAAAGACGATTAATACTATGAAAAGCGATAACAGTTGGGAATCTTAATTTCTTGATAAACTCTTTTAACATGAAAAGATTTTATTAGTTTCAACCGACAATGACGCTAACTATGAAGACATTGAATGTCTGACTTTTCACGCTTGGAAATGGTTAATTTCACTATTACCATTGTAAAAAACTAAATACTAAAAAAGTTATCCAGAGTAACATCCATTAGGGTTAATTCGTTTCCTAACTCACCAATACTTCTTCTATCGAGAAATCTATGTCAAATCTAAAATTTCGGAACTAAATAATGTTGTTATTTATATTCAGATTATTCCCTCATCTTTGTTGTTGTTATCACAAATTTCCGTTCGTTTCGCCCTACGTTAGCCCCAGTATATTGATCTAAAGGCCATTTTGAACTGAACACTTTATTTAATCTACAGGGGTAGAATATTCTCCTTCCGATGTCCATGTCTAAGAATATCAAGTCCTTATTTTTAATATTGCTCAGTTATTGTTCGCCTGTTTCCACTGAGTCCAAAGAACACTACCAGACACAGATATCGAACTCACAACAATTATGTCAGCAAAATGACAAACGAATGCTTTAATCCACTAGGCCATATGGTACAATAACTGAGCAGCTATTATCAACAAAGATTAGGACAATAGTGTTAATATATATAATGTAAATAATGATAAATCCTTGTTATACTCCATGCTAATAGGAATATGGAATGAACAAACACGGTGGATAAATAGTAACAGATTTATTGTAGAAACCAGTACAATAAACAAGGAAGTAATAGATATGCTCACGGTTGTCGCAAGTCAGTACAGTTGTGTACGTCCTGTTATCGGATGTCCGCTAATCTCGCAGATCTCACCTCCTCTCTAACCGTCCGCTGTCCTCACGGATACTTATAGGTGGTTACCATCTATAGTGCCGCCACTCATGGCGGTAGGAGGTTATTCCATCACATCACTCTTTATCTCAGAAATACAGAAAAAGAAATGATATATTGTTGGTTGATTAAGGTTCCATGTTATCTTTAGGGGATGAGATAGATTTCCTGATCGCAGTATACAGAAATATCAGGCGTTAGTACATATAAAAATGTAGTAATTGTTATGAAAAAGGCGACAATTCGATAAAGTAAGGCAGCCACCTTATCGACGGACATTTTTTTAATCGTTAAGCCTCCAGCAAGGCATTAAAGCCACGGAGACGCAAAGGGGTTATTGAGTGCTAGTAAGTATAAGAAAAACACTATTAAGGAAAGGGAAGAATAAAAGAATTGGAATTAATAAGATAGTAGATAACGATTGATATTGCATTTAAATTTTTGATAATCAAAGTTGACAGGGAATCAAGAAGCCGGAAGGGAATTTCACAAACGAAAACTGCTATTGAAGAAACTGTTGGAATAGAAATTACAGTTACATCTTTTGCTATTTCAACTGTAAAGTCACAAGACAGTGCTATTACACCACTTACCTTCGCCAAACGCATATTACGTGACGCTGTTCAAAGTCTGTAAAACGAAAAACATTTCCCACCTTTTCGTCTTTCTTCCTCCTGCACCAAGATGTATCAATATGTGCATGAAGACGTCTCTGTTTAGGCACGTTCGTTTTCCCAGTCGAATGACACCCGAACTCTTTCACCATCGCGCGTATCACACTAACAAGCAAGCGCATTCTTTATAGCTAAGTTTTTTAATGTATGTTCCTTTTCTTCTAAATCCGTAAACATTAATGTATTTCTTTTTGTTAATACATACATTCCCTGTTTTGTATCTTATTTTTGCACGAACTTTTCTACCTTATCCTCTATTACTATACCGATCACCATTTCTACCTTATCCTCTATTACTATACCGATCACCATTTCTACCTTATCCTCTATTACTATACCGATCACCATTTCTACCTTATCCTCTATTACTATACCGATCACCATTTCTACCTTATCCTCTATTACTATACCGATCACCATTTCTACCTTATCCTCTATTACTATACCGATCACCATTTCTACCTTATCCTCTATTACTATACCGATCACCATTTCTACCTTATCCTCTATTACTATACCGATCACCATTTCTACCTTATCCTCTATCACTATACCGATCACCATTTCTACCTTATCCTCTATCACTATACCGATCACCATTTCTACCTTATCCTCTATCACTATACCGATCACCATTTCTACCTTATCCTCTATTACTATACCGATCACCATTTCTACCTTATCCTCTATTACTATACCAATCACCATTTTTACCTTATCCTCTATTACTATACCGATCACCATTTCTACCTTATCCTCTATTACTATACCGATCACCATTTCTACCTTATCCTCTATTACTATACCGATCACCATTTCTACCTTATCCTCTATTACTCTACCGATCACCATTTCTACCTTATCCTCTATTACTATACCGATCACTATTTCTACCTTATCCTCTATTACTATACCGATCACCATTTCTACCTTATCCTCTAGTACTATACGGATCGCTATTCTCTATACTCTTTCTATACTATTTATCTATACTGATTATTATACGGATTAGTATTCGGGTCACTATTCGGTGTTTACTTTCGTGCTAGTATTATCGAGTAAATACTATTAGTGCGAGTGTTTTCAAAGGCGTCTGACGCCAATATTGTTCAAAGGCTTTACTATAGCTGTATCTGCGATTACAAGTCTCTACTACAACGAGCATTACAAAAGTGACAACGAGTATTCGTTGCCAATACAAAAGTGGCAACGAGTGTTTGTTGACATCACAAAACTTTAAAAAGTCCAGTCTTCGCAAAATAAGTGTTTACTCTCGCAACAAGACCTTGCTGTCAATTTAGTACTACACTTAAATTCAAAAGGAGGAACATTAATCAGAGGATTTACCATGAAATTATTTATATAAAAGGCACAAGGAATCTAGAGTATGGCGCTTGGAAAGTGACTGAAGCCAAGATACCAGGTCAGGCCCACTTATATTGCAGATATCTTTGGATCATATCAAGAATCTATGAAAAGATAGCAGAAGCCGCTGACATGTGGCAGCAATATTTAAAACAAGGACCAATGGCAGACGTATTAATATGCAAGATATATTCTGGCGAGAAAAATTGTCTTCGGCAGCAAGATCTGGATATTAAAGGTTTCGAGTAGAGTGGAACAACCTCTCAATTACCGTTGTCCCCAGGTCAACACCGCCCCTGTGTAGTAGCAGCTGTTAGAGTCGTAGCAAACAATGAACTTACAAGCAAAAATCGAAAACTATGAAATTATAAATGTACATTTTTATAGTAAAATTACCAGGAATACGTTTTTACAGAAAAATCACCATCAATACATGTTTTCTTCTACAAACTATATATCTAAAAAAATATTACGTTTACTCTGACAGTATAAAATTGTGTACAAATTATATGTAGCCGAAAGCATAAAACTGCGTACAAAATATTTCAATTTTGGAATTAAATAAACCTAATCCTGCTAGACCTATTCAACCAAACAGTAAACCAAAATTATCTCGCACGACACAGTGAACCATCATTCCTAGAAGCTGACCTAGTAGTTAATTCAATATAATGTAATTTTTCCAATTCATGTCAGCGTTCATGTTAAGGCAACATAAATGAGAATTTCTGTTATGGATACAATACAACATGCTACATAATGTTTTACCCACTCATTACATCACTCCTACATTCCCTCCATATTTTTTCCATCAGTCACGTTTTCTAGATCAATAAAAAAGTAGAATCGAAATTCTGGTGAACTGTTCCGAGTGGACAAGATGCTCAGCAATCTATTGTCGTTATTGCGTAACAGAATTTGGATTCAAACGGAAGTTTGAATCACGTCTAATCCGGGTCCTGGACGTCCAGTTTTAATTTCTTTAATTTCCTTTTACGTGGCTAACTTGCTGATGAACGGGTAAAAATTGTTGAGCTTCAAGATTAGTAAACAACATGGTCACATTAGATCACATTTGACGATTTTTCCTTTTATATCTTCTCTTTCTATCTCTTACGAGCAACTTCTATTTCCCAGCCGATCTCTCGCCATCCGCCGCTTCTGCATCGTCTTCTTATTCCTCAACTGTTAGTTTTAAATTCCGCATCTCTTTCCTAGAATTATTTATATTTTCTAGACTGTTATTTAAATTATATGTTAGATTAGCATTTTAATTTGAAAGTTGTTTCTTTTTCTTCATGATTAGTATCGTCTTCTTTTCTTTTTCTTCTTTTTCATCTTCTTCTTTTTCGTTTACATCTTCTTTTTTTTCGTCTACTTCTCCTTCATGTTCTTCTTTTTCGCTTACGTCTTCTTTACCCTTTTCTTCTTCTTGCCTGTTTCATGTTGTTCTTTTTTGCTTCCATTTTCTACTTTTACTTTTTCTTCTTCTTCATCATCTTCTGTTTCCTGTCATATTTCTCGGTTACTTCATCTTTTATTTCTTCTGTTTCATGTTCCACTTTTTTGATTACGTCTTTCTTCTTTTATTTCTTTCAGGTTTACGTTCTTTTTCGCAAATATCTTCTTTTTCCTCTTCTCCTTTTCGTCTTCTTCTTCTTCTTCTTCTTCATGTTCTTATTGTTCGCTTACAACGTCTTTTTTCTTCTTCTTCTCCTTCTGTTTTTGTTCTTTTTCGCTGATGTCTTCTTATCCTTTTTCTTCTCCTTCTGTTCCATGTTCTTTTTAGCTTCCATTTTCTACTTTTACTTTTTCTTCGTCTTCTTATCATCTTCCGTTTTCTGTTTTTTCGGTTACGTCTTCTTTTTCTTCTCCTTCTGTTTCATGTTCTTTTTCGATTAAATCCTTTTTCTTCTTTTTCTTCTTCTTTTCTTCTTCAGCTTCTTCTTCTTGTTTCATTCTCTAGTTACTTCATTTATTTCTCTTACTTTCCTCTTTCATGTCCGTTGTTGCTCTTCCTTGCCATCTTCACCTCTTTGTTTTCGTTTTTCTTTTAATATTTCGTTCTACTCTTTCTACTCTCTTTCTGCACTTCCCCCTCCTTTCACCAGCATCTTCCTCCAAATTGCTCCGACTCCTCCCATACTTCACCTATAACTTCTCCCCTCTATCCTCTTAGATTGTATCCTTCTTTACACAGACCGCATTTAATTTTTCTCCCCTTTCATTTCCTGCTTTTTCTCCCTTCCTCTACATCTCCGTTCTTTTTCAACATGTCAGCCGAATATGTCGTTTCTTCTCAGCTGTTTTCAAATAGTCAAGGAAAGTGAGAAGGAATCACGAGCAATCAAGTGCAAGAAAACAAAATGCATAATCCGTATCAAGAGAACAACTCTTGGAATTACAGACGTGAGAATCAAATTAAAATTTATGGAAAGTGCTTCAACAGACGACGAACAATATGACAGAGAGATCAGACGGCGCATGGTCCTCTTAAAGTACTCTCCTTTGTACGTTAGACATTTATATCAAACTACATTCCACTATTTAAAAAAAATTGAAATCGCCATTACTTGCCTCGTTCGGTTTCCAGAACGATTTTCTTCTTCTATGTGCCGCAACCCTTCAGGACGTGGACGATCAAAACAACACATAAAGCCCTGTCCTTCACGGCTCCAGTAAAGCCGTATCCGCTTATTATCCCAAGCACTTTGTCTTCATATTGGGATCAATAAATTACACTGGTTACTTTCTGGTTCTAAATAAAAGTGTCATTTTTCTAATTTTTTCGAAATACCAGCTCGTTGCTCGTTGCTCTATGCCCCGTCCATGGTATTCTTAAACTAAAACTGTTACTATTGATTGAAGGCCCCTCTTCACTTGTCCGCCATACATTACTATATCGGACGATTGATATTCTATAGGAATGCAACATTTTATTTGTTCCTATGAAAAGTTCATGTCTTAATACTTAATTTAAGTTTTGTAAGAGATCTTGCTTCATTCCAATGCTTCTTCGGATTGATGTTGCTCTCCAAATTTCTTTATTCTTTGAATTTGATCACTCCAAATTTGTATACTGCTTCATTCTGACCCCTCCGAATTTCTGTATTGATGGTTTTCCCTTCTCCAAATTACTGTATTGATGATTATGTCTTCTATAAATTTCTATACAGCTTCATTCTGACTGATCCAAAATCCTGTATTGATGATTCTGTCTTCTTCAAATGTCGGTATGACTTCATTCCGACCTCTCCAAATTACTGTATTGATGAATCTTTCTTCTCCAGATGTCGGTCTGACTTCATTCTGACCTCTCCATAATACTGTATTGATGATTCTGTCTTCTTCAAATGTCGGTATGACTTCATTCCGCCCTCTCCAAATTACTGTATTGATGAATCTTTCTTCTCCAGATGTCGGTATGACTTCATTCTGACCTCTCCAAAATACTGTATTAATGAATCTGTCTTCTCTAGATGTCGGCATGACTTCATTGTGGCCTCTCCATAATACTGTATTGATGATTATGTCTTCTCCAAATGTCGGTATGACTTCATTCTGACCTCTCCAAATTACTGTATTGATGAATCTGTCTTCTCCAGATGTCGGTATGACTTCATTCTGACCTCTCCAAAATACTGTATTAATGAATCTGTCTTCTCTAGATGTCGGCATGACTTCATTGTGGCCTCTCCATAATACTGTATTGATGATTCTGTCTTCTTCAAATGTCGGTATGACTTCATTCCGACCTCTCCAAATTACTGTATTGATGAATCTGTCTTCTCCAGATGTCGGTATGACTTCATTCTGACCTCTCCAAAATACTGTATTAATGAATCTGTCTTCTCTAGATGTCGGCATGACTTCATTGTGGCCTCTCCATAATACTGTATTGATGATTATGTCTTCTCCAAATGTCGGTATGACTTCATTCTGACCTCTCCAAATTACTGTATTGATGAATCTGTCTTCTCCAGATGTCGGTATAACTTCATTCTGACCTCTCCAAAATACTGTATTAATGAATCTGTCTTCTCTAGATGTCGGCATGACTTCATTGTGGCCTCTCCATAATACTGTATTGATGATTATGTCTTCTCCAAATGTCGGTATGACTTCATTGCGACCTCTCCAAATTACTGTATTGATGAATCTGTCTTCTCCAGATGTCGGTATGACTTCATTCTGACCTCTCCAAAATACTCTATTAATGAATCTGTCTTCTCTAGATGTCGGCATGACTTCATTGTGGCCTCTCCATAATACTGTATTGATGATTATGTCTTCTCCAAATGTCGGTATGACTTCATTCTGACCTCTCCAAATTACTGTATTGATGAATCTGTCTTCTCCAGATGTCGGTATGACTTCATTCTGACCTCTCCAAAATACTGTATTAATGAATCTGTCTTCTCTAGATGTCGGCATGACTTCATTGTGGCCTCTCCATAATATTGTATTGATGATTATGTCTTCTCCAAATGTCGGTATGACTTCATTCTGACCTCTCCAAATTACTGTATTGATGAATCTGTCTTCTCCAGATGTCGGTATGACTTCATTCTGACCTCTCCAAAATACTGTATTAATGAATCTGTCTTCTCTAGATGTCAGCATGACTTCATTGTGGCCTCTCCATAATACTGTATTGATGATTATGTATTCTCCAAATGTCGGTATGACTTCATTCTGACCTCTCCGTAATACTGTATTGATGAGTCTGTCTTCTCTACATGTCGTACGACTTCCTTCTGAACTCTCCGAAGTTCTGTATGTCTTGATTTTGACCTCTCTAAATTTCTCTATTGATGGTTCTATCTTCTCGAAATGTATGTACTGCTTAATTCTAACCTCTCCAATTCATAGATGACATCTTGCGCTAATGATCATACGTTTTGTCTCCTTACTTTTTGTAATGAATCCTTTCTTCCGGTTTTCATTTACTACCATATCTCGTAATTGCTACAGTTTCTTTCTCTCTGCCATCAGCCAAGTATCATCTGTGTACTGTTAGTTGCTAAGTTTGACTCCACTAATAATAAATTCTGATAGAACTTGTAGTTCTCTGACCATAAAATCCATTTAAAGTTTAAATAAACCTTGCAAGTCGACAATACCGACTCGATTTCGAGCACGTCTTCTTTTTTATTCTTTTTCTTCTGCGTGCCGTGTCCCTTTAGGATGAGTGAATTCATGGCTTTTTCTCCTTTTCAGCCCATACTAACGTTTATCGTTTTGCTATATCTCCTAATCCCTGCTCTGAAAACTTTACTCAATTTATACGCTACTTTCTTTTGTTCTTCTTGTCATCGATATCCCTTGTGAGTGTCCAATTTTATAAGTCGTCTTTCTTCATTTTCTTTACTAGATATTTCAACTGTCACTTTCTGGTGCTACGTAGTGTCCTTTTTGTTTCCATTTGCTCTACAACTTCGTCGTTTCTCAAGTGTTCAGTGTATAGCAATCTCAGCATCCTCCTGTAGAACTACATTTATGTTTCCTCAAGTCGCTTCTTCATCTGCACAGCATCCACTGGTATATAGGAGAGTCGATATTTAATAACAGTTCAGTACAGTTTTCTTTGCAATGTCATTTGCCTGTCTCTTAATACTTTGCTCACTTTTGGAAGGCAACTTCCGAAATTCTGCTCTCAACCACGGGCCCGCATCTGACCACGTACTTTAAATGAGAAATCCGTAATGATCGCAATAACATTAACCTATAATAAATCCTGTTTAGACCGGATTGATTCACTACAGCTGTTTGTGTTGAACCCAAATACGCTTTCAGATAATGAACATATATTATGGTCATGTTAAATACAATTGTAATATTACCACTTTCTTCTTCGGTGTGATATTTCTTTAAAAAATCTCATGTTGATTATTAATATACATCACTGAAATTCCGGGAGAGTTTATTGAAATTCAGAGTAAACAAAATCCTCACCACCAAGTAAGTCCGATTTCTCGAAAAAATTCCATGAACAACTTGCTATCCAAATTCGAGGCGACTTTCAAAAGTCGCCTCAAATTTAAGTAGCAATTTGTGCATGGAATTTCTATTGTACTGAATTCCTATGTTCTTCATTTGGATAGGCGATGTATTTTACCGACTTTTCCAGTAACTTTTCTTTAGTTGTACGAAATAAAAAACGACCATAGGTATAATATATAATAGCTCATTCTATTTTCATAAAAAAAGACGTGCTATGGATCAGCCAAAATAATGCAAGAACCACAACATCACAAAAACTTTTAAGAAATGAGATAATTTGTCTGAAAGCCATTTTGAATAATAATTGACAACCGGAAAATCATAGATATTTAAATTTACTCCTATATAGATATTAAAAATTTAAATTCATATGAAATATAAAAATATAGATATTTTATATATAAATTTCGATCGATAATTAACTATATAATTTGAAATTCAAAAAGAAAAACGTTTTTATTTTATTTTTCGAATTAACAATATTACAAAGCTAAGAAACAATGTCCTTCTCGTATTTGGAACTATCAATATGGTGGCAATTTTATTTATAATCTATAACTGTCTACCAGTCTTTTCGCCTCGAGAAACGGACGAGTGGATAATAAAAGATTTATCAAAAGCCCAAAAGATACGAATTCATAGCGTAAACGAAATAATGAAACGGCTCCGAACAACGGAGAAATATAAGGAACATTAAATGGCCAATGCCGAGACTGTATTTGGCGCCTGAGCGTCATTTGATGTCTGTAATGAAATCAGCACCGTTATATTTATTAATCACTTGCAGGATCCATTCATTCAGATTTTGCATAAATATCAAACCTTAATTTCTTTCTATTCAATGCAGAAATAATAGATTCTCTAGCCCCGCAAATACCATGCATAAGTAAATATTTTATTTCTCATTCAGTGGCAAGGTCACGAGTATCAAAAAGTTGAGATGTAATACCTTTGTTAACATACCCGCGAACGAGTTACAAGAATGGACAGATACATGGTAGATATTGATTAGTTACGAAATACTTATCATTTATAATGCGATGAGGTCTTGACGAATTTTTCATCTTCGTTTAATTTTCTGTAAACACAATAAGAACTCACGCGCTAGAGGAAAATATTTCAGTAGCAACTTGATAATGGACCAGAAAATCGAACGGTGGGATCGATTTTAACTTTTGCTTGAGTAATGTAATGAAGATGCGTGAAAATATTACTACTACTACTACTACTACTACTACTACTACTACTACTACTCCTACTACTACTACTACTAATAATAATAATAATACTAATAATAAAAATTATAATAACAGTAATAATTGTTATTAAAATCACAAACAAAAAAGTGCATCCTGATTGATATGTCAGTCCCTGCAGACTGCAATGTATCTGAAGTCTGAAAGTGAAATCTCAAAACTGTGGCACACTTATATATGTGTGTGTGTGTGTGTGTGTGTGTGTTCGTGTTAATCGTTTCACCGCATTCAAAGTGCTACTGCCGCTAAAACACAAAGACTTACTTAAGGTGGAAGAAAAATGAGACAAGATATTAGAGAGCAGAAATGCCAACAAAAGAACGAGATTCAGGACAGAAGATGCCGTGTGACGTTGCATTTAAATATTTAAATATCGTGGATGACAGGGAAGGAAAAAAAACGGAAGAGAGTTTTGTTGGCCCGAAGTGCCGGAAAAGAGACAAGTGGCATTGAACTTACCCTTGCATATAGACATTGCAACTATACAGCGATGAAAACTATTCGCCATTCTAGTAGTATGCTGGAATTAATGCGGACGAGTTACATGTCATTAGAACAATTCGTAAATATTGATAAACAAGACAGAAGGAAGCCACGCTACGGTAGTGTGAATGTCACGGAAGCGCACATTCCAGATGAACATCAACAATATTGCAGCCATATATTTATTGTTTGTCAAGAATCTAGAAATATATAGCCGGTGGGTAAGAATTCAATAAAGTGTTCAATGGTAGATTTTTATCCCTGCAGGAAGGCGTGCAGAAAAATGGTCGCAATGATGATAAAGCCTGGGAAGCGCCTGCCTTGATCTCATTGATTTTAGAAGACGACATTTATAGAAGTAACAGATAGTATGAATTTGATCATTATGAAGACCCTTTGATAGATTTCACAGCTGGCGACTTTATGTAGCAACCCTCCGTGTTAATACATGAACAGTCAAGTAAGGAAAACGGAACGGAGTATTAATTTAAACATACATTGTGATGAGGTAAAAGAAGAGGGCATAACGAAGATTATATGCTGGAATCACCATATATAGATTAAACTGGGTATATTAATACAGACGTTGGAATATATATATATATATAAATGGGAATTTGGAGGGAAAAGGAAATAGAGTAAGTCACTTACTGAAGCTGAAGAAATGACTAAGAAATCGAAAGGTAAAATTAAAAAGGAAGATAAATAAACCAAAATAACATAAAGGAAGATAAATAAACCAAATAACTTTTATATGTTAATTAAAGGTAAAAATTTACCTTGACCTGACAAGAATTTGGTTTCGCCGAAGAATCTAGCAAATACCATGGTGAGAACGTATGGTGAAAATGTATTGAAAATTAAATGGATGTCTCCAGTAGGTTATAAAGATTAAAATTTACAACGGTCAGTTTTCAATTCATACTTGATTTCTGCTACGTGCCTGAAACTCATTTGTAGCAATCTATATGTATTCTTATTAGGATATATATATATATATATATATATATATATATGTATATATATATATATATATATATATATGTATCAATGTATATGTATTCTTATTAGGATATATATATATATATATATATAGAGAGAGAGAGAGACATATAACATATATATAAATGTATGTATATATACATACGTATATATAGTATTAATATTATATATATATATACATATATATAGTATTGATATTATATATATACACATAAAAATATATATATTATATATACACATACATATATGTAGTATATAATATATATATGCATATATATTATATATGATATTATATATATACACGCATATATATAGTATAATATAGTATATATGCATGCATATATAGAGTATATTATATTATATATATACCTATATATAATAATATATATATATATATATATAATATATATAAAATTATATATATGTATTGCTGACCACTCGTGTTCGAAGATACCTGTTTACTAGGTCGGCTAGGAAATCCCTATTGCAGACCCTTGCTCAGGCACATCTTATTCAGCACACACAGATCCCACCTGTAGTTTATCCTGCAGCTATACTGTGTAGACTTTAGTTACACTTTCTCGGAATGAGCGTGTTATATTGTGTGATCAACAATTTGAACAAGGCCAAAATCCTCAAGCCCTCGGCTCCGATGATTTGTGACATCGTGCTAGCATATATATATATATATATATATATATAGATATATATATATATATATATATATATATATATATATATATATATATATATATATATATATATATATATATATCGAGAGTATTATTCAGACAGGGAGAGATTAAAATATCCCGAAACGTATAAGGTATAAATTTAGGAGAATTATTTTGTTACACTCTAGAAAATATAAAATAGAAATAACTTACATCGTACATCGCATTCGGATACCATCATTTTAAATTCGTCCGTGCGCGAACGCTGAACTTTAAATTGCTCAAATATCTCAGAATATATAGGACGTTAACATGTGTGAAAATCAAACACTTCCTTTTTCACTTTCACAAACCTTTTTTATTTGTGGTTGGGGAAAGGGTAAGATTAATTTAATATAATATGAACTGCATGAGTATTTCTGTTCTGTGATAATTGTTAGTGTTTGATCCGGGGTGAAAGCTAGAATTTTCAATGCTGATTTCCAAGGCAGATGTTTTTTCTTCTTTGAGTAACACAAACTTCCTCACATTAATTTTCTTTCTCATTTGCCCTTGAGGTGTATGAAGCTAAACGTTGTAACCATAAAAACAGAGAAGGAGAAGAAGATTATGAAATGGAGAGGAAAAGAAAAATAGTATTTCTAAGCGGAAAAGAAAATGTAAGACAAACAATAAGAAAAAAAAATCGCAAAATATCAAATCAAGTAAAAGAAAAGGTTTTCACTAATTCTGAAGTTACTGGAATATTTATACACATTGCGATAAAACTTTCGGGCAAGAAATGAAGCGAATTTGATGAAAAAAAAAGCTTATCGAAAAACAGACATTTCCATAATAATCTCTTCATAAATAAAGAAAAATAGTAAAAAAATTTGAAAGAAATTAAAAAAAGGAAAATATTCTAGGACGGAGTGGGGAATTGCAAAACGTTAAGATTAAGAATGATTTCAAACACCGACGGAGATAAATCGAAAAGATTTATTTATTTCTCTCTTTTGTTAGTCCTTGTGCTTCTCCTTTCCTATCTACTGACCGAAAACATCAGACTTATTTTAATTTCCAGACGATGTGTCGTTGTATTAAAGGCGATAGGGAAAACAATTGATCGAAGTTCAATATAGATAAGATATATTTTTCGTGTTATTATTATTATTATTATTATTATTATTATTAATATTATTATTATTATTATTAATAATAATAATAATAATACATTTATTATTATCATAAGTAAAATTAGTAATTATTCTTTGTATTTTTTTTGCAGTTTCGGGTGATATATTTCTCAGGCAAGCTTTATTGTCAAACCTTCAGTGATGGAGAGTGGTCATTTTTTTCTATAAATTTGGGGCGGGGGTTGCTATTATTCCCAGTATTATTTCGGCGATTGTCTTCTTGGTTATGTTCATAAGTTTTGCCCACTAACTTCCTTTTATCATGATCTGACTTGCTCAAATGAAGTTGATTTATTATTGCACATAATAGAAAGTTATTAAAACTAAGTTTAATGTCACAAAAAAACAAAAAAATTATATAAGAAATACACTCTTGTTCAAGGTCCTGTAATTTCTACATACTGAGCTAAATTTACACTATTTACATTATTCAGACGATTGTCCTCCTCTTTCTCGCCATATTTATTACAACGTTTCGGCCGTTGTAAGCTCTGGCCTTCTTCAGGTGGTTGGAATGTCGAACTGAAACATTTTTTTCGTTCACTGTGCCATGTGTCCGCAAAAAAGGATAAAGGCGTTAGTAAGATCCAGTGATAGGACCCAAAGAGTGTGAGTTCAATACCTGGGTAAGGCGGTGGAGAACTTGGAGAGGGGAATTAACAGGAGATAACTGATATTTGACATCCATTATACATGACACGTGGAACTAGAACAGTCTACCCTAGTGAGCGAAATAAAGGGTTCAGTTTGACATTCCAACCACCTGAAGAAGGCCCGAGGGTACAAATGCCGAAACGTTGTAATAAATATGGCGACAAGGATGAGGACAATAGTCCGAATAATGTCAATAGTGTACATAATACCTCATCTCAGAAATATTGACAAATACTTAGCTAAATTTAGTGTAACAGATTACACAATATCCTTCAATAAAGCACACGAGTAATCTACAATTATTTAATAAAACTTGATCTACACTGAAAGGATATACAGATAATCCGCAATCAGTTTTGGGAACAAAATGGTTGCGAATATCTAATGAAATGAATTCACCAAAAGAAAAAAAATTTAGTTTGCACGGGGAATATAACAATCAATACATCGAGACTTTAATCATAAAACATTCGCTATGAAAACTATATTAATACCTTATTCAGAAGTAAAAATGAAAAAAAAGAAACAAAATGACCGTGGAAATGCAGAGATTTCATTATTCCCAAAATTAGGATTGGGGTTATGGTACTGTATCTTATTTGGTCGGTGGTTTTCTTAGGTTTTTAACATTTTACCTGTCAAATTCACTGTATAATGAATCTGCTATTCTGAAATGATGTTACTTGCTTATTTTTTCTGAAATAATAAAACTATTATTTTTAGTATGTTATAAAACTTATGTTACAAAAAAGAGGAGTCACGGTGGAGTAATGCATAGCTGCTCGGATTGAGGAATCGGAGAGCCAAGTTCGAATTCCAGTCAAATCCATTACATTCACATTGGGAAAGGTATGAATCCTTTTCTTCTCCCCGAGCTATGGGTAAATAATGTCTATAGCCTTGGATGGCAACTTGTCTACATAACTAGCACATAACTGACTGATGTTAAAAAAATGGTGATGATATATGAATTCTACACTTATCTAAACTCATTTCTACATGATATATTACATTTACGGTATCGAAGATTGTACAAAAGCATTAAAAAAAAACAAAATAAAGACGTATTAAAATATTAGAAAATCTTAATCTACACGGAAAGGATATGCGAATAATCCACTGACTATTCTGAGAACCAGCTTTGTGTCTCCGAATAAAAAGTGAATAATTTTAGCCAAAAGAGGATATAAAATGTGGTGTGACCCAGGTATGGTTACTTAACGGGTTTTTAAACAAATTAAGAGCTACCAATGATAGGAAAGTCATGGACGCCAAATTTGTGATCACGTAGAAAAAGAAGTATGGCACGTTGATTCTATAAGAGTGGGCTGAAAAGTTTATAGGCTGATTATGAAAGAGTGTTGCTAGACCTGTGAAATCTTGCATGCATTAATTCCATCTCATCTTATTAATAAATCCATTCTTTCAGGTAAACTGATATCTAATTGTTCAAAGAAGACTGTTCATCTTGTTGGTCAGAAATGTCATTAACAGCAGATATGACTTTATCATCAATGCGATACTGGTTCCCAGTCAAGTGGGATTTTTTTTATGTTGGCGAACAGATGATAATAAAATAATAAGAAGAGGTAGGGTCATTAACCAGTTCAGAATCACAGTCATGCACAACGGCCATTAAAACCAAGACCTTGTTTGTTGTAGCATTGTCCCAATGAAAGAAGACTACTTTCATTTGTATTTTCCAGTTGTTGGGTCTCTATAGTCCTTCGTTACTGCCTCGGCAAATTGGCATAGTACTTTTAATTGATGGTGTGGCCCTTTCGAATATAGTTAATAAACACAATACAATACAAGTAAAGGGTGTTTCCTTAAGACGGATGATCTATAGAGGTGTTTCATTAAGACAGATAAAAGTTAGCAGTAAATAAATCAGTGTTATTGGTGAAAATTTATTTTTTGGATCATGCTATTTAAGTCATGGCAATTATGTGTGAAAAATAATTTCGCCCAAATGCCGATAAATCTGAAATAAAAATTTATTAGACGTTTAAACTTAACAGACATTTAAAATCGGTTCTAGTTGTTGGAACGCCCATTATTAGACTATCAACTTCCCTGCATATTAAATGACCTAAGCCTTTTTGGAGCAGGTGAGGTGAGAAGATTTCATTACATGAGTTGTATCTTTGTTTTTGGATCAAAGTGATGAACAAAACACTCATCCTGGCTTAGGACACATTCATGGAAACTATCTACATCTGCCTCAAACAATGCTTGATTTTTCCGGGATATGACCAGTCCTTTTCGCTTTTAATCAGGTATCAGAAGGTGTAACACTCACCGAGCGGAAGCTATGATCATGCCAAGTTCATTGTGCTGAATATTCTCAACCCTCTCGCAGGATATGCTAATAGCATTGTCTCTTTGACTCATCGTCAATTGTCTGTCATCCATCATCATGTGGGGAACACGATCAAGGTGGTGTCAGTTTACAGGGCGTCCATACCTTGCGTTATTTTCGAGACTCTTCCTTCTCCTCCTAAATTCAGCTGCACACTTTTACACTGTTGGTAAAGCTACAGCACCAGCCTTCTAATGTAGCAGCCATGACAGTAAGAATCTGCTTGTCGATTAAACCTTTTTCTGGAGGTACTTAATTACACCACGATGCAACATTTTGACCATTTTAAAAATGTCGCTATTAGTTACATTTTAAGTCTTCTTTGAACGGTCAGGTATCAGTCTATCTGGATAGGATCAATGCAGTTATTAATCAGACGAGCTGAACATAAGACATGGAAGATTACACAGCTATAGCATCACTCCTCCATAGACAGTCTATGAACTTTTCAGCTTTCGCTCGTAAGTATTTCAGAGGACCTACCATGAGAACGTAACCATAACAGTATACACGATGGAGATTACGTTTGTTATGACGTATATTATTTGGACGATGTTTTTCTTTGTTACCTTTACCCTGTATATTCATATATGATATACTGGTGGTTCAAAAATGAAGTGGTTTCATTATTGTTTGGCCCGTCAGCTTCATCTATATAAATAAATGTGAATACCAGTATGTCAGTGTGTCACACTTTTTCAACTTTACTCTTAGAGGGCGTAGCTTAATATATCATACTATTCTGGAATCAGGCCGGCTCTTTGAGCAAATTAAAAACATTCCGGGCCGGAAGCAGATCCGGACCCATTGCCCTGAAATATTAGATTCCCAAGTTTGTATTACTGCGATTGTTTTCGGCGATTTTTAAAGCGTTTTTTTGCAATTAATTTTTTGTACGATAACAATTATTGGAAATAAATTTGGGAATAATTTAAATAAAAATGGGAAATCAAGCGAAAGTCACCCAAAAAATCAAAATCATTTTTGGTACGGAAATATGGACCTACGTTCGTCAAAATGTCTTTAAATTAAATGGTGGCAGATAAATTATTGTTGAATTTTTAAAAGGAAACCTTAAATATTAATGCAGTATATAAATGCAGCATCAATTTTGAGTTCTTCTGTACTTTATTGTTACCTATCGCATAAAAGAAATCTCTGCTAATAAGGACAAGATTGCAACCAAAAGAGACAAGGCTCTAGCGAGGAAAAGAAAGTCCCGTGCCAATGAAAACCTAGATCAGAAGGCAGCCAGGAGAATATTTCAAGATTTAGGGTCTCTCAAACTCATGAACAAACCGAAGGCCCAGCCCAATCAAGAGCCCTCCGCAGAAGCTAGATTAAATGCTGCCCGGTAGGCGTTTTTTAAGCTAGTCTAAAATAAATCATTCTGAAGATATATTATATTGTAGTCTACCTTCCCAATAAAAAATAAATATACATTTTGGATTATTACCTCTATGTTTATTATTTTAAAGCATCGGATTCCTTGACGTTTCTCTCTTTTTTTTTAAATTATGAAATAATATATTTTTATATTGTCTTAATGTTCTTTTTAACAAATCATTACTGCCGGTGTATTTTAGGCATTCATATGCTACATCCAGTTATTGGAACGATTATATATAATCAATTCCTAGGTGTGCCGTTAGGAATGTTGATTAAATGGGTCGTACTAGACAATTTCTCTCACTAGAAGCTATAATTCACTTATATACGTCTACCATTTGTTCGCCCATTGCGTATTATAGGCACATGTTGCCTGATGCTTCTGTAATGTGTCTAGAGATTCTTAACAAAATCCAAAGAAGTATGTGCAAAATAATCGGTCCTGACCTGGCATCTCGACTGTTGTTTCTGTGTGCTTTTTATAAATATTTTAATGTCGAAGAATGTTGACCGTAGACAGAAAATTCGTTAAATAAAAAAATGTACTAGAGTGAACAGAAAATACAAAAAAACTGTTCCTCATAATCAAAAAGAGACAGCTGAAATGCAGAATACAGATCACGAGGAAAGAATGCTTGGAGAATTAACCATTCACAGGATACGATGAAATATAAAAAAAAACCTACTCGTATAGAAGGCGTTGCTAAGAGTGAAAGAAACAGAGAGAACAATTAGGAAAAAAAACCAAGGAGGAAGAACATGACAATCGACGTTGTATTGAACATTTTTGAAGAGCGTATTTATCAGGGAAGCAAGGAACTGGAAAGGGGTACGATAAGTTAATAATGTGGGAGATAAGGCTTGTATCAACACGTGGTGTGGTTTGAATGTACTTTCCAAAGGTGCCACACGCTGGCATCGCCACTACAGACCGACAGCATCAAGAAATCATCTTCCTGATAAATCGAACATCGTGAGATTCGCAGCCGTGTCTCACCGTTGAGAAGAGAACATCCTAACCAATCGGCCACTTGGGTTGAGGGAACTATTTGGTAACTGGCAATGGTTGATCTAGCACGAAGTCGCATGTCATCGTGACCGACTGTTTGAGCGGACCGGCCTTGTTCACATCTCTCTCCCCCAGAAACTAACTAGGGTCCGCTCAGCTAGGTTGCAACATGTGAGCTCTGTGAGCGTTGGGCAAATGCAAATGTTCCTGAGTAGACGTCTGCAATAGGGATTGGATAACGGCCCTAGCAGCCAGACATACTCGGATATGAGTGGCCAGCTATTACTAGTGTGGGAGAAGAAACAGTTAACACAAAACTTACGCTTACATCGAGCAATTTCAACTGTTAAATTATGATACATAACTGCCAATCTAGTACTGCGTTTAAATACGAGAATTCAAACTACCAAATAGGAAAGCTCATAAAAATATGATAATATTTATAGAAAAGGCATGTGTAAGCTACGTTACAGCTTTAGGGCAGTGACTAAAGCCGATATGCCAGATGAGGAAGGAGAACTTTGCAGATTCTTTGCAGATTGTATTTTGTCAAGAATCTTTCGATAAATAGCAAAAGCACCAGGGCAGATGTGACAGCAATATTCGGTAGGTAATGTTAGACTTATAAATGTGTAAGGTAGATTCTGTTTAGACAAATTTTATATCATAGGGAACCGACTTTCCTAGCAGTAAAATTAGCCATTGATTCAATATATCGTACGACTTGATGTTATTGGAAAACGTGAGATCGAGGAGGTGTAATTATTTGCTTTTCTGTGGCTTAACATTATCCATGCTGACGTACAGATAAAATAGTTATTCTAATATGATTAAAAAAGACGCCTTTCATTTTTAAAGGTTTTAAGATTTAGACGGTATTTCTTGACCCTGTTAAGAACAACAGACGTAGCAGCCGAAACGACGTGGATCTAACTGTGCATTCATTTCCAGATATTTTCGTCTGTAGTTATTCAGTTGTCAGGGAAAATCGTTGGGTAAGGTTGTGTATTCTGTGAACGTTATATTCACATTGATATAAATTGAACATTCTTAATGTCATGGGCATGACGATAAACTACAACCGGCAGCAAGCCCTCTAATCGGGAAGCTTTGAGGAGCTTTGAAACACCACTTAATTCATGTTTTTCACGGGTCCAGCCTAACACGGATAGTAGCACTTGTTATGGTCTCAGCTATGGGTAAATAGTTAACTTCCAAACTGTCTTCAGATCACTATGAACGTGTAGAAATGGATTTTTATACTAAAAGTACCAACAATACATTTTTGAAAAAAAAATTACCAGCAATCCATTTAAAAAAAAATATTACCAGCAATACATTTTTGAAAAAAAAATATTACTAGCTATACATTTTCGGAAAAAAAGTATGACTAGGAATACATTTTTGAAAAGAAATATTTCCTGCAATACATTTAAAAAATATATATTACTAACTATACATTTTCGAAAAAAAAATATTACTGGCAATACATTTTTGAAAGAAAATATTGCTCGCAAAACATTTTTGAAAAATAAATATTAGTAGCTATACATTTTCGAAAAAGAATTATTACCAGCAATAAATTTTTGAAAAAAAAATTGCCTGCAATACATTTTTGAAAAAAAGATATTACTAGCTATACATTTTCGAAAAAAGTTTATTAACAACTATAATTTTTTTTTTAAATTCTTGCAATACATTTTTGAAAAGAAAACATTGCCTGCAATATATTTTTAAAAAATATTTATTACCAGCACTACATTTTTCAAAACAATGTATATTACCATCAAGACATTTTTGAAAAAATATTATCTGCATTACATTTGAGTCGATATTAAAAAAAAACTCTTTGAACATTCTTCACCTCATTCCCGTAATTTTATTTATTTAAAAAAAAAATCAGCAACTCACACAATATTCTTTGTTTCGCAAAAATTCAGATTTGAATCCGTTTCTATTTTATGTTTCTATTCTCTAAGCTGAAAATAAATTCCCGAGATTAACTGAATCTGCGCCGGGAAAACATTTTGACGTTGATATTAAACTGATGTATCTTTTCGGCTTACGATGCGTGTAATTTTCAGGACTTGGTTTCAGCCATGGTTCCACATATCATTCTGCCGTTTGTAGAAATAAGCAATG
>OZ038482.1:81658225-81670725 GCA_964036315.1 Acanthosepion esculentum | reverse complement strand
TATATATATATTTTTATTCATATATATATATATATATATATATATATATATATATATATATATATATATACATACATACATACATACATATCTATCTATCTATGTATATATATATATATATATATATATATATATCTACACACACACATAGATATATATATATATATATATATATATATATATATATATATAATTATATATATATATATATGAAAGGATAAAGAACAAATAGGAAATGCCGATAGTTTTAAAATTGATAAACGTCTCCTATTTGTTTTTTATCCTATCGTTCTGTTGATTTCTGACCTATAGTTGATCTGTATTTAATCCCAATTCATAAACACAGACACACACAGACATAGGAATATACATATATACCTATATATATATATATATATATTTATATATATATATATATATATATATATATATATATATATATATATATATATATGTATATATTGTATCTATGTCAAAGTCTACATGTCATACTTTTAATGAATATTGTTACATTGATCATATATTCAATTAATTATGCTTTTTATGCCTACATTATTTTATATACCTTGTCTTCATCTGCACACCTATATATAGAAATTATATACATGGGGAAAGTTGCAGAGAGTCATATGAACTTAGCTGGAAGAATTAAAATATATCCTCCGTTCTTCAATATTTAACAGTTTTCACATATTTGCCCATTTATAAACTGCACGACGTACCTGCGACTTCGAAAATGTATAGTTCCTCACATGTGAAGTATCTCTATAATCCACGTACGTATATACGAGGCTTTCACGTATATATTTAAAAGAAAATCTCAGCGTACATGGTCTAAGCAAGTGAAATAAGAAAGGAAAAAAAACAATAAGAACGATTCTTGAAGAAAATTGAAAATGAAAATCGATATCACACGAGTTGGGACATTTTCTTCATCGGTTGGAACTGATTTAAAAAAAAAAAGCAAAAGTCCGCAAGGAATGTCTGGCAATCGGCGTTTTCGGCAAAGTCTGCAAGTCCAAGTTTTTCACAAAGAGAAATTTGCTTCCAGAAGCGACTAGTTTATCAGAACAAAGTACTTGCAGAAAATTACCGTTATTTTGGTTTTCTACACTCTTGGTCTTGGCCACTGATTCTTCAGTCAAAGGAAATACATCTCTGCACATGCCCAGTTGCTGGTCAATGTTTTGCTTATTGATCTAAATGGCGACTCGATTTTGCCCGGCCTTCCAATGACCTTTCTTTCCCTGATCATTACTTGTAATGAGAAAAGTTAAATACAATTCAGTAAATGTTGAATGGACTTATAAAAAATGTACACCCTCTCTGCCTGAAAAAAATTACGGTGTTTATTGACTTGCAAACAAAATTTTGGTCAAAATTAACAAATATTCATATTTAATTACTTAAAAGTGAAGTAATGGATTTAAATTAAATATTAAATTGAATGCATAGATCAGAAATAAGAAAAATATCAAAGAAGTTATAGGCTGTCAAAAAGTGAGTGACTCTTTTGAGGAGACATCCTGTATATTGAAAGTTATTATAGTTATGTGGGAAGAGGGAATAGTGTCGAAAGTATATATATATATATATATATATATATATATATATATATATATATATATATATATATAGATAGATAGATAGATAGATAGATAGATAGATAAAGGACTCTCCCGTCGGTTCGACGGATGATGATCTGACAGCTTAGTTGATTCACTTATGAAATTTTGTGCGAAAATCTTAAGTGACATTTAAGACCCACTAGTGATTTACAAAGGAGACCACATATGGAGCAAGTGTGAGGATTATGAGATGAGATCACTGTTGGGTTGGCTGACCTTTTAGATCTTACTATCGCTCCTTGAAGACGATTCAGACAAGCAGATTGAAAATTGCTGAGTCCACTAAATCACGTTGATCTTCATTCTACCCGCTCCAAGGCTAAGTGCTCAAGGGTGTTATGTGGTATATTGACTGCTGACAAGTTGTTTTTCCGCTTGTCTTGTATATTAGCCACGGTCGTCCTATGTTCCTGTAGCCCTGATCTAACTGGCTGTACATTAGGATCTTGGGTATCCTGTCATCAGACATTCTCAAGACATGACCAGCCCACCGTAACTAACACTGTATGAGAAAAGTCTCGATTCCTCCAATATTACACCTGTTAAACTGGTCTACGTTAAATGTACTATCTTGAAAATTAACTCCACAGATTGCACGCAGACAACTTTTAGGGAAAACATCTAGCTGGCGTATATGGTACTTGTATGGAGTCTACGACTCTGAGCTATACAAAAGGATGGCAACTACAACAGTTCTGTAGACCCGACTTTTCGTGTCCAGTCGAATACCCCGCTCATTTCACAAGCGATGGCGAAGTTTGCAGAAAGCACTGGTAGCCTTAGCAATCCGATGCATGATTTCATCATCTAAAGTTCCACTGTAATTGACTTTCCTACCAAAATAGGTGACATGCTTCACATAGTTCAGGGTTTTGTTTTCTACTTTCAATGGTCTCTCTAGCAATTTGTAGACTGGTGGTTTTGTTTCTGTTGAAACTTGACTAATGCAAGGAATAATAATGCAAACACAAAATGTACTTAGAATAAAATGTATTGAAACAAGAAAGTGTACACAATATTTACATATAGTCTTTTGTATATTTCTGGGAAGACCGTTCCTGGAGAATGTGTTGACTAAGTCGCAGTCGGGCAGAGTCTCTAGTTGAATCTCATGATTCGCCTCCCTGTCTTCCCGGTACCAACCATATTTATATAGTCAGTACTCCACTATGCAAATTAGGTGGATCCTACCACAACAGTTTCTCACCACGCAATTGCTTCGGAGTAGGACAAGGTTGGTGCACAACTTCAGTTTTCTTTATGCTAAGTGTAAGACCAAATGCTTTACATGCAGCAGAGAAACGATTTATTAGATGTTGGGCCTCCTCAAATGATGTCGCTATAACAGCCGCATCATCATCAAACAACAAATCACGAATAATTTGCGTACGAAGGTGGGTCTTGGCTTTGAAGCGCTGATGATTGAAGAGACCACCAGTTGTTCGAAACTAAAACTTGACGCCACTCTCTGTGTCTGCAAATACAAATTTCGGCATCACCGAGAAGAAAAGGGCAAAAAGGACAGGGGCCATGACACAACCTTGCATGATGCCATTTGTGACATTAAAGGATTCCGACATCATACAATCAGACACGATATTAACTTTCATTCCTTCATGAAAGGAGATGATGAACTTTAGCATGTTTTCAGAGATGCCGAGTTTCTTCAAGACTTGCCAAAGAGCCTCTCGATTCACAGTGTCAAAGGCCTTCGTCATGTCCACAAACACCATGTACAACTCCTGGTTTTTCTCGCGAACCGTCTCTGCAACTTGACGAAGAGAAAATATCATGTCAATGGTGTCACGACCCGACCGAACACCACACTGTGATTCAGGATATATGTCGTCAACAAGGTGTATAATGATTCTGTTTAGAATAAGTCTCGCTAGGATTTTGCCTACCATTGAAAGTAGTAATATCCCCCGATGATTATCACAGGCACACCTGGAACCCTTGTTTTTGTAGAGGTGTTTGGTAGAGGCGTGATAAAGCCTGCCTTGCATATCTCCACGAAAGGAAATGTAACTTTTTTACCAACCTTTGGCCACCATGCTTATACACTTCGTCTGGAAAAGGATCCTTAGGAGAATGAGATTTTCCAGATGAGATTTGCTTGATGAAAAAGGCAACTCCGGAATTTCAGGATTTTGCGCAATTGATGTGATGGCTTTCTCATCAGTAACCGAAGTGCTGTTTAACACAGTTTCGAAATGCTCTTTCCAGCGATTTCAAATGTCTGACTTATCCGTCAAGAGAATTTCACCATGTGCTGTGGATATAGGAGCAACACCACTTTTCTGAGGACCAAAAATGCTCTTGAGGCCAGCATAGAAAGCCTTTAGATCCTTTCTATCTGAAGATTCTTGGAGTTCAGTGGCTCTTTTCAGACCACCACCGCTCTTTCATCGGTCTAAGAGCTCGTTAAACCTGATTTTTACACTTCTTGTAAGCGATCTTCTTATCGGACGAGTTCTTGTCCTCAATCCATGCTTTATGAGAAGAGTGCAATTGATCTATAAGCTGCTGAACCTATTATTGTCATCAAACCAGTCTTGATCTTTACAGGCCGAGAACCTCCAAGGATGTAGAATATGTTGCATCACGCAGAGCCTTCCAAGATGATTCGACATCATTGGTAATATTTACAGAATCAAGTGCAGCATCAAATTTGTCAGAGAGCTCAATTTTTGTTTCATTCGATTTAAGAGGCAGTACGTTAATGCGCTTGGGCACTGTATATTTTATAATCCTTCGCTTTTGCAGATGCAGTGTAGCTTTACTTCGAAGTAGAGCGTGATCTGACAGATAGCATGTTGTGTTGAATGAACGCGTTACCTTAACATCTTTTATGTCCCGTCTTTTGGTGATGACGTAGTCGATCAGATGCCAGTCTTCCGAACGAGGATGCATCCACGTAGTCTTACGACAGTTGGGTTGCTGGTAGAAGCTATTAGTGATACTAAGGTCAAATTCCTTGCAGATAATGAAAAGGCGTAATCTATTAGAATTCACATGACCAATACCATGGCGACCTGAAACGCCCTTCCAAGAATGAAATCATCTGTAAGGACTAATTTATCCTTATGTTGGACTTTTAAGATTGTAAAAATCATCTTTTTCTTCATCTGAACAACTTAACGTTAGCAGCTAACCATCGTCACACGGGTGTTGAACTGTTGAGGGTTATCCATTATGCGATCAGATACACCTTACAGGTATGGAAGGCAGTGGGCTAGCAAGGTCTGACTTGATGGCAAAGCAAACTGGCGTGGCTCTTACTCAGTCTTACCAGTCCATAAAAATACGTATCCGCATTTTTCTTCCCTAAGCTGAGAATTACCAACCAGACGTGTTTCACTAATGGTCGCTATGTCGATGTTATATTTTTTTTAACTCGAGTGAAACAAGAGCTGTTTTACGCTCTGGTGCAGAATCCTTGTCCTGAAGAGTGCGAACATTCCAAGATCCAAAATGGAAATTCTTCTTATATTTATTCTGATATTTCTTGTTTTTTTGACTGCTTTATTGGATAACTAGACAGCTGCAGCAAGCTACCAAGTCACTGTGTGAGCAAGCAATGTTTAGGGCTCTTTTTATTACCCCTTCCCATAATGGGGAAAGCAGTGCAATCCTAAATAGGGTTGCTTTGTCACCGACGGAGGACACGGACATCTCAATTGCTGATGGGTTTGTGAAAGAACGGCCATCACCCATCTGTCTGCCTCTGTCTAGATCTCCTGCTACACTCTTCCAGTAATACCCTTTACCTGGCCCCGTCGCCTCACTCTCACGCCAGTGGACTTTGTGGATAAGAACGAATCAAGGTAAACCGCCAGAAAAAACACACACAAGTGATTTGATTAAAGTGGTGAAGGCTTGTGCAGAACTCTTCACATTTTTCGGAACTATTAATACCTTAGTCGGTTCAAATATATACCACAGAGAAAGCAGACAATATACTTCAGGCTTCTCGTGTAAGAGTTTTCCATCTCCTAGACCAATGGTGTTCTATAACATTAAAGAGATTGGTGAACACGATTTTCCCATAGCTTAGACCCTAATAGGTGCTACCACACCAGGGCAGCGTGGACGTGGGAACAACAGCAATTAAAAGATGGTTGCACGCTCCTAAAATCCTCCAATCTCCCGATGAGAAGACTTGCTGCTGGATGTAGTTTACCGTCATACCCAGGACATAAAAATATGGAACGCTTCACGAATTTGCATGATATCCTTGCGCAGCTGCCATGCTAATCTTCTCCGTATGGTTCCAATTTTAGTATATGTACTGCCAAAGAGTGAGAGAGAGAGAGAGAGAGAGAGAGACACACACACACACACTTATATATATAAATATATCTACATATATATATATATATATATATACATGTATATATAAATATATATATATACATATATATATATACATGTATATATACAGATATATACATATATATATATATATATATATATATATATATATATATATATATATATATATATATATATACACATATATACACACATATATATAAACATACATATATACGTATATATACACTGTTATGGTCCAAGTTCCTTGTACCATGGTGATGGTCCAAGGTAGAACCAATGAAGAATAACTCGAACACAGGAATAACACAGATATATTACAAACAGAAATATGTACAAAGAAGTAGAAGTATTAGTGATGACAATCAGATTTGGTTAGAGTGATTATGTTGTCTCGACAAGTATCACTATTCCAATGTCTTACAGTAATCGTCTGACTCTGTGACTCTGACTCTGAACGCTGCTCTCTCTTGAGGCGCAGTATTTATGATGTCCGGAATGTCCATTATTATTATGGGTAAGTTTCCATAACACCCCCATCCGATGCTTTTGCGTAGCATGGGTTTTTAATATCTTTTTTTCTTTGGATCTATTTCCAAAGGTTCTGTGAACTTTCTTTTTCTAGACGATTTTCTTGTTTCTGGCATTGTTTGCGGTCTTTTTATATAAAATCGAAATTGTGTCCATTACCTCTTCTTGGTGTAGACCGTTAGCATCCTGTAACGGTCGCTTTCTTATTTGGTTTACGTGTCTTCTATGTGAGAATTTTTTCCCTGTACTATGTAAACCATTTTGCCGATTCTTTTCTCAACTGTCCCTTGCTCCCAGTAAGATGTATTATTTTTATATGCTTTAAAAAACACTTTTTCTCCTGGGAGGAATTTTTTTGGTGCGTAGGACTGTATTAGTTATTTCTTTTGACTTGGTAGCAATTTATCAAATACAGATCTGATTTTTCTAGCAAACATCACTTCTGCGGGTGATAATGTTGATGATGTAGCATTATTTGGCGTAATTCGATATACCTGAAGAAATGGATGTAATGCTTTTTCCGTAGGCACATCGTATGCTTTTCGTAACGCTCTTTTGAGTGTATCAACAAAGCTCTCCGCTTGCCCATTTGGTCTTGGGTGATAAGGCGGGGATTTTATATGTTTGACTTGATAAATTTCGCAAAAACTCTTGGACGTCTGCTGATGTGAATTGCGTTCCATTGTCTGTGACTAGGCAATCCCCTACTCCAAACCGAGCGAATACTTCGTAGAGGCAAATTATGGTCGTTTTGCAGTAGGATTTTTGCAACGAAACACCTCTGGTCATTTACTATAACTATCCACTATGATTAAATAGTAAAAACCGTCAATTGGTCCTGCATAATCTGAGTGTATTCTTGACCACGGACGATCAGTCTCTGCCCATGTCTTATGTTATGATTGGCGGTGCTTTGGCTGCTAAATTACAACCCTTGCACATTTCAAACATCTGAGTAATATCCTGGTCCATTATTTTTCAATATACACAGCTTCGCTTTAGCGACTTCATTCTATTTTTTCCAGGATGGCCTCTGTGGAAATCCTTTAGAATTCGCTTTTGCAATGTTTTGGGAATTACAACCCTTTCGTTGTAAAGTAGCACATTACCGCATAGAGAAAAGCTGTCCGATATTTGCTTATCTTTTTCTGTTATTTTTGCTTTTGTTACATTTATAAATTCGTCATTTTTGGCTTCATTTTTTATGTCTTGTAGTGTGACTAGGAGATTTCTAACTGTACAACATAGTACTGTCCTGATATCGTTTTCATTTCTTAGGGCTACGATTACCGTATCTCCCAATGGCTCTGTTTTTGTTGATATAAGTATCGACAGACCATCCGCATGCCCGATCTTTTTCGTTGGTACATAAGTAACCTATTTGCGGTGTAAACCGGTAGACCTTTTTTCGAACCAAAAATTGTTAGTAACGGTTTGTGATCCGTGTGCAGAGTCAAAAATCTGACATAGATATACCTATGAAACCTTGTGACCACGAAAATATATCCAGAGCTTCATTCTCTATTTGTGAGTAATTTTTCTCCGCTGTTCTCAGTGTTCGAGAAGCATGTGCAATGGGTTTTATTGTCCCATCAGGCATTTTATGCAATATACACGCTCCGACTCCGTAGGCCCTCGCGTCACTTGCTACAATAATTTGTAGTTTCGGATCATAATGTGCCAAAAATAAATCTGAAGTTATCGTTTTAAATATTTTATCAAATGTTTCCTGGCATTGATCTGTCCACTGCCAAACCTTTTCATTCTTTAGCAGCTCGTTCAGTGGTGCGCAAAGTTTATGCATTTGAGGAATGTATTCCTGGTAGTAACTCACTAAGCCTAGAAAATTTTGTAGTTCTGTTATGTTCTTAGGAACTGGCATTTTTTTTTTATTGCTGTTGCCCTTTCAGGGTTTGGTCGTCTTCCTTCTTGATCTATGATATAGCCAAGGTATTTAATTTTCTTCATGAAAAAATCGCACTTGTTTTCTTTTACTTTGAATCCATAGCTTTGTATTCTCTTAAACACCTCTTGTACATGTTGCCAGTGTTGTTCAACTCTTTCGCTATTAATCAATACGTCATCCAGGTATGCAATTGTGTACTCTAATCCGGGAAGCATCTTATCCATTGTCTGTTGGAATATAGCCGGCGCGACCTTAATCCCAAATGGTAATCTTTGGTATTTGTACAATCATTTGTGTGTGTTTATGCATAATAGATTTTAACTTTCCTCATCGACTGGAATTTGCAGGTATGCTTCACTAAAATCAATTTTTGAAAAAGATTTTACGTCATTTAAATTAGTGAATACTGCTGGACTGGGTAGAGGATAGTGGTAGCCCTTTATTGCTGCGTTCAAACCTGTAGAAAAATCAGAACAAAATGGAATTTCTCCTGATTTCTTTTTGACGTAGACCGTCGGTGCGGCCCATTTACTGTATTCTACTTTTGTCAATATGCCAGTGTTTTCAAATCTAGCTAATACTTGATCAATTTTTTCTAGTGATACAAACGGTACGCTCCTTTTTTTCTTGAAGATGGGTTGAACGTTTTCTTTTATTTCGATATTTGCTGCCATTTTCTTACATCTTCCTAGTCCTGCTGAAAATACTTCGTGGAAACTCGTTTTTAGTTTCTTTTTTAATTTGTCTGCCTCGGTTGGTAAGCTTTTTACATTTTAGCAGTAGGTACTTATTGGTAGATCCCACAGTTCAAATTTTTGCATCCAATCCGTTCCGAATAGGTTTTCTGTATTTCTTAACACGTACATTTTTAGTTTTTTCGTCATTCCATTAAATGTTACATTTGTAATTACTTCACCCTCAAATTTTATCTTTCTCCCCGTAACTGATCTAGAAATTTTATCCGTTTTTAACATGGCAGGTTTGTTCAGTTTTCTCCATGTTTGTATGTTTATAATAGTTAAGTCTGAGCCAGAATCCAGCTGTAGCCTAACTTTTCTGTTTTGCATTTCAACTTGTACGTATTCTCTTATGTTAGTCACAACAGCTTCGTCAGGCCTCGTGATTCTTATTCTGCCTTTGCTTTCTCTTCTAGACCAACAATGAGAATTCTTGTGTCCTATTTTTTGCATGTTAGACAAGATTTACAGTCTTTAAACCAATGCCAAGTCCCACAGCGATAGCATGGACTGGGTGGTAGTTTTTTTTCGGTATTGACTTTTAGATTTAGAAAATTTTGTTTTACCTGTTCTTGAGGGGGAAATTGGTTTGGTTTGTTTCTGAGGAGGGCAAGTTGCTTTGTATTCGTACTTTACGTATGTGCGCGGTGCCAGCTTTTTCTATGTCTTTTGAGTCTTTCTTCACACTGATGCATCTCTGGCAGTCTTCGGCTAGTTTTTGAAGTGTCAAACCTTGTTCACTCTCCAATTTAGTAAGGATTCTGCGTCTCATTTCCGCGTCTTTGGTTGAAACCAGGCCTTGGACATAAATTAAGCATTTGAAATTGTCCGGGCTGAGTTCCGATAACTTGAAGTCATCACAATATTTAACAATAGACGCGAAAGTTATGTAATCTTTGCTGTCCTTTTTTGTAAGGTTCAGACATTTCCATCTTTTGTGGAATAGTGAGGTATTATGGCTGAAAATTCTGTTAATAGTTTTATGGCTTCTTTGAAATTTAGCTCATTTGTTTTTCTTGGAAGGATATAATCTACGAATTTGCTATTTTCGCATGTGCCTAATTTTCTTAGTAATAGACGTACTTTCCGTGCGTCTGACCAATCTTTGCAGTCAAATTCATATAGATCTTAGTACATTCGGAAGTAATTTGCAAAAGTTTTATCTTCGTCGGGTGTGTAAGTTAAATCTTCGATAGTACTCCAAATAGCATCTTGTGAGAGAACTGTTTCGGTCTCGGATTTTTGCTCTTTATTTGACATTACACGTAGCAATAATTCTTGTAATTCCAGATGTTTCTGTTCGTTTTTTTTTTTTTGCTACTGTTGAAATTGGATTTTGTTAAGTTCCACAATGGTTGATATAAAATCTTCCATGTTAACGTAAATTTGAGTACGTATTTTTCTTTAAAGTAACCTGATATTCTGAAACCTGTGTACGCAAAAAAAAATTCCTTTGTTACCAGTAAAATTGATATCCAAAAAGAAAAATCCTTTTTTTTTATGTGTTCGCGTAGAATTTGTTTTTTTTTAGAAATCTCGCGTAGAACTTGTTTATTTAGAGTTTCATCGTGGACCACGTTTATGTGTGATGGATAGCAAAAATAGTATGTCCTCCGCATAGTGAGTTCGTTTTTCCTTTGGATTACCACGTCACCAATTGTTATGTGCGACGTATAGCAAAAAAGTATGTTCTCTCTGTATAGAGTTCGTTTTTCCTTTGGGGTTACCTCGTCGCCACTTGTTATGGTCCAAGTTCCTTGTACCACGGTGATGATCCAAGGTAGAACCAATGAAGAATAACTCGAACACAGGGATGGAATAACACAGATATATTACAAACCAGTCTTGAGGCGCAGTATTTATGATGTCCGGAATGTCCATTATTATTATCGGTAAGTTCCCATAACACCCCCCCCCATCCGAAGCTTTTGCGTAGCATGGGTTTTTAATATCTTTTTTTCTTTGGATCTATTATCGCAGTATTTATGATGTCCGGAATAGTCCATTATTATTATGTGTAAGTTCCCATAACATACAAACATATATAAACATACACGCATATATATATATATATATATATATATATATATATATATATATATATATATATATATATATATATATATCGAGAGAGAGAGATTTCAAAAGTGTCGGGGAAGAATTGTTTTACACACTCTAAACTCTCTCTTACAGGCGGGACGAGGCGTTTTTCTCAGTGCTATATCCCTACTTCCATATAAAGTGCTCGGACGAACTGTATTTCTTGGTTCCGCCAGGGCTAACTTTGACGGCATGTCACTTACATATTAGCAAGCCAGCTACATTATCTCCGCATTCCATCGGCAAGTGGTAAGCTCCAATCTAATAGCTTATTTCGGTGAATTACTGCTCTGTGGGACAGACTCACAAGAGAATTCTTCCCCGATCACTACAATCTTAATCTTAATCTTAATCTATTCTAGTCTAAAGTTAACTGTTACCTTACAATTCTATCCATATAAACTACACTTAAATAACCCTCTAAGACGAGTGTCAACCTGTGCCATATACCGAGTAAACCTTACTTTAATATATATATATATATATTTACACACAAACTGATGGAGTAAGTATGCGAAACCTCTCGGGTCGTGCTTCTCCATTTATTATATGTACTATGTTGAAAACAAGGTTGTTACTAAAGATATAAAACCTAAAATATATGCTCGTTATGTTGACGATATTTTTATTTTGACTGAAAACAAGAAAGAAATAGAAAATCTGAAAGCTACATTTCAACGAAATTACGTCCTAAATTTTACTCATGAATTTAGTGAACAAAAATAAACTTTCTTTCTTAGATGTTCTCGTCGATTTTAGTAATAATACTTTTAAAACATCTGTTCATAAAAAACAACTAGTAAAGACTCTTGCCATCTCAATGTCTCTAGTGAATAACCTCTTAGATGTAAAATAGGTGTTATTAAGAATTTCCTCACGCGAACGCACGAGAACTCATCCTCTCGCACGCTTTTCTTAATTTTCATGAATTAAAAAATATAAAGCAAACGCTGATTAATAACTGATTTCCTAATCAATTGTTGGATTTCCACATGAGGCATTTCTTGTCCAAGGTAACTAATAGCAACGGCGAGAATAGAAAGATAATCAATAATATTAGTATTTTTTATAAAAATCAGATGAAAGAAAATTATAAACAGGATGAATGCAGAATTAAGAACATTATAATAAAATGCATAACACCAGTTGACAATAGCAAAATAATTATATTAATTATTTATTATAAAAAATTAAAAACCTCTAACCTAATACTTAAAAATAACAATTCACCTCCTAGAACAAAGTTAAATAGAGCAAATATTA
>OZ038482.1:81635725-81640725 GCA_964036315.1 Acanthosepion esculentum | reverse complement strand
AGAAAACATTTGAATAAAGCAAGCTAAAAATATTTCGTAACTCCAATCCAAGAGTGAGGGAATTAGATCAATAAAAAATTTGGAAAAATGAAGAGGTTTCTACATGTAACCTTTTAAGTTTTTTTTTCTTTTCACTGATGGAAATCTAAACCAAGAGCCACTCGAGGTAGAGGCTTAGAAAGTAATTTACACTGCTTATGCAGATATGTGTGGAAGAAAACGGTTGACTCTATATTGAATAGGTTTTGATTGTAGTGAGGGAGGACGCCAATTCTTGGAAGGTTCTGTGGGGTGAAGATGTTTGATTGGAACTTACCAAGAGAATACGAGTGTGTTTCGCTAAAATATGTGTGATATGCGGCGGCGGGATAGCCGTGAAGGTTAGGACTGGGGGAACTAAAGGACGTAGTTCGTTTGAACATTTGCCATGGAAATAGCGACAGAGCAGCGATTTTCGACGTCTCGCCTGTGAGAAGGGGTTGGAAAGTGGAAAATAATTCTTCACCTACAAGGACGGAGATACGCTTTTGGACTATATCGAGTGAGGAAGTAAATACTCAACGTAATGGCAGCAATTCCCTATTCCCGGCCTGATCTGTCTCTTGTAAATGAAGAGGATAGAACGGTACAGGTAAGCGATCATTTTCCCAGCATTCTTTGCTATGGATCGTATGCACGAGTTCCGCTTGAGGTATAGGTGGATTTTAGGTTCCAACAGGCGTTCAAGAAAGAACATCCGATCATCACAAATGGAGTACGTTCTGGGTTCGATCGGTGATGGTGGTATCTCACTAGTTTGGTTTTTGAGGCATTGAATATCACCAGACACTTCCCCCGCCACTGAACTGTTAGAGCTACGTCAGAGGTGAGATCAGCTGCCAGGCTCTGGTGTTGCTGACTGTAAAATCTGAGAAAAATGAAGGATAAATTATCCCTAATGCTGTCCATCAATCACTCACCTGTAGAGTGTTGCTTAATTGTAACTTGATTTGAATGTCTTGCGAACGTTTCTATTGCAACTTTTAATGAAATTATATTCTAATGAATTAAGTGGTGTCTGGAATCTTGGATGAAACCGTTTTGATTAGCCCAATTCCACTTGCGCCAAATTGACTTTGCTTTGCAAAGTAATGTTCCTAGGCCAATATGATTATAATGCTGGAACTATCCAAGAAAAAGATATAATTCATTTTGAGATTTTGTCATGGTGAATGTGTTCAGAATTCAGATGAGACAAGTCTTTACATATCTTTTGGATATTAGTGTTTTCTTAATATATTTTGCTTACAAAGGAATTCATAATATCAGTTTTTGTCTTGCATGGTGCTAAATCCGTTCAGATATATCTAAACTGTCAGACAACCGTTTTCTCCGAACAATGTTTGGAAATGACTTTGAGCGAATAAAGCTTGCTGGTCTTGGCGAAGAAGATTCTTCTTTGCGTCTCGTCGACTTGCGCTACAGAATCACAAAGAACTATACCAGATAAAAGAAACTGCATGACCTGAGGACTTTCAAGCGCAGCAGGAGTAAATATGAATATCACATGGAAGTCGAAGAGAAAATAATGATATCAAGATGTTGACTTTCAACACTATTTCAGACATATAGTTTAGGAAGAAAAACTCCATGAATACTGGAAATATTGCGGCCTCTGTTCGCATGCGGACATGTTTGTCAATACCAGTTACATCCAGGTATTTTCCCCGTTAGCAGCCGGACATTTTGGAATGTATAACTATAGCTGAATGTGTTATGTTTTGTTACCTCCCGTCCCTTTCCCCTGTCTCCTTATTATCCCCGTAGTTGTTGGGAGTGCAATCGTTTAGCTGTTCCCCCCAACTATTAGAAGACGCTTTGCTTACATTACTATATAACAGCTGCTAGACTTGTGAAACCTAATTCCGGAAAAAAAATTTCAGAGAACGTTTTTATAAATTTCAAATGACAACCCTACTGCATTGTCGGTCAATGAATGCCGACTGATTCCTTATACGGAAACAGCTAATATTGGCATTAAAATTAGATAGTAAATTTCATGTTCCCGAGATTAAAAAGATATACGAGTTTAAGAGTTGGCCGTAACAGGATATAGATATACTGAGCAAAAATAGCGAAAATGAAAGCTACTTAATTTTGAACTTCGCTATTGGCGAGTGCAGGCTACATATGAAAGCCCATGAGACTAATGTCATTTACGTTTCAGGGGCTGCATTTGAAAGCCAGGGGAAATAAATGTGAACTAGACATTCTTTTTATTGATTGTTCCAATTAGTCCAGATTATTTAAACGCTTCCATATAAGTCGGATGGGACGTAATTCAAAATGTAGTAGCAGAGAGAAAGAGGGAAAGCGAGAGAGGCAGACGGACACACAGCTAGAGGAGGGTGTTAAGCTATTAGATGAGAGACCACTTCTGAATTTAATCTCCGATAATCTTACCTTTCCATGGATAAACTAAAAATAAAGTTAAGTATAACGTTTCGCCGAACGAGTGAAAAACTGTGATTGTTCCTTCGAAATGGATATCCACATAAAAATAGCGTTAATGTGAGAGAAATACCATTTCCCATGATTAACTTTCCTAAAGTTAAAGTCTTCTACTGCATACGACAAAACAGACATAGCATTGAGTGTCGTAGATTAAATATAAGAAAATACAGAGCGAATTGAAGCATTTTTAAAGGGTATAAACATCGTTCAAAATGGACACTTTGCTGCGAAAAAGACGAAGGAAATAATTTGGACACAAATTATCTTCAACGCACTTGAAGAAGGACGGGTTGTTTTCTGGCGAACTGCATTCGTTGGTTCCACTCCAGACCTTCACAGTTAGGGGCATTTTCAGCGCGCCTAAGTCGCACCCGACTGAAACGCAAGGTCAGTTTAAAGCGGGTTTAACGGCAAAAATGTAGAAACATTGCTAAAGCCCAGTTATCACATACCCATTTGAGAACGCCCCAGGCACGGGAAATAAACCCAGTCCCCCCCACCCCGAAGGAGAGGTATTTCCTGGGTCGACTCACGCACCCGGGGTTCGAACGATACCTTTACAGATAGGATCCATGTACACAGATTCCTTATAATAATTCCATTCATATTCCATTAGTAAGAAGATAGTTTCACTCAGACAGCTTCTCCCACAGAACTGTTGCAAGGTGGAATGGATTTCCGAAGTGATGTTTCTTTGATTAAAAGACTCTTAAACCTCATGAAATTAAGGATCAACAGTTATCTATCAAACACAACTCCATAATATGAAAACATTTTTCGATCTATCTACGCCATTACAACACCCCATTCAGTAACGCTCTGCCTTGACGGGCACTCTGGCCTTGTATTGTGTTCACAATGTTAAAAAAATAAGGAAACACCCAAGATAAACAAGATGATGATAATAGCAAAGGATACATTAGTAGTTTAATCACCATTTAAAAATAATAAATCTTGTATAGGTTTTAACTATTGTGTTGTTAATAGTAATATCAGACGTTGCCCTACGGAAAAAACAAAACCAAAAAAAAACAAAAACTTTGGGATTCATTGGTTGAGAAGCTAGGACTGCTATCGGCTGAAATATAAAAAATATGAAATCTTTTAAAACAAATTTTCAGGAAAATATGTTTCTCAAGTCCAGTTGTTTTTATCGCCCTTTGCAATATTGGTAGGGGTTTCCTTCTGAATCTTTCATTTTAAATATTCTGGGATATTAACATCTTGATTTATACATTGGAACGCTGATTAAAAATTGAAACCCTCGGTGTGGCAGCTGGATATATTAGAAGAATTAATGCACCAACTGTCTATATATATATATATATATATATATATATATATATATATATATATATATATATATATATATATATATATATATATATATAATATATGTATATATGTATATATAATATATGTATATATGTATATATAATATATGTATATATATATATATTATATATGTATATATAATATATGTATATATATATATATTATATATGTATATATGCATGCATATATATATATATATATATATATATATATATATATATATATATATATATATATATATATATATATATATATATATATATATATATGTATGCATGTTTCATTAAAAACGACAGACAAGGTACTACGGTTAAGCTTTTTATTTAATTTTTATTGTGTTCGAACAAGAGCTTTCTTTTCTGGACAAAGAGTTTTATATTTCCCAGCGCTTTCGGCTATACCTTTAGACATTATCAAGGATGATTCGATTTTTCAGCTTAATTGAGTGTGTGCATTATGAGCATGTCTTAGTGTGTAATAGGGATGTTTTATTTTCCGAATACGGTTAGCACATTGTGGCCTTGTTCGTACTAAATATTGTTAAGAGTTTCTTTTTATTATTAAAGCTTCCATTGTTTTTAAACATTTTGTACAGGTTGATGCATATATATATATATATATATATATATATATATATATATATATATATATATATATATATATATATATATAATGATAAAAATATAGTTTGAAAGTATGCCATATTTATAAATTAAAATGCTCAATACAAGGGATAGAGCGTATATAAATATAAATTACTTAAGAATCGGAAATCGTAAAACGAATTCAAATATATATATATTTATTTATATATATATATGAAAATTTCTCAAAGTTAACTTTTAGAGACAATTTTTTATAAATAAATGACAATACGAAAACAGTAACTGCTGACGCGTTTCGTCCAATGTGGACTTTTTCAAAATTATATTAAAATATTAAAATCAAAAGGAAATGGTTGAATCCATCAACACAGATGAATGATAATATTCTCCACGCGTAACATTAACTGACATTATTTTCAGTTAACAATATGAAAATAGCGTCCCCTACATTCCAGTTGCTGAGAACACTCTGTTTAATAAAATTCATTTCGTTTTTTTGCTTTGAAAAAGTCCACATTGGACGAAACGCGTCAGCAATCACTGTTTTCCTATTGTCATTTATATATA
>OZ038482.1:81630725-81633225 GCA_964036315.1 Acanthosepion esculentum | reverse complement strand
AATGAAAAATGTAAAGAATTCATTTTACAACATTCATTTATAGATAAAAGTTAAAATAAAAATGTTTTCAAAATTTTTACAATAAAGAACGCTAAAACATTTTTTACAATTAAGAACACTCAAAAATATATAAAGGTGTATTCTGAAAGTCCTGGTAAAATTCGGAGGATGCTACGCGATGCAATGTTTAATAAACGAAAGTGAGTAAATGTTGAATTTTATTTTCTGATATATACATTAAACAATATTTATTATGAAAAAAGAAACATAACAATTCAACAATAACATTTTTAAATGAGTATTCCGAAGAGTATGATCATCGACAAGCATTTTTACAACATATATAAAATATTTTTATTAAAAAAAGTAACCAAAACAGCAAATTTTATTAAGAAATAACGTGCCTACAAAAACGCCTGATAATTATGCACAATATATATATATATATATATATATATATATATATATATATATATATATATATATATATATATATATATATAAATAGAAATTTTACATTTTTATCCGTTGTCCTTATGGAATATGCTACAAAACAAAGCATTTCATTATAAGATATCTGGTAGAATTGTAAAATAGCCTTAGTATATAAATGTTATTTAATATGTACTTTAATCTGTCGTTGCTATATTCGTAGTAAATTTTGGTGAATGATGGTTGGTTGATTTTGATATAGACGACCTCGAGAATTTGAATTTTTTTGTTTATTTTTTGTTGTGTAGCATGTTGGTGCTTTTTATAAGTATTTTCCCGTATTATGAAAGTGGACTGGAATGTGTTGGTAGACGTGCAATAGAACGTATATCCGACAAAAGTAGTTTAAGACGTCTTGATAATGTCGTGTTGATAAAGCCAATATAAGTAATTACTTTTTCTTGACACAAAGTCGTCTTTAATGTGGTGAACCCGGGCGTGTACACTCGGGCCCAGACAAAAATTAAGCATCTCTCGCACAAGTTGTGTGTGCTGGCGCCGTTATAACTACCGATACCCCTCTCTTATATTAGCCCTTATGAGATATGTTTAGGTCTTTGTCGCAATGTTGTTAATTAAAATGAATTTCATTACGGCATAGTCGGTTGACATGTTTATATAATATATACAGTGTAACCCGGATATAAGAGACTCGGATATAAGATAAACCCGGATATAAGAGAGATTGTCTCTGGTCCCAAATTAGAGCCTGTGTTAATGTATATATAATAGACCAAACACGGATATAAGATAAACCCGGATATAAGAGACTTTATATCCGGTCCCGACAACTCTCTTATATCCGGGTTACACTGTATATATAGTACGATGAAAAAAAATGGACGCACCCATATAAAGTCGATTTTTGCATTTTTACCAAAATACACAAAATCGAAAAAAAAAATTTTTTTGCCTTGAACTATAAATATATATATATATATATATATATATATATATATATATATATATATATATATATATATATACATTATAATATTTTTTTAAACTATGATTCCTTCGCTACATAAGAGTTCTCACGTTTCTAAAGCGAGAGCCGAGACCCTTAATATAATTTTTGAAATTAAGTTGAAATAAGGTGTCTGGTCTCGCTTCCCCGTCAAGCGAGGATTTGGGAATAAGCTATCTTGTGATTTGCTCGTGTTTATTAGTATGGTCTCTTGCAACATTAGTTACTAAGGAAACGGCTAGGGTCGGCTATATTGGTTAGGTGGTCTAAGATTTAAGAATTAATTTTATCTACAGGCCAGTATATATATATATATATATATATATATATATATATATATATATATATATATATATATATATATATATATATATATATATATTTTAAAATATGATTCCATCGCGACACAGAAATTACTATGTTTCGAAACCGAAACTCAAGTCCTAAAGTCTAATTTCAAAATTAATTTAAACTCTACTTCTGTATCGAGCACTGTTTTTTAAAAATAAAAATCATAAATACTAAAGAACTTTGGATCATTAATCTAACTGTTCTTTCCTATTACACACACACACACACACACACACACATATATATATATATATATATATATATATATATATATATATATATATATATATATATATATATATATATATATATATATATTAAATAAGCTCCTGACTTTTCAGGGGTTTCGAAATGAACCTTTTTATTTCGTCCACTGGGGCAAATTGTTCAGGTTTCACGTGCTATGCCTTACGGATGTCTGAATTATCTCCCTTTAAGTCATTACTGCATAGCCATGTACTGAACTCACGACTTTGGGTCGAGTCACTGGATTCATTCGACGCTTTTATCCACAAGGCCATGTTCGTGTTGGTTTGTTTATTTTGTCATAGAGTTTGATATACCTCTAGACAAAATCAACAAACCAACAAGAACATTAAAGGAACACGTTTTTACCTAAACACATCATACCTAGGACATATGTACAAACTATATATCTATAAAACTTACGATTACCCTGTAAGTATCTAA
>OZ038482.1:81595725-81623225 GCA_964036315.1 Acanthosepion esculentum | reverse complement strand
ATTTTCTTAAATTTAAGATAATGAAATTGCTAAGTGAACTTAATATTAAGGTATTGATTGTGTGCTAACAATGCTGATTACTGAACTTGTAATTGATAATGATATATTTTTAACCCTATCACTCCAAACAATGCGATGGAGACACTTCGACCTAGAGGGTGGCAGGGAATGAAAGAAAATGAGAAGAATTTAGGGAGGAGAAATGAGGAAAGGATAATAATATTTCTCCCCGGAATCGATCCTCCAAATCTATAAATCGACCATTCGCCCTTGCATGGAGTATTGCTACCATATATGGTCTGGAGCCCCTGCTGTTTGCCTCAGAGTTCTTGATAAGATCGAGTGACGGATATGCAATGTGATTGGCCCTGATCTGTCATCTCGTCTGCAGTCGCTCTCTGACAGACGCGACGTTGCCTCGCTCTATCTTTTTTACAAATACTTTCACGGTAATTGCTCCGATGAGCTGCTTTCGCTGGTTCCTTGGTCTCATGAATTTAAACGTCCTACGAGGCTGGCATCCCGTTCCCACCCCTTCACCGTTGAAACTGTTATATGTAGACGTCTCTTCTACACCAATAGCTTCATGTCTCGCACATCTCGCCTGTGGAACTCCCTCCCTTATTCCTGTTTCCCTGACAAATACAATCTCCAACTATTTAAGTGTAACGTCAATCGACATCTCCAGTTGCCTTGATCTATCCACTTCCCTTCTCCACATCCTTTCACCTTTCATTCCTATCTGCTCTCGCTCCAAACCTTCTGTAACCCCCTTGCCTGGATCGATCCACTTTCTCCACATCCCCTCCTTTACCACTCCTATCTGCTCTTCCTTCAAACCTTCTGTAACCCCTAGCGTGCTAGTGGCTTCCAACCGTGCTTGGGGTGGTAAGCTTAAAAAGAAACAAAAAAAATATAACAGATTTCATGAGGACAGATAAATGCGATTGACGCGCCATTTACTTTTCTGAAGATCGTGGTTGAGAGGAAAGCCAAAAGTTGGAAAAGTGTTCTACAGGTGAGAATTTCAGGAAAAAAAACCCGTTAGAATAGAAGTCGCTGTTGCATCTCGCTGGTTCAACAGTAAATCAAGTAGCACGCTTAAATTCATACAGTCGAGGCACGAATAAAAAATAAAGCTCATCAGAACAATTGCAAGGAAGATATGTGTAGAAAGGACAGCGGAAAGCAAGTTCTCGACGGTCATAAAAAGATTGACGTCGATTTACCACATCAATATTGATTAAATTATATACACTTAATTGAATTTTGTAATATTTAAATGAAAAGAGTCCAAAATAATGTATTTGTTATTAAATCCTTTAGATAGTTAAACTTCTGCACGTTTTTTTTTTTTTTTGCTTTTGCTTGTAAAAATGTTTAATGAAGAGTATCAGTAAAATAAACGAAAACCTTAGCTCTTTTCGTCAGGCTGAAAAGCAGTGGACGATACACCTTAATATATACCCTTGTTACATCTAATTTACAGCCTCTTCTGTAAGATATCTCACTGTGCTTATATACACTGAATGATAGGAAATTATAACAATAATATGTGTAAAGAACGACAGTTACAGTCACTTCAAGTTTGTTTTTTTTGGGGGGAGGTACGGCATCTAAACCTCAATGGGTCATTTAATGACGACAAGATTTTTATTGCTGTTAATATATTTTTTTCAAAAATGTATAGCTGGTATTAATTTATCTTCAAATATATGGCAATATTTTTTTACAAAGTATTTCTAGTATTGAAACCTATTTTTACACTTTCATAGTGTTTTGACCGAAGTTTGAGCGTTAACTGTTTGACCATAGCTGGGGCCCTAACAGGTGATACCACCCCGAGTCAGAGTGAACCTGCAAACACCAGCAGTTAGGAGGTGGTTCCACGCTCCTCAAAACTCCATAATCCTTGCTGTTAGATGCAGTTCATCGTCTTACCTCGGACCCGGATATAGTTTATCATAATGATGAACTACATCCGGAACCTAGGTCCAGGATGTTCTGACGTTAAGTGTCTTTCTTGTTTCCATTTTCTATAAAACATCTTCCTTCCTCACATATTTAGTCCATCCTATTCTACAAGTAATATTTATATATATCTTATAAATGTTCTGTTTATGGTACAACTAGCGTGTTCGTTTATGTGATCAATACATGTTTTGTTTGAGTTAAAGTGGTGCTTTGCTTATTGATTTTTTTTATTACTGCCGTCTTTTTTCTTCTGATACAGTATGTAATTCTCATCGGTTTTTTTCTGTCTTTTAAGCATTTTCTTGCTCATCGATTTTTAACGTATAGAATCTGACAAATTAATCGCAAACTGTTGCTAAATAGATCAGGATTTAGCTATAATAATACGAAGTTTAGAAAAAAAAAACGGAATAATGAATGTATTATCGTTTATTTTTCTTTATTTTTTCTCTCTTCTGTTCATGCTTTTTTTTCTCTTAATTCAAAAGGTATTTATTTTTTCTTCTACGATTTCATTCTTTATTTCTCTGTTTTTTTATAGTATTTTATCTTTTTTTCGATACATGTTTTTCATTTTTAAAATAGGTGGCTAACATTCTCCTAGCTTTCTCTTCTCCTCCAACTACTACTGAAGTTTTTTGTGTATTTTTTTTTACCACATTCAATTCTTTTCTTCCTATCTCTGTCCAAATTCATCTTTCTCTTCTGCTTTTCTTCATTTTCGTTTAGGTTTTATACACCTTTCCTCGATTTTCATTTCTTCGATTTCATGTGGTCTTTATTTTAATGGTAATGACTCACTGAACAGACCCAGTAGGATCAGTTTCTATTTCCACGAGATGAATGCCTCAAATAACATTCTAAAAGGCAAATAAACTACTGCGATCATTCAGATACGATTATCAAATAGAACTCATAAAATTATAACTCAAAAAATAAAACATTGTAAATTGCATCACCATGTCGTATCAAGATATTCATAACTAATATATATATATATATATATATATATATATATATATATATATATATATGTATATATAAATAAAAAGGAAAGAACAGTAAGGTATAAAATCCGGTGTTCTTATAGATATTTTTATTTTTACACAATAGTGCTCTATGTAAATTTAAATTTACAGAGCATTAATATTATAAATTAATAGATTTAAAATATGGTTTTACCGCTACACAGTGATGACCATGTTTCAGAAATGGAAGCTAAAGCCCCTGAATTTAATTTTGTTATTAAACCAAAGACATTAGTTCCATTTCCTCATCAAGCGAATTTTGGAGTAACTTACTTTTTAAAATTTACGGTTGTTAACGGCACAGGAAAGATTCATAGTTTGAGGGTTTCCAAGGTTACCGATAAATCCATTCATCTAGACAAGGGGTGGTAGAGGGTTCAATTTTTAATTTTCGTTGTCTCAGTTAATAGTTACATTTGAAAGCGGGGTTATGTTTAGGGATGGGTAGGGATGTATCTTTTAACGAATTCTGACATCCGCTAAATTCATGTCATCTGGGTTTATTTCTAACGGCAAAAATTCTTATGGTATTATTTCTATTTGTATATTTAAAGATTTTGAGGGACTGTTTAGGTTAGAATATGTTTTATCCACCTTTCTAAAAAGTTATTTTTAATATTTAATATACTATACTCCTAGTTAAAAACCAAGTAAATGTATTAGGATTACTTACAGTATTTAAAATTATTTATTCTTATCGAGTATAAGTAAATATTATTTTATTTTATTTTATTTTATGTAAACTTTATGACAATGACGGCAAAGGTGGTTAAATTATTTCACTAATTCAATAAACTATAAATGTATATATGTATGTATAAAGGACATTTAATGTTCAATATTATATTCTAACTTATTAATTTCATATGACTTTCGGTGTTCACTTGGATTCTTTTCAGTGTTTGAATTGCTTTTGAGAGAGGTGTTATGGTTAGAGTACGTTTTATTTAATTACAATTTTAAAAGATATTTAGGTTAGAATCTGTTTTATTTAATTTCAATTTTAAAACATTTTTAAAAATTCTACTTTCAAATTTAACTTTTTAATTTTAATCGGCTATATTTCATTATAAACCAAGTAAATGTAATATAATTATCTACATTATTTAAAATTATTTATACCCATCAAATATGAGTATGCATAATAATCAAGTAATTTTTTTTTTTTTTTTTTTTTTTATAGATTATTTAAAGATTATTTAAAGAAAACTTTTGGCAATGACGACATAAAATAGCTATTTCATTTCTCTGATTCAGTAAATTTTTATTTTTTATAAACTTAGTAATATATAGTTTCTCATGTATGCATAAAGGACATGGGTCATTTAATGACCTACATATTCTAGCCCTTCTTATTAACTTCCATTTTACTGTAGGTGTTTTATTAAAAATTCGCTTGATGAGGAAATGGAACTAATGTCTTTGGTTTAATAACAAAATTAAATTCAGGGGCTTTAGCTTCCATTTCTGAAACATGGTCATCACTGTGTAGCGGTAAAACCATATTTTAAATCTATTAATTTATAATATATATATATATATATATATATTGGTTCAGTCCAGTTTCTTGGAGCCACTAAATATCATGGCTATGAGATAATTTACCGTATGCGTCACAGTGACCCAATTCTAAATTCAATATTTTTTACAAATTAAAGAGAATTTGGAACTGTTTAATGCAACGAAGAAAAAAAAAGTTTTAAAGCAAATAATAACAAACTACGTCGGTGTAAAAATTTACATCAATACGTAAGACGGGCTTGTTGAAGGTCAGTTAATTTATTTGTTTATTTTTAACCAATATAAGGCTCGACTTTATTTACGTTTCACCCCACCATAATGTTGTTTCCAAGGGCTTTTTCTATAAATACTTTCATGGTAACTGTTCTGATGAACTTTCCTTTTAAATGTTTTTGTTTTGTACAAATTGTACATATGGGAACTAGGTAGGACCACATAGAGATTTTGATGTATTTATGGTGGCTGTCGTAAGAATGGTAAGTAAGAATGTGTTTTGGTGTAAGGAGTACTGTTGTATGTTTGGGTCAGTAAACCTGGCTAGCTAAGTTTAAGATAAGACATATTGAAAACCAGCCTTCTGCTATAGCCCTTTTTGGTCGTGTACAACATTTTTGTATTAAAACAAAATAGATATTACTTACCTGTATGAGAAGTCAGATTGAAGCCCAGCCTCCCCTTTACCCCCTTTCTGTTTGGTTTGTTTTGTTTTACGGCATATCAACTTCAATGGGTTATTTAATGTCGATAAAATTATTTTTTTGCTGGTAATATATTCTTCCGAAATGTATAACTGGTAATATTTTTTTTCAATATTGTACTGCTGGTAATATTTTTTTTACATAACATTTCTGGTATTAAAATTTATTTTTACACTTTCATAGTGTTTTGTCCCCAGTTTGGGGGTTAAATATTTGCTGAGATCCTAACAGGTACTACTGATCAGGGTGGACCATGGGAACACTAGCAATTCAGAGGTAGTTTCACGCTCCTCAAAACCTCATGATCAGAGGTCTTCCTATCGGACTTATTTTATCGTCTTACCCTGAACGCGAATGTAGTTTATCGTCACACCCAAGATGTCCCCCTTTTTGCCTTGTGTCACATTTTTGTATTATAACCAATTTAATATTATTAGGTTGGTGCAAAAATAAGGTCGTTTTTTGACGTTCAACTTCATGTGAGAAAACGACATTATTTTTGCACCAACCTAATACTTTCATCCATGGGGATGTTCATCAATAACACTATTTTTTAAGTTTCTTGTATATAAAATTCTAATCATTGTAAATATTCACTGGGATTTAATTTTTAAAAGTTGTTATTTTATTCCCCCCTCCCAGACTTATTGTATAAATGGGAACTAATTAAAACGTCATAGAGACTTTGATGTATTATGGTGGCTGTAATAAGAATGTTAAGTAAAAATATACTGTTTTGGTGTAAGGAATACTGTGGTATGTTTGGGTCAGTAATTGTGGCTAGCTAAGTTTAACATAAGACAGATTGAAGACTTGCCTTCCCCTATCCCCACTTTTGATCTTGTCATATTTTTGTATTTTTCAAAAAAAATTTTACATTTCTCTATTCTACCTAGATTTTCTGAATTTAAGCGTGCTACTAGATTGACAGCAAGGTCTCATCATCTTACAGATGAAATGACTAGATGTAACCGTACGTTCTATGCAAACAGTTTCTTCTCTCGCAGTTCTCATGTGAAACTCACTTACGACTTCTTCATTTCCAGTCAACTCTGATCTTTAAAAATATAAAAGCCATATTGACCTTTTTATTCTATCTTCTTAATTCTTCTTCTTTTATTGTCTGTTTAATACTCAATTTTTCTCATATTCTCTAACACTCAGTATCCCCTTGAATCTTAGTGGTTTTATTGTCTTGCTTGGCGTAAAATGATGTTTTAACAGCCACACAGAGTAGAGGGTTACTGTCAGAAATCTACTACTGAATAAATCTTTGATATGAGCGCAGAACAAGATGGTAGAAACAAACATTATGAAGATAAGAAATGACGGTATTGTTTAACTCTTGATTTGAATTTTTCAATATGGAAGTGTTTGGAAAGGCAGGCACACCGGTGTCTGTTCCACAAAGTGTTACTAGACAGACAAAAAAATCTGTATGATTGCTACTTTTTTCTTCCATACAGAACACGAAGGAAATTAGTATGATTCGAGTCCATGGAAGTTTAATGTCGTTTCATAGCTGTAAAAGTTTAAAGTAAACTTACAAAAGAATGGAAATTCATATTAAACTTTGCCAGAGAAATAGCCATAGATTGGGAATAGACATTGAACTTGGGAAAGCTTTTTGGAATATATGAAACGATTTTGAACTACTTAACTTTGGAAAGGGAAGGTTGAGCACCTCCAGTCCAAATATGAACCATAATACATCATAGTTTTTCTAAAAATGAAACAATGAAGCATCCAAAAAAGTCTCAGATAATTCCTGTAGCGATAGCATGAGCCGGCCATTTTTATCATTATTTTTAGTAATACTTTATGTATAAGAATTCCCTTTGATAAGAAATTGAGAGAGGATTGATTTTCAAATCAAGGAGTCTCATTGAAATTGAGGCCGTTCACCGTTATATGAGAATAGTTATTGTTAACTCGGTGAGGATCAAACGATAAAAGGTTATTTTTTTTTAAGTCAGGCACCATAAATATTTGTTCAAATCGAGTCTAAAAATATGTTCGTTATTTAATTCTGTTATTTATTTAAACAAACACCTTATTATGACGAATGCTTCAGGAAAGTAATTACATCCCCCGGGGTACCCCACTTTATGATCTCTTCATCCCTTTTTCCGCGCACGTCTTGCCTTTTGGGGTTCAAAAGAGAACTGTAGAAATATCTCAATGTTATGTTAAATCCTCAATAATTTCAGACTGTTAGTAAAAACACTACTTTCTCTCGTTAATAAATTATCTTCATAATTATGAATTTTATTCAACTTTAATGGGTGCAAATAAATTTGTTTGCCTATTTCACAGATACACAGATTCCGTATTGGCATCCTATAATATATCGTACCTATGACCACTAATGTGTATATCCTAATACTCGTAAATATGTTGGACACTACATATTGTAAGTTGTGGTAATATGCTGTCTAAGTAGTCCACCACTAGCAGTGGGTTACCTATTTCCCGCCGCTGGTGAGTATTGTATTTTACTTTTTTTATTTTTAGAAAATCTTGGTAAAAATATTTTTTTACATCTGTTTCCACCACCATAAATTAATTTTATGAAATTTTCTAGAATTTCAAAGAGTACGCAGATTGTTTTATATTACTTATAGGAAGGACTCCATGGAGAAATTAAATCATCATTTTTTTTTTCAGAACTGCTGCCAACTTTTTAAAAATCTGCTCCAAATCGAAAAATAAAAACTGCAATAAACTATCTAATTATGAAATTCGATAGGCTTTTATTTCCTTTTTTAGATAATATATATTAAGGACATTATTATCTGAATAAATTCTCGATGAATTAAGGATTTTTATAGGAATTGTTTGCATTTTTCTTTTAGTTTAAAAAAATGTTTTAAAATTCTTCCAAGCAGAATGTAGGGTCTGTTATTAAGTTTTTAAGTGAAGACTATATTTCCTAAGCGAAAAGTGAAACATCTTTACAAATAATGCGAACAAAAATTTTTATCATAATTAAAAATATTTTTTGTGCGTCAAAATTATATTTTTTTTTTTTTATATGATATCTCATAAGTGACATTATGGTTCAAAGGTCACGTGTTTCAAAAACTTGTCTCCTCCTCGGGGAAAGACCTTAACCTGTAATGGTCTTATCTCACTCTCAGTTATTAAATTAAAAATTAAATTGATATAATAAAATTATCTCAGTTATCAATTTAAACAATTAATAACTCAGTGAGATAATTTAATTATGAATAAAATAATAATTTTATTAGTTATTATCTCAGTTATTAAATTATAAATGTAATATTAATAATTAATAACATTATTTATCATTATCTTAGTTATTAAATAAGGAAAGAGATAGAGGTAACCCAACAATGTAAGGCATTTTTATAGCATTTAAATTATTATGAGAAAAAAAAGCGTTACGTCACTTTTGATGCACCGTACTAAACCTGTCAAAACATTCAGCCATCAAATTATCAAAGGAGACGTGAAAATAACAAGACCGCGAGGTCAAGAAATGTTTGTCTAGAAAATATTATGCTATAAGTAAGTGATTTTTATTTCAGAACAGATTAATTTAACTTTAAATTTTCTAATTTTATGAAAGTAACGTTTCCGAAATGTATATATTATTTTAGCGGGATTTTCAAAACAAAAAATAAGTTCGTCTGCATTTCTCTAAAAAAGTAAAACAAAGGTCGTTTCTATTGGTTTTTCGGAAGCATCGACTTGAAATCATTCAAATGTCTATTTGAAATACTCCACAGTATTTTTTTCTCCGGAAAAAGAAAATTTAATCATTTAGCTTTGAATTGAAACGGTTGGAAAGCTTCGAAAAGAATTTTTCCTTTATGGAAAATTCATTTAGACCTTAGGTATACGCATTTTGGGGGGGTAAATATACATATAACCAAGTGTGGGATTGGTATATACGGAGTAAATTCCAATAACCAACAATTATTATTCTTTAAAGAGTGCTCAATACAGAGTAGAGCAGATATAATCATTTATTTAAATATTATAACATAAATATGTTATAAAATCACTACAAAAATAGCCATTTTGTTTCAACACTCCCAGTGTCTTATCAAGTGATGATGTTGAATGTAGATTAAATGGGTTTTCAAAGTTCCAAATTCATTAAGGTTTTTTCCGTTTTCGATTTTTAAGTAACGAAGTAAAAATTTGTTTTCATGTGTGCATTTTGAGATGATCTCGGATCTTTTATTTAATAATTTATTTTGGTCTGGGAAGGTAATGATAGCTATTTTTTCCTCCAAAAAAGTTTGCAAGTTTTTGATTGGTTGTTGTAGGCTGGTGATCTTTTCCTAATTTTCCAAGATATTTTTGGTGTGGTCTGCGTTTTGTTTTTAATTTCCCAGATATACTTAGAAAGCATTGTACTGTTCGCATATTTACTATTTGTGAAAGATGTTTTGTGGACATAGTTTCTTTGTTTCCAGGGTCCTTCAGTTACTCCTATGTATACTTTTTCTTCATTATCTGGTGCTTTTATCGTGACTTGGTATATTACGTTGTTTTGTAAACAATTACCGTTTAAGGGACATTCGTTCATTATTCTGCAGTTGCATATATATATATATATATATATATATATATATATAAACATATATATATATATATATATATATATACATATATATCTACACACACACATATATATGCACCCACATACATATATATATACACACACACATATACATGCACCCACATACATATATATATATATACACACACATACACATGCATCCACACACAAACACACACACACACATATATATATATATATAAGATTACATAAATACACACGCACACACACATATATATATATGCGTGTGTGTGTGTGCATCTCATCTTGTGTTCATGGAAGCTTATGAAGTATACAGGCATAGTCAAAATGCGAAATATTTTACATGTTGAATTTTTGCGGAAATTCTGTATCATTTTTGGTGAAAATCCCAGCAGTCCATGAAACGAACTTTCACCAATTGTTATCGCCATTTTTATTATGTAAATAGTCGACATTAGTCCATTGATTGCCGAATGTGAGGTAATGAAAAATTAGATGCAACACCTTGTGGCGTATAATTTTATTTTGTCTGCCCTGTATCTCCAGGGGCCATGCTACCTTGTGTCATTTTATTTATTATCCGTTAATTGCTACTATTTCTTATGAATTCTATTGGAGTATATCCCCATTGTCTTCTCCACGCTTCTGAATTGTCTTTTTCTTAGTCTGGCTGCTACAAATGAAACAGAACCCTGACATGGAGCAGTTAGGCAAAAGTGAAGGCAACATCCTAGGCCGGGATTTTAACTCCGTTCTCTAAGTCCGTTTAACTTTGTGGACATCTTTTAGTGTACACAGGAGACCTTAGTAGATTTATTTTCATAACGCTACCTCAGATATAAAATTGCAAATAAACGTGAACCCCATCGGGTAATTAACATAATGGCTCACATAACTAAGCTTATTATTAGGACAAAATCTGTGTGTTTTCAATACAGGTACTAACAAAAATGCGGTATTTATTATGGGAATGATAAAATGAACAATAAAAATGCAGGACGTATAACAATGTTCTATAGATTATACAAAGGAACTTGATATGGTATGATGCAAATATATATATTTGGAATGATAAGGAAACTTGATTTATTTAAAAAACATTAGAATAATACTGACCGTATAGTAGAGGCGAACCGCCTGCACATGGATTGAAAAGAACTGAGTGAAAACACAGAATAAAAAGAGGCGTACGTCAAGGATATGCCTTCTCACTGGATGTATTCAACCATTACAGTGACGCGATCCTAAGAGAACTATAAGTCCTATCTGGATTTATTATCGGTAAGCAACATCGTGTATGCAGAGGGTACGGTATTGATGGCGGACACAGAAAGGAAACTAGATAAAGTCGTACAGGAAAACGAGAGAAAATGACTAAATATCCGTTTCAAGAATGCAGAATCTATGGTTGTCAGCAAGAGCAACTCCCCAAGAAGTGCACTACAATATACAAATATGTAAATCAACCAAATCAAAAAAAGGTAAATATCTTGGATGTGTTATAACAGTGAACTGAAATTTCAAGAAGCACTGAAATGGCGAAGATGCCATCCAAAATCTAAACACTATTAAGAAACAAGAAAATTAAATTACAAAGAAATGATTGCTGAATGGCTAATACCACTCCTCCTGTACAGCAGTGAATTTTGGACAAGCTTTTCATAGCTCAAGATAGAACAGAAATACGGTTCTACTTAAGGATTCTGAAAACCCCATGGAATGAAAATGTGAGTAATGTCAAAGTTTTAAGTACAATGGAAGCAAAGGGTGCGCATATCCATAGAATCAGAAAGATGGTTGCAATTTCTAGGACATATCGAAAGGAAGGTGCCCAGACCGAAACAATGCATGTGTAAATGGATGACGGACCAGGTAGTGGGAAGAATATGAAAAGGCAAATACCACTAATAGATACAAAGGATACGATTATCTGGGCAGCCATGCTCTCCCACGTTTGGAAGAGAGAAAGCACATAGAGGAATAATAATAATAATAATAATAATAATAATAATAATAATAATAATAATAATAATAATAATAGTAATAGCTAGAAGATATGCAAGAAGCACAAAATCGACACCACTGAGAGATGATATGAATACCAGCCAGACAGAGTTACCAAAACTAAAGATGTAACTATCCACTCGGACAGGCCAACTGACAGGGAAATAAAAGTCAACAGACTTGATATTATCATCAAAGACAAGACATTCAGGAAGTGTATGCTTATTGACATAGCAGTGCCAGCTGAGAAAAACACCTCCAGAAAAGTTATCGAGAATTTGTACAAATAGAAACACCTGGGGATGGAGATTAACAGGATAAGAGTAATCGAAGCTCTGCGCCACGTGAGAAAAGGAATTGACAGTTTTACTAAAAGTGTCCGAGGTAACATCAACATAGAAGTTGCTCAGAAGATCGCCTTACTAGGAACATCACATATACTAATAAAAGTACATTCAATTAAATGAATATTCTCCTATACAGACTAAGGACCATAGTTTGGTCCCGGCTCTACAGGATGCAAAACATACACAAATAATAATAATAATAATAATAATAATAATAATAATAATAATAATAATAATAATAATAATGATGATGATAATAATAATATACGGATTGATAAAAGCAGAATTTGTACTCAAGGACAAAATGTGCGCTCAACGTGGAAAGTGATGGAGGGATATTTGAAAGATTTAGTGCTAAGAATTCTTGAAATTACTCTAAAGATTTTGATAAATGTTTCAATTGGTTTGAACAATATATTGGAACGCAAACGCACTCTCCCTCTCTCTCAATCTCTCTCTCAAATTATATATATATATATATATATATATATATATATATATATATATATATATATACACATATATATATATATATATATATATATATATATATATATATATACATACACATATATATATATACACATACACATATATATATATACACATACACATATATATATATACACATACATATATATATTTATACACATACATATATATATTTATACACATACATATATATATTTATACACATACATATATATATTTATATACATACATATATATATTTATATACATACATATATATATTTATATACATACATATATATATTTATATACATACATATATATATTTATATACATACATATATATATTTATATACATACATATATATATTTATATACATACATATATATATATATATATATATATATATATATATATATATATATATATATATATATATATATATATATATATATATTGTACGGCAAATTTGTTACAAGAGAACCACCGATATTACGTTGTAAAGCTGACGCAGTAATTAATAATCACAGAGAGCCCTTTCGGAGGCCTTCCACATGCAGCATATTATCCAGCTGTGTCAAATATATACTGCTGCATTATAGTATTAATGCCTATCAAGACAATTATTTGGAAAAATTAAAAATATCCAACAACCAAATGAATAAATTCAAATTCGTTCTTTTATCAGGGCATGCACAAATTCATAAATTGCTAAAGTAACATTTTTAAAAACCGAGTATTGATAATATAAATGTAGTTTCCAATGCACTATGATATCAAACCATTACTGTAAACATTAATTTCAAGTATGCATATACAGATAACACTTTTTTAGTAATTATATATTAACACACTGTTTCACGCCGTGGGTTTTTCAACATGGGTATTCATTAATTAAAGTTTATAAATACGAAATTTTTATGAGCATTAAAAAGATCTTTCAAAAAGCATTTGATTTACAGTCCTCTTATATACATAAAACAAAGGAATGAACCAATCATATTGTAGCGATTCGGTAGGAAACTAAGTCTTTCCTCTGTACTCTCTATCAAAATCAAGACAATCACAATCAAGATCGGACCGGCTTATTTGGACTCAAAATAAGGTAATTTTTTGCGCTTTCCCTACCAGCCTCGACCAGTCACAAACTTTCTTGATCCAATGAAAAAAACGCCAATCTAGACGACAAGTTTTATTTCGTCTACTGCGTTGATGATAGACAAATTTAGACTACCCAACCCCCTACGTTTTATATATGCCCAAGGGAATTTTGTGGGACTGATTATCTTTCGAATTTCGACCATGGACTTATGATATGAACTGCCCTCTTGCTACATATATCTATCTATCTATCTATCTATCTATCTATCTATCTATCTATCTATATATATATATATATATATATATATATATATATATATATATAACTATCTATCTATATATCTATAACTATCTATCTATATATTTATATCTATCTATCTATATCTATGTCTATATCTATATATCTATCTATATATTTATGTCTATATCTATCTATATATATATATATATATATATATATATATATATATATATATATATATATATATATATATATATATTTCCGGCACATTTAGTATCAAGTGTGGCACTCATTGAAGGATAACTATAATATAGAAATTATTAACTGTAAGAGTACCTTGGTAATGATAACGGTAACTTATTCCATGGCAAGCAATCTCAGAATATCATTTATATCAGGTACTTCATAAGTTGGAATAGGAACGTTTTTGAGGCACGAAGTAGCACCAACGTTTATCGATGCGGGTTTGTTGCTATATATAAGACTTTCATGCTTCATACTTTGTTTAACGACCTCTTCTTTCTTTGTTTAATATTGTTTTAGTTTTTACGGCGGTCGCATTACTTTTTTTTTTGTTTTCGCCCTCAACAAAAATAGTGCAATATGTTCGTGGCGATTGCAGCTGTCATAACTCATACAGAAATAATTTCTCCTTACTTCAATAATATTGTCTGAGCTTTATATTTTTTTTCCTTTATCCGCACACATCCATTCATCCGTGTACTGCCGAGTGTCTTCATGTATCTCTTCTCTTGTACGTTTTGGTGCCGTGGAGATTTTTTTTTTGATCTTTTTGTGACACTTGTTAAATGAATTCCTAAATTGAATCGAATTTTATTAATGATGTTTTCGTTGTTTTCATAGTTATAACTTATAATAATTTTAGTAGTTTTTTTTTTTAACATTTTATAGCGATTGTTTTTAATAAATAATATCGAATAATCAGTTAATCCCGCATGAGCAAGTTTCGCGATAAAATATTAATTCGGCAATCATCAAATTGCAAATCTAGTGACACAAAAAATAAATATCAATTCTGTAAAATTATCTCTAGATACAGACACGTATTATTTATATTTTTAATATCTTTAAAGTATTTTTCCTGGTAAGGTTGAGAACTTTTCAGTGGGCTTCGTTTATAGAGGTCCGAAAGTATCCATATTTGTGTATATCTAAGAGTGCACCTGAAAATATATTCTTCCTTCTGTTAAGTTCGCTACAATTGATTTGTTGGTTCTTTTTTATTGCATTTTAATTCCTTCTTTATCTTCTTAATTCTTATTCATTTCTTATTCTCTCTCCATAATAGTATTTTTCACATAAGTTCTAACACCCAGTAATCCCTTGTATCTTAGTGGTTTTATTGTCTTGATTGGAATGAAAGGATTAAAAAAAGACCACCCACACAAACATACATATATTATATGTTTTTCATATAGACAAAAACAATTTAGGCACTTCAAAAATGCAACCTTGTTTCGGTGCATTTAATTGCACCTCGACTGGTGAGAACCAAAAATGGTTATATAATTATTGCTTTACTCTCTGTATTAATGCTTATTAATGAATAATTATTGTTGGCAACAATTATAACATAAGATATGCGGATGACCCAATGGTGATAGCAGACACAAAAAAAATCTACAAGAAGTCTTACAGAAAATAGTTAAGGATAGCGAGAACAAAGGAACACGTCGATTGTAAGAAGTCAGAATGTTATTTGTCTATAAAAAGAACAGCTCAACATACAAATTACAATTCGAAGATACCAATATCAAGTAAGTATAACAATTTACATATCTGGGGAGTGTCTTAATACATAAAGAAAAGTTCACCGCCGATATCCGACAGCGCACTGAGATTGCAAACATGACTTCTGTAAGTTGAACAAAGTAAACATGAAACAGGATAATCTTGTTAAAAACAAAAAGAAATTGCTCAGCTATTACGCAATACCTTTCCTCCTAAATGGCAGTGAATGCTCGACCATCTTCGTACAGTTGCAAAAGATATTTGAAGTAAGAGAAACATTGTTCTGCAGAAGGATGATGAGGACAGCATTGACTGATCATGTGAGAAAATATTTAGAGAAAATGGAAACAAAAAAAGATACTTAAGCACAACATCAGACAGTTTAACGAGGTGAGCGCGAATGCAGACGCCACAGTTAGAAAAATCGCATCTGATTTAACCACATTTGTGGCGAAAGCAAAGGTCAACCCATCTGGAGTGCAGTGGAAGTGTCTCGCTCTGGAAGAGTGTTATTATTTTATTTTTTTGGAGGGTGTATTAACAGAAAATATCCGTAATTTCTAAGCCACATAATGAGCTTAGAATATTTCATACAGTACATAGTTAAGGCAAGAGGTCTAGACGAAAAATGTGTGTATTTACTCTAACGAAATTCTGTAAATGTTTGGAAGAACAGGGTTTAGCGGAGATAGCAAGAAAAATTCTAAGAGTTACAAAGGACAGGAAATCGTGGAGAGTAAGGATCGCCAACATCATGAACAGATACTGCAGAAAAAAAAGAAAAGTTTTGGTCACTTTTCATCGAGGTGGTTATTTTATTTCTGATTTGGATTTAGAGCCTTCCTCATGTAACTATTGTAATTAGTAATCTTTGAGAGATTTAAACGGAAACATTTGTTCAAAGTACGCTATTAAACGATCATATTACTTTGTGCAAGAATTCAATAAGGCCATCTATAACAGAGCAAAGTATAGCCCCCAGCCCAGTGTATATGTGGCATTATTATGAGCTAGGCTCTTTAATATTCGGGATATAAATTGAGATAAGACAGTTTATATCTCAGTGTAGAAAATAAGCAAGGATAAAATAAATACTCTCTAACCCAGAATATATCCCCGCCTGATCTCGTGTAAAAAGATGTATATTATTGTATCCACAGACGGCTTTCTTACGCGTCATTCAGTGTTATATTTTTACGCGTTCTACAGCGATCATTTCCATCCCGAGTCTTTGATTTGCACATGAGTAGGCCTTATTTCTCAATGGCTATTGATTTGGAACAAAATAACTGAAATGTGGTCATTTTTTATTGCCCAGTTTCATTTGAGTGTGCAGAATACAAGCCACCAGTTAATATTGATTCTCTGAAAATTTGATATGCCCAGTGGTGCGGTTAAGGTCTTGACACCGATTGATGATGGTCAAAATTGAATTTGAAATGACTGACCAGGGATACATAATTACTGTTGAATGACTTCATATAAGTCCTTATTACCAGTTTGTAGACTGGAGCCATCACATACTATTCGAGTTAAGAAAAACATTTGATGATACTAAGAGCAATAGAGGTTATAAACTGTCAAAATATCGTATAGTTTAGTCTATGATATTTTTTTTATACGTCGGAGTGTGATGCATCAGTTATAGCCAGGTTGTTGTTACGACATACGATAATGTATATTATTCGGGTATATTCTGTGAGGAAGTTATTCTTGACTGCTACACCGGTTCAAAATTCTATGGACAGTTGCTGTAACCGACAGATACCGAGAGAATATTAGAAGGCACAGCGAACATGATTAAAAGCAATCAAGTGCAGTTTGCGATGGATAAATTGTCGTCTAAATGATGCAAAAATGAAAATAACACTGACATCACATTTTAATTGATATATTTACCGAAATTACAGAAATTACAGAAAATATCTTGAAATACTACAGAATCAATTCATTCAGTAAAATCGACATTGACTTCAACCACGTCTTCCAGAAAACCTCGGAATATCCTACATCTTTTCTGGAAGGTATCTTTGTTTAAACTGATGAATGCTCCCATAATTCTTGCCTTCATTTAATCTTTGCTGTCACAAAGAGTTTTGTTGGTCAACCTGCTCACCACACACAATCAGGGGTGTTGCAATCTGGAGAGTCAGATGGCCACATGTAAGGGGTGATATGATCATAGAAATTGTCTGACAACAATGACTGGTTTCTTTTGCATGTGTGGAATGCACAGACCTTTTTTTCCAGCAACGGCCCTTCCGCAGCTACCCTCTTGATCCAGGTTAGCCTTATCTCCTTAAGCCACTTCATGTAGGCCTCCGTATTGAATCTGAGGCCGCGTTGGAGAATGAATGGAGGCATAGCGTCGCCATCACTAGTGATCACTCCAAATGTCTTCGTAATCACCATTAGACTCATCCAACTGCTTTCGAATCCTGTACATTGTCTTCAGATTGACACCCAAAATCGCTGAAATGTTAGTATTGGTACTCCAGGCGCTAATGACAAGCAGTACAGTATGCCGTTTTCAAATATCTGGCGGGGTGAATTACGTCATGGTGCTCTTTTGCTCTCACAGGTTGCCCAATTGACCCTACTATACTACGCCGTCGATAAAATCAGAAATAAACAACGCGCATGCGTGAAATTTATGCGTCGCACCCTGTACACATTTTTTTTTTGTTTGCTATGCCCCTTCAGGAGTTGGGAAATCATGGCTCTGCACAAGTTCCCATCATTTGTAGCAGTTAGAAATTTTCCTGTTTCTCAGTCGTATGGCTCCATCAAATTGAAACACTAGTTCCGGTACGATCACCCAAGTTAAGCAATGTTGAGCTTGGTCTGTACCTAGATAATACTTTTCAAGGGCTTTTTGGAAGGCATCTTTCGCTATCAGGACGCACCTACTTATTTCTGTGCCACATTATTCGTTTCTCTTTAATACACTTCCCAGTTAATGAAATTGCTGTACTTGTTGATTTCAGTATCTGTCTATATTTCTGAGATGAGCTATTATGTACACTATTTACATTATTCGGACTATTGTCTTCATCTCTGTTGCCATGTTCATCACAACGTTTCGGCCGTTGTACGCTCCGGCCTTCTTCAGGTGGTTGGAATGTCGAACTGAACCCTTTATTTCGCTCACTGGAGTAAATTGTTCTAGTTCCACGTGCCATGTCTAATGGATGCCATTCATCTCCTGTTAATTACCCTCTGAAATTCTCCACTGCCTTAACTAGGTATTGAACTCACAGCATCCTGAGTAGACAACCAATGTCTGGAACGCTTGGGTGTTTCGTACAGAACCCACCTTTCATCACTGGTAAGCACTCGATTGAATAAGGATGTGGTACAATGGCGAGAAAGCAACGACACGCAGGCTGCCACTCGTTGTCCTTTGTGGACCTCCAACAGCGTTTTCGGAACCCACTTTCTCAGTTTGTACGTCCTGGGCGCTGCAGGTGAAGCCAAACTGTTTCATCGGAAATGTTGAACTGTTTTGCAAGTTCACCACACGTTAGACTACAGTCCTCTTCAATGGCCGCCTTCGGGACTCCGTCATTCAAGACCTGTGGTCATCCACTGCGAGGCTCATCATGGAGAGACAAATCTCCCGACATGAATTTTCGAAATCAACGCCTTGCAGTACGTTCATCCACAGCACTATCCCTAAATGCTTGATATATGCGGCGACTTGATGCAGCTGCTTATAAGCCCACTTTGAAGTCGTAAAGCAAACAGCCCCGAACAAGATCCCTAGACACTTCCATCCATCTCACAGCTCTCCGGCTTATAACTGATAGCCGGCCACCTTGCGCGTGTTTTTATAACGTCTGATGTTCCTACTTCCGGCTGTCAGAATTTGAAAACAATTGTTACACGCATTTCGTATATATTTAAACTTCATTCAATGACTAATCAAAAAACGGACGGAACATCTTTAGTTACCTTGTATATATATATATATATATATATATATATATATATATATATGTGTGTGTGTGTGTGTGTGTGTGTGTGTGTGTGTGTGTGTGTGTGTGTGTGTGTGTGTACATACTTTTAAAAATTTGTCAATATATAACACAACATGTTTCTGATATATAGAAAAGTATATATTATACCCTCGCATATGTATATATGTATGTATATGCCACGTGACTGAATCGATAGTACGTTCAATTTCTGACCATGAGACGCTGGTTCGATTTCTACCAAGAATGTAACTTATTGATTTTATCGGTCTGGAGGAGGCTATCCCAGCGTGCTTCCACCGGTAGACGCAACATAAACAAAGAAAACAAACGACATGGGAGAATTGGGTAGATGGAACCCTTGGCGAGTCGTCGGTAGTTGTGCTAGCAACAAGTCACAAGTCATCGTAACCGATGGTTTGAGCGTGCTGTTGATCCCACTAGATAACGTGCTCTCTCCCAGAAACTGTATCTAAGGTCCGCTCAGCAGAGTTGCAGTAAAAAGTGGGCTCTGTGGGTGTTGAAAAAATAAAATGTGCTTGAACAGGCGGCTGCAACGGGGATTAGCTAAACGGTTATCCTCGTAAAGGAGTGGTCAGCACTACTATATATATATATATATATATATATATATATATATATATATATATATATATATATATATATATGTATTTATATATTTCTGTATATATATATGTGTGTGTATACATATGTATATATATATACATATATACATATATATGTCTTTATATATATGTATATATACATATATATATGTATATATATATGTATATATACATATATATGTATCTATATATATATATAGATATGTATGTGTACATATGAATATATGTATGTGTATATATTGATAGACACCAATTTAAATACATTTACTACCTCCCTATATAAAAAGAATCAACTAGCTTAAACACGTACACTCTCAATTATAAAAAATAAATGCACTGACTATTACAAAACTACTATTGTACAAAATGTAATAAACTGTGAAAAATGTCACTCTTATGCAGGTAATTAAATATTAAACGAGCTCTCATTAATAATGAACAAATTTGACGAGCTATGAATTATATTAACATAAGTCAAAAATAACATAATACTTCTTCAAATAACTCTAAAAATATGAACCAGAAGAAATAAAATACATCCAATTTCATAATTTAATTACGTAATCCCAAATCAACATAAATAAACAGTATTTGGAACTAGTATGGAATAGGTTCTCCATTTGCTAGTTTCATTGCTTGTATTCGATTTTTCATGGATTTGATCAAATTATCAACAATCGTCTGATCCATATTTTGTCACTGCTTTAACAATTCTTTAAGGGTTGCCACTGACATGATTTTGGTTGCACGCTCTCTAAGTTTTTAGTCAAGGTGCTGCCAAATGTGTTTTATTAGATTCATATAAGGTCTTTGGGCTACCCATGGCAGTGACTTGATTCCTTGCGATTCCTTCCAGGCCTTTGTTATTAGGTTGGTGCAAAAATAATCTCGTTTTCTCACATGAAGTTGAACGTCAAAAAACGACATTACTTTTGCACCAGCATAATACTTTGCTCGTATGACATGGCGCTTCATCTTCTTGAAAATGTCGACATTTTTATGAATCTGATTGGTTTGAAATAGTGGGATTAGTCCTTACATTAATATTTGATATTGCTTTAGACCATTTAACGGCTCGTCAAAAAGAATACAAAAGTCAAAACGAAAATCATAATTTACCTTCAGTAAATACAAATCATTAAACGTAAAAAAATTTCAATATTTTCAATCTCAACAAGTTTTAAATGCCACGATAAAGACAGAACTGTCTTTGATACAATACAGCGGCCTAAGAAAAGTTTTTAGCCAGGAGAAATAAACTATATCCAATTTAAAAATTTAATCACGTAATCCCTATTCAACCTAAACAAACAATATTTTGAACTAGTATGGAATAGGTTCTCCATTTGCTAGTTGCAGTGTTTGTATTCGATTTTTAATGGATTTGATCAAATTATTAACAATCGTCTGATCCATATTTGGCCATTCCTTTAGCAATGTTTCTTTAAGGGTTGCCACTGACGTGATTTTGGTTGCACGCTCTCGAAGTCTTTGGTCAAGGTCTTTTTTTTTTTAAGCTTATCACCCCAAGCAAGACTGGAGGCCACTAGCACGCAAAGGGTCACAGAAGGTTTGGAGGAAGAGCAGATAGGACTGGTAAAGGAAAGGATGTGGATAAAGATAGTGGATCGATCAAGGCAAGGGGGTTACAGAAGATTTGGAGCGAGAGCAGATAGGAATGAAAGGTGAAAGGATGTGGAGATGGGAAGTGGATAGATCAAGGCAACTGGAGATGTCGATTGACGTTACACTTAAATAGTTGGAGATTGTATTTGTCAGGGAAACAGGAATAGGAAAGGGAGTTCCACAGGCGTGATGTGCGAGACATGAAGCTATTGGAGTAGAAGATACGTCTACATTTAACAGTTTCAACGGTGAAGGGGTGGGAACTGGATGCCAGCCTCGTAGGACTGCTCCCAAACGTGCTATTTTGGATCCCTGTTCGGACATTGGGCTACCAATCGCAGTAACTTTATTCCTTGCAATTCCTTCCAGGCCTCTTTGCTACTTTGCTCGTATGACATGGCGTTCCAATTTCTTGAAAATGTTAGACATTCTTATGAATCTGATTGAAATAGTGGGATTAGTCCTTACATTAATATTTGACATTGGTTAACGGCTCGTCAAAAAGAGTCGTCTCAGATTTCCTTCCAAAGCAGACAGCGACCCACACCATTACTCCAATCCCTCCATGTTTCACTGTTGCCAGCAGACATTCCGTGTTACAAGTCTCATTCTGATTTCTCCAAACATAAACTTTTCTCGAATTCGAATATTGGCAGAACTTAATTTCATCTGATCAAATTACAGACTGCAAAAATTCATAATCTTTGTTCTCGAATTCTCTCGCACAGTCCATATGCCCGTTCCAGTTAACCTCTGAAATCAAGGGCTTCTTTCTTGCAACTCTTCTTTCAGAATCACTCTCACTGCATATGGCGACATTTCCAAACTGTTGACGACATCTCTGACGCTTTGACGACAGTTACTGATGGTTACAACTTCAGCACCTTTTCCTTCATTCAGACACGATGCTTGCTTTCCCTGAACTTTGTCCCATACGACAATGACCATATTCATTCAATCTCTTGACAATAATATTGACCGTTTGATGATTAACCTGGAAAAACCAAGCAATTTCAATATTTGACTTGCCACACTTATGCTATCTTATTATTTTCCCTTGTTGAAATTCTCCAATTTCCTTACTTCCGCGAACTTTCATTGCAAAATATGTCAACTATCGTTCATAGATTAGAGTAGCTTGATACTAACTCGGTATTGTCTGAAACAAAAAGGAAGATGCGTTTTTACACAGCCCAAAATTGCTGAAATTAAGTGTAGATAAAAACGTATCATAGCCCACTGTACAAACAAGATGAAAAAATCATGAAAAACCTCATTAGTACTAATATATCCCCCACTGATCACAGTAAAAAATAAAAATTATATACAAAATTTAAATTTTATACAGCCAACTTCATCATCCGCAATAATTCTTTTGGTCAATTAATATTTTGCAAAAGACCAACATTTTATATCAAATTAAATGTGTATATATATATATATATATATATATATATATATATATATATATATATATATATATTATTCAAACATATATTGTTAAATATAACAGATATATAAATGGCTATTCTGTTTGATCATTAGCCGTACTAAGCTTCGTATAATGGTTTTAATTTCGGGGGAAATAATGACAAAAATGTCTAGCATATGGATGTATATGTATTTATGTATGTATGTAAATCTCTCTTTCTCTCTTTCTCTCTAGCATATATATATATATATATATATATATATATATATATATATATATATATATATATATATATATATATATATATATATATATATATAAGCAGGGTGTGTGTCTGTGTGTGTGTGTGTAACGAATGCACGGCCGCAATTTTTGACGGATTTGCACCAAAATTTACATGCACATGCTCCAAGGTAATATAAGGCCAAGACCGACGTTGCATTTCCCAACTCCCATCGATAGTGGACATAATGATTTTTTCAAGCTTCTACGGCAGTTTTCATGTAGGTTTCGGCCATTTTCTACTGGCCCGAGTGAAAGCCTATAGCTGGCTGCCACGAATAGGCAGGAAGATTCTATTGGCCAGGGTGAGAGCCAACAGCTGACTGACACGAATGTTAACTAGCATGCTAGCATGCAAAAAATCGATAGCTTCATTCGTCACAAGTGGGAAAAATTTAAATCTGCATGGCACTTTACTTCGCTCGCTTAATCTCAACGTTGATTCTGATTCCGCAGAATTGGGTTGGGTGTGAAAAAGTATTTGTTGTTAACATTCATTTTTCATTCGTTTTTTCCAGTTACGAGTCCTTTTTTAAAGCTGATCGTTTTGTGTTCATTTTGTTTAGTCCTTTTTTCGTAACAGATTTAATGTTTAGTATAGAGCTTAGAAAAAAATCGCAGTGTGAGATAGGCAAGAAGTAAGGCATGTAGCAACATCAGCACGGCAAAGGGCACTCCTTTAAAGGCAAGGAAGGGCAAAAATATTTTAAGTCAAGTGATAGCGATTGCTGTATGAGTCGTACAATTTTTGAATCAAGCACGGGCAATGCCGGGCCATGCTGCTAGTATATATATATATATATATATATATATATATATATATATATATATATATATATATATATATACATATATATATATATATATATATATATATATATATATATATATATATATATAGCGGAGCTGTTTGAAGTTCCAGGTAGAGAACTGGTGCGGGCTAGCTTCCCTTGATGAGGGTGAAATGTGTCTCTCTGAGATTTGGTTAGCAATCCTTTCATGTTGGTTTCACGATAAAAAAAACTTCAGATGAGAAGGAAAATTCGTGACAGCTTAACCCAGTCATTATATTGCATATGTCTGCCGAGTGCCGTGTACTAGCTGATATTGACTGTGACCCGGAGAGGTTAAACATATGAGGATTGACCTTTGGAGTTTCAGTGGCAAGTCTTTTGCACCGTTACTTTTTTATCGACAGATCCAAAAAGAGTGGATGGTCCTACACAACCAACACAATGTTTTGTTTCAAGTGGTGACACTTGAAAAAAAACATTGTGTTGGTTTTCTGTCAAGTACATCTTATTAGTTCCACATATATCCCGATACTGCTAAAAACTCTACGAAACAACATCAACTTCATCTTGGCACTTGGAATGTACGAACTCTCCAGGACAACAACTCAGCACCAGAAATAAAAACAGCTCTGGTCGCATTGGAGCTACAGAAGTGCAACATTGATATAGCTGCACTGGGAAGTAAGCAACAGTCGAATTCATGAAACGAGACATCAAAATAAGACATCTAACAGTGTTCCTGCTGTATTTGGATACAATACATTCTCCTGTACTGTTTGTGGTCTTTTGTGCACTTCTCGAGCCGGTCTTAAGCGTCAGGCCCGTCGAAGGCATGCAGATAATTAGTTCGTGGTCGTCGGAACCTCATACGTCGAACTCAACTGGAGAATCCATCATATATATATATATATATATATATATATGTGTGTGTGTGTGTGTGTGTGTGTGTGTGTGTGTGTGTGTGTGTGTGTGTGTGTGTGTGTGTGTGTGTGTGTGTGTATTGTTACGGACTTGTACCATATAGATGAATCTCGCAGGTTAAAAAAAAAGTTAAAGGTGGGATCCTTGCTTGGAGTTTACTCAAGGATATAAGCGACACAAAGGAGTCAGTGAAGCAGACACAAGGCGAAAGATATCCAAAATGAAACATTTATTTACAGGGAAATACAAAAACCATAAAGGAAGAGAAAAAATTGTCAAACCAAGTGGAAAAGTTTATAAAAGGACAGAAACTATGAGCGAATATAAAGATCAAACCAAGAAATCGCTTATCTGTTTTGATGAGCAAACGCATAGGTCAGTCAGATTGATATCTTCTCATAGATATCTAATTCACCGTGGCGAAAGTCACTATAATAAAAAAAACAATATTTCGTCGTTCGGCCATTTTTGTCTTTTTTTTTTGTAATTGTTTTCTTTAGTTATACGATTCTCAGTGACGCGTAGAGACGTCCATTGGTCAATTCGGCTTAGTATGCTGTAACCCTTTCCTTCTATAGACGACAGAATGTGTCATTTTGCTCGCTGGTCTTCAATCATCGCCAATCAGCCAGGAAACTGCCTCTTTTTTATTTTTATTTTCGCTATCCCCAAAGTTCCTCACGTGCGTTTCCCTTTGTCCTCCCCAACATATATTATTATTAATATTACTAGCACTTCTTCTTATTATATTATTAATATTCTGTCAGTTATGTGCCATGCGTGATACACACTTAGGCGATATATGTATCTTACGATACATGACTGACTAAGCAGATTTTTTTCTCTCAGTAGATTGCTATTTCTTTCTGCGGTACACCAGTTGCCATTCAAGTCTATTGAACTCTTGCTATTTACCGATAGCTGGGTGGGGGAGAAGAAGAGTATTCATAACTTTTCTAATGGTATGAGCACATAATGAATGTAATGGATTCGACTGGAATTCGAACTCGGCTACCCGATTCCTCAATCCATTACTCCACCGTGCCTTCTATTATTAATGTTAATAATATTATTAAAATCATTATTATTATTATTATCATTATTATTATTATTATATATTATTATATTATTAATATTATCACCATTATTACTAATTTATTATTGTTAACTGTTGTTGTTTTTATTATCGCTGTCAGCATTTAAGGTACAATGAATCATCGTTAAAAGTTCTCCCTTGGTGAGTGATCAGAGGGCGAAAGACCCTGCACAAGTTGCAATTGATAGAGAAGCTGGTCGAAGTACACACCATGAGATAATGTAGGACATGCAAAGGCAACTTGATGAGTGAGGACACATTGAGCCTGTAGAATCTTTTCTTCGCGGTCTGACGTACGAGCGGATCGCGGGCTTTATCGATCCATAGTTTGTGGTACCACGGATTCTGTCTCAGCAACGCGACGACAAACAGCAAAGTTTGGATCATTCGGCTGCTTTCGGTCTGGACACGGAGTCTGATGCAGCAGTCTCGCGCCCATTACCATTTGCGCGGCCTTATGAATAGGTGTTGGTGTTGAATGTCAACATCATCTCTTGATAAGACACCAGAAGTGTTGAAACAAAACCGCTATTTTAGTAGAAATTTTATAACACATTTATGTTATAATTTTCGAATAAATAATTATATATATATATATATATATATATATATATATATATATATATTATTGTCATCCACAGACAGTCTGTTTCGCTGTATCACATCTCAACAGTGTGGCTAGACGTCCGGTTGCCTCTAGCTAGGATCGAAACACGACTGAATTCAGTCGAAAATTCGACCAATAAGCTGTCGGCGCACGGCAGGGATGAAGGTGAATTTTAGCGTATTTATTTTTAGATTTAGATAAACACACAGTGACTGACAGTGACTTAATTCTGCCGAAGAGTCTTGCTGTATTAGCTTTAATAGTAACTGTTTACAAACACACGCTTCACTCCCACAGAGCTCAACCGAAATTAATTTATCAGGAGCCAATATTATTGTCCGTTCACCCACGCTGTGGGTTGGATCACATCACACGCTCTTGAGAGCTTCCCAGGAGTCACCGTGGGTCAAGGATTTGTACTCGAG
>OZ038482.1:81570725-81588225 GCA_964036315.1 Acanthosepion esculentum | reverse complement strand
GAAATCCACGCTCATAGTGATTTTCCAAGCATACGATACATATTTCAAAACACCCAATGAGGATCGAACTCACTACTCAGTCATAATTGTTCTAGCGAGACAAGCTTGCTAAACATTACACTGCCTCGAGGTGCCCTGATCCACGATCATATACAGTTTTTCCAGTTGACACGATTAATGAACAGTTGGTTTGCTGCATATTCACAAATGGTCCTGTATTCGGTAATATTTTACGCTTCTCTTCAGTGTTTCCATACGTCGAGGAAAGGGGAAATAAACTATATCACTTCGACCATTTTATCCAACCGGTGTTGCCAAATATATTTTCATCGTAAGATTGTATCTTGCAAGATTTTCTAAATCTATTCAATTTTCACCGTACATATGAAGACATTTTGCATTGCAATCATTGCACAAACACGATTTAGAGTCTATATTGCATAAAATATGAAAAGGTGGCAGTATCAACAAAAGTGTTCTTTTTTTTAAAGTATTTTACCAGAAACAAAGCAATAAAGCCACAAAGATGCAAGGGGTTATTGAGTATGAAAGATTACGAAAAAAAAACATTATTAAGGATCAAGGCGGACAGGAATTAAGAAGAGTGAAGATTCTGGTTAATTCGAATGTAAAATAAAATAAAATTTGAACATAAAATATATTAAAAAAAAAAGAAAAAAAAGGAATTTGCTTCCTTGTAAAACACTTCTCTTCGCTCTCTCTTTCTCTTTATCTTCATCTCTAAACTTCTCTCTCAGCAAATGAGAACGCCACACTCAAATAAAAAGGAAGAAAAGAATGAACCCGGTATTTCTTTAAGTTTTAACCATGTTATGTTATATATCACTATTGTGGAGTTATTTAGCAGTGGAGGGTTGTATTTGTACTAAAATAGGTCCTAAATAAGTTCGACGTACCAAACGTTAAGAACTTGATATAATAGGTATTACGCAGAGTAGTCTTGTGGTCGCTGACTACTTTCGTATTCGACTAACTTTCGACTACTGTCGTCCGACATCGACAGTATTTACTGCCCCCCCCCCACGAGGGATAGATGTGGCACAAGGTCGGGATTAAAGTGAGGTATTCCCGAGCCAGTAGGCTCGACCAAAAAATGCCCGTAGATCCCGTATAAACGGGATCGGGTTGGTCAACCTCCCCGAACGATGCTCTGCCTTTCGGCGCAGCCTCGTCCGGGTTCCTCTCTAAAGAGAGGCAGATAGTTCGACCGTCTAGCCAAGTCGATCGACATCGACTAAGATTTAGTCACCCCTCCACGAGGGTATCCCCGAACCCGTGGGCCCGGCCAAAAATATATACCCTTTTAACCCGTATAAACGGGTTCAGGGCCGGTTTACCTCCCCGAACGAGACTCCGCCCTTCGGCATAGCCTCGTTCGGGTTCCTCCACGCCCGTAGGCAGAGAGTTCAACCATTCAGACTGTCGTTCGACAAACGACTAATATTTAGTCACCCCCCCTACGAGGGTATCATGTGGTACAAGGCCGGTTTAACGTGAGATCCCCGAGCCCGTAGGTCCGGCCAAAAATATATACCCTTTGAACCCGTATAAACGGGTTCAGGGCCGGTTTACCTCCCCGAACGAGACTCCGCCCTTCGGCGTAACCTCGTTCGGGTTCCTCCCCGCTCGTAGGCAGAAAGTTCAACCGTTCAGACTGTCGTTCGACGAACGACCGACCCTCCTTCCTCTTACTACTCCTACTTATATTAGGTGGGATAGTCTAATAACTATAGAATAGGTGTGTTTCACCATAACAATCACATTGTTGTAAACGAGCCATTTTAAACCGGGAAGGTTATTCTGGCTTGGATAATAGGATACAATGAACCTTCCTATCTTATTCAGTGGACCTTATGTCTCCTGTGAATAAACCTCTGTAGGAAATGCATTTAATATGACTGTCACATCTTTTTTTGTGATTATGCTCTGTATTTAGAGACATCTCGTGTAAATGTTCTTTATAAAAATGGGTCGGTTTTGCTGCGTTTGAGCAGACAATCGCTTATGGAAAAATCAGATCGTTAAATCTTTTAAAATCAAGCCGCGAGACAGACTTACATCGTAGAAATTCACGTTTGAAAATGTCTTGCAATATTCTACAACACTTTCATTAATCGTATGGGGTTTATATGCAAAGCCACATGCTTTATTTTTAACCAGCGTTTTTAGTTGGTCAACATCATCATCATCAAATGCAAAACTGCTGAAACGTTCCTGATCCAAATTACCACAGTTAATCCCAGACAACCACATACAATCGGTAAACAGAGTTATTGCACTATCTCCAAAAACGGCACATGTTATTTCTCCTGGAATAAAAGCGCATGAAGTGATGGAAATGTATTTGGTTTTCTTCGGTTTCGACTTTTAAAGTCACATCAAGATTCATACTACATATACATACATACACACACACAGACACAGACACACACGCATATATATATATATATATATATATATATATATATATATATATATATATATATACACGGTATTTGAGGGCATATAAGGCGCACTAATTTTTTACGAAAAATATCTTTTAAAATTTCCCTGCGTTTTATATGACTTATATATGTTTAACATTCGCGATAGCCGTCCAAAATCAGTTACCTAACAACTCCTATTAGATTAGACTTAAACATCAAAGAGCAATGGAACACGTAGATGGCAATGCCCGATCACGGCCCAGCATTGAGCAAGTCTTCAAATTGGTGAAGCAAGCTTATATTAGACTAGAAATCTTTTAATAAGTGTGTCATTATCAATGTTCTCAATGGAAGTGAAGATGACGCATTATTTAACGACTATGGTAGTAGTATTGAAAATGAGTATCAGAGTTTTGATAACGAAGACAACGAATTTTATGGATTAGAAGATGAATAAAATTTTAATGTTAACTCTACTGTTTTTCTCAATTGTAATAATTATTTGATTTTTATTTTGTTTATTACCTTTGGATGTAATTAAGTTTTTGTTGGCTTGTGTTCTTTTTTTCCTATTATTTTTCGTTTAATTATGTTCATGGCTTCTTTAACCAAAATAATACCTAATAAATATGGTTTACTAATAATTTTACTAATACTATTTTTTCTTGATTTTTCCCTGCTGAAACTGGGTGCGTCTTATACAACTGTGCACTTATATGCCTTCAAATACTGTATATATATATATATATATATATATATATATATATATATATATATATATATATATATTATATATATTATATATATATATATATATATATATATATATATATATATATATATATATATATATATATATATATATAATACATTTCAGTCATGGTGAGAAACCAATTCACTGAATACTGAAAAATATTCTGCCTTTCTGTTCCAAGACAAAATAAATCCTGCTATTCTCTTATCTTATTTTGTATACTTTCGAATGCACCGTAAAAAATTCCAGTGAAAAGTGCATTCACAATAGTTTACCTTGATCTACAAGCGACAGATCTTTAAAAAGTTATGTTGATTTAATCCATCTTAAAATTTATCTCTATCAAGTAACGTACAAGCTCTTGGAAAATTCTGTCTCGGTAATCTTGATTTATAGATTATTATTTGACAGAAATAAGAATATTAAATCTAGTGGCATAAAAAATGAATTTTCTAGACGGTGTATAAGAGATTAGGCCATGAAAGCCAAGTAGGAGACGTCATTCAATTTCCGCTTATGTAATAAGCGTAAAGCACCGACAGAGATTTTTCTATTAAGCAAAAATAATACTATGAAAAAAATAGTCAGCATCTACAATAATTTTCAGTACTCAATCTAAAAGAGTGCATAAATTTCATCTAACATAACAGTGAGTGTATATATATATATATATATATATATGTGTGTGTGTGTGTGTGTGTGTGTGTGTGTGTGTGTGTGTGTGTGTATTGCACAAACAAAATTCATAGCTAAAATATGTTAATATACAAAATAGTTCTGTTTTACTTCCAGCAGCAGTAGTTAAATTATAAGACTTAAAACAAGATACACATATGCACATATACATAGTGCAATGGATGATACTTACCTACTGTAGGGATTCGTCCCTGCGTTGGTAGTATCACGGCTACGACTTGTTTGGACCGGCTCTGGCCTGGATCAGCTATGAGAAGCCAAGACCAGCTATGACAAGCTTTTCCAACTCTGACCAGCTTGGACAAACTAAGACCAGCTAAGACCAGCTTAGACCAGCGGCCCGAATGAAAACACTCGGATTGCCACTATAAAAAACTGACCTTGTGTCACAACCTGACTCAGTGGGGGGGTCAAGTAAATATATACATTGTGCAATGGCTACATTGTCGTCTAATTTACGCAAAAATGAAAATAACATGTCATCTCATTTTAACTGTTATATTTAACGAAATAACATAAAAAATATCTTGAAATATTAAAGAGTAGATTTATTCAATAAAATCGGCATTGACTTCAACCACAGCCTCCAGCTTTGGTATCTCCTGCATCTCATCTAGACGGTCTCCTTATGTAAGTTGTTGAATGCTACCATAATCATTGCCTTCTGTTCATTTGTGCTTTTGCAAAGTTTTTGTTGGTCTCTTACTCAACTGTGCCTTACACATTGTAATAAGGGGATTGAAGTCTGGGGAGTTAAGATGCCAGATGGTATGGTCGCAGAAATTGTCTTACTGCAATGACTGGGTCCTCCTGCTTGTATAACATGGTGCAGAGTCCTGTTCCCATATATAGGATCTTCCAAAAGCCACCCTCTTGACCAAGTGAAGCACTAACACCTCAATGCACTTGATGTAGGTCTCCGCCTGGAGGTTGAGGTCCTCACCAACAGATTTGGGTGTTCTTTTCTCATCTAATCAGAACGATCTGAGTGAGTTTTCGGAGCTGTCGTGCTGTTGGCGATTATGTATATATATCGGTTTAAGTTATACTATAGTTATGAGTAAGAGTACTGTAGCGATATTATTAGTATAAATAAATAAAATAAAATATGAAATAATAATAATAATAATATGAAAATTATAAATAAAGGAAAATATAACAAGATGGCTGACTGTTTGGGAATATCAGGTACTATAAGATTTGATGGTTCGGAATTCTTAATCGGAGGTCCGAATTGCAATTCATGTTGGGTTCGTTATATTCACTTACGCTCAAATAGTCTTGTGAAATGTATTAATCCACTTAATTTCTCTCCATCTATGGATGAATCAATAAGACTTGTATCACTAAACAGTTAGTATCTGAAAAAAATTCATACACTCCAAATATATATTCTGGCTGGAAAAAAAACCTAACCTGTAAGAAACGAATCAATCAATGTTTCGCTATCTCTATAACCGTTCGGAAAACCATGCCCGGCTTTCCTTAAATTTAAACAAAAACCGTCAAACATGACACTTATTTTCACCGAAGAATTTGGGGTAAGTATATACTAGTGCACCTGCCCCGTCAACATGATGACAATTGTTAGAAAGTTTAAATAGTATGATGAACGAACCAAAAGTCAAGAAATAATGAACTGAGATTCAATAAAGAAGAGATATAGAATTCACAACTAAAATAGAAGTCAATCGTTTAAATAATCTGTTCCCTTTGATTATTTTAGATGTTCAATGGTATCTATGATTACCCTTGATATTATATAAAATCACTTTTTGTTCAGCTTTTTTTAATGTTAAAAATTTTATATGTTTCATATAACAGTTGTATGGAAATATTTTGTGAAAGAAAAAGTTTAGCAACAGAACGACAACTTCGTCGATGACAAAGCCTATTTCAAGACCATGTTCAAAGCAAGACGATCGCTTCATAGATAAAGGTAACTGAATGCCTTACAGGAAGGCTTGAACAAATAAGACACCCATCTAAGAAAGAGTAAAAGATCTGATTAATTAAACGTTTTTCTGGGGAACTAGTTTTGTCTAAACGCAGATAAATATTTTATTTGTATAGGTTATTAAAACGACTAAGGGAAGTAATAACTCGTGAATTTACAAACTTAAGTTGATTTACTTCTCTTCCAATTACAGACGAGACTGGAAATATATAAATAAATACATACTGATAATGATTATCTGGGTTGATGATTATATTAGATCTTCTGAAACGTTCGATCTCCTATTTCCACCGGTGATGTACCTATTGTGATAAGATAGGATTACCCAGGAAAAGGAGAAGCTGATTCGAGTCTCGCTGAAACCTAATTATTTATTTCTGATCAGTACCGTTAACGATTTCGATCATTCTTCTATGTTGACGGTTGCAGTAGACGGCGAACTAAACACCGCATATCACGCGCCATTTTTACGATCTTCAATAGTGTCTGCCACTCAGTAGTTGGTGAATAGAGGATCGCACCATCTCTATTTTGGTTTTCATATCGCATGGCATTCCAATATCTGATGGCACTTCAAGTGTGATATTTATATTTTAAAGACATATTTGTGACAGGATTGCCTTAAAATATCAATATGTGGTGTAATACGTAAGGGTAAATAAATAAAATATCTTAGAAAAATACGAAGCTCAATATACTGTAGGCAGAGAAGCAAACAGCAAGATAGAAACATATGTATTGGGATTTAATGTGATGGAGAATAGATTTTATTTTTTTGTTCTAAGATATGATTCCCAAAGAATAAAGGCAGCTGGTTCATTCTAGTCTGGCTGTAAACTAATTCTTTATTTCTGATCCATCCACGTGATGCTTTCCATCATTAGTCTATGTTGCCGATTGTAGTAGATGGGGAAGTAATAGTTGTATAAAATACAAAATGTGGTATAGGCTAAAAAAGGGGGTAAAATGACGGTCTTCATCTGTCTTAACTTTAAACTTAGCTAGCCACAAACACTGACCCAAGCAGACAACAATATTCCTTACACCAAAACAACGGATTCGTATTTACCTTTCTTACTACAGCCACCATAATACCCCATTGTCTCTATGAAAGTCTTAACTAGACCCCATATGTAGAATATATTGTCTGTGGGGGAAGGGAAATAAAACGACAAATTTAAGAATTTATCCCAATTATTATTTACAAAGATGTACAAAACAATTTACAAAGAACTAAACAAAATAATGTTAGTAATAAAATCCACACAGTCCCTAAATGTGGCAGAAACATCAGTCCATTGGACGAAAAGATGGCGGAGTAAATATAACATATTTGGCGTTCTTTTATACGATTTTCAACAAGCTTATTTAGCGTCTTTTACTCATTAGTTGGTGAAAGCACAATATAATATGCTTACACCTGCGTATTGGTTTTCTTCTACTTCTTTCTCACAAGATGCAATATAACGATCGCTTTGAAACCTTTTTTATTGTATGCAAATTGTTTCCAGAAATGTCTAGGATTATTTTCTAAATGTTAAGGCGAATTGCTAACATTTCTAAGAGTTGTTATTTTCGATTAGTGTATCAATCTTCCATGGCGATTTAAGCCGCAAATATCAATACAGGAAGAACACGGAACGCAAATTGTAAGTTAAAAGAAATATTATTGAAGTTCATATATACAAATACTATAGAAATAATAGTTCTTGTTGCAAACAAATTGTTCTGTTTGCGACTATATTATAATGAAATAATATAAGCTCACTTAACTGAAGTAGTTGGTGTTTCGAGAATGGTTTCGTTTACGTACTCATGCTGTACGGCTCTCATGTCAAAGTGCAGATACAATAAGAGACAATTTTGACGTCCTGTGCCTGGCAGATCTGGGCAGAAATGAGGAAGAGTAAAAGAACAGAATAGCGTTCTTCATAATTGGCGCCAACATATTCTGGCTAGTGATTGGTTGGTTGACGATATACGTGATTCTTAGAGATTGCAGTTTAATAAGGGCGGCAACTCATTTACGTAACATTTGTTTTTGTATTCTGTACCACATTTCTGATTCCATGTTACATAAACGAAACTTTATAAAACACCTGGAAGAATGTATATAAGGTATATTATCTTCTACTTCATATACTATTGTTTATTTCAGCATAGATTTTTAAAAGCAATTCAAATTTGATCAGTGTTTTACTGCAACTTATTGGTATTTTTTTTTCAATACGAACGATCTTGGAATTTGAAAAATAAATATGAGTAAAATCGAAAAAAATTATATTAAAAGTTATTAATATTTCATATCTGATGTAATTCCCATATCTGATGGCAGTACCACTGCGTTATTAATACTTTCAGGATAACATAATATTCAATCTATGGCAGTATCAATGTTCTATCCGGAACAGCATCATTCGGACGAAAAATGAAATCAGCACGGAAAGATATCTGTGTTGCAATTACAGATTTCTTCTTTCTTTTTATGTGACATGTCATTTCAGGACGTAAGCGATCAAGGCTGTCCAACTCCCTCTATACCTTGCAGCTCTCAACAAGTTCCTTCCCTCTGCTTCCTCCTCCAGATCACGTTCTGTTATCCACTTGCTGAAGGCCGCTAGATATGCAATGCGTTGTTTTCTCTCGTCTCTCTTTACCGCTATTCCATCCGTGAGTATATTCTCCAGGCCTTCCTTCCTCGTGTGTCCCAGAAATTTCAGATGCTTCTTCCTGATATTAAGTATAAGCCTCCTCCTTGTTTGCATACTCTCTAAGACCTCATCGATGCACACACGCTCGGTCAATGATATCCTTAGCATCCTTACCATCCTTCTATTTACCAGTCTAAAAACCCTTTCTAAAGCATGCACACGGTCTGCACCGGTTCAAGCTATGATGATAACAGGTGATATCTGAATAAAAAAATATCAAGACTAGCTATATATATATATATATATATATATATATATATATATATATATATATATATATATATATATATATATATGTGTGTGTGTGTGTGTGTGTGTGTGAATTACAATGAAAACACAAAAAATTTACCTCATATAGATTATCATTTCGTCGAAATATTTTTTATTCGCCTGGACTTATCAATTCAAATTCATTTACTAAAAGTAAATAGTTAATAGCATGCTACTAATACTTAGTAAATGTATTTTCATTGATACGTCCAAGGAAAACTTACTTCGACGAAATGATCATCTGTATGAGGTAAATTGTTTAGATGTCATTAATTGTAATTCACTTATATGCTCTATAATAAAAATTATATTGAGCTCACTTTTGTGGATGAGTGTAAATATTTTATATTAATAGGATCTACTTGGATTACTTACCTACGGATTTGTTTTACATATATATATATATATATATATATATATATATATATATATATATATATATATAATTTATTCAAAAGATATAACATAAACATTTTATAACATTACTATAAAAATATATAATATATATATATATATATATATATATATATATATATATATATATATATATACATATATATATATATATATATAAAGAGAAAGATAATACAAATATAAAATTTGTCACTTAGCTGATTGGTGTTATCTTCAGCATCCCGAATCTAGAGTTTTATAAAGGGACAGGATTATGATAGGATTGCCTTGAAATATCAAAATTAGATTGAAGCATAAAGGGTTAAATATTATTTATCAGAATCAGACAACCCAAAATATGCTGTGAGCACAGAAGTAAGCTGCAAGATAGAAATGTATTGTGATATATTTCCCATCGCATTATGATGGGAATTTTTTTCTTTCCTGTATTTGTTAAAAACTTTAAAAAAAGATTCTATATACAATCTGGACGTAGGCGATTAATGCTCTTCAAAGATGCATTATTTTATTATTTGTAAAATGGCCTGATTGCTTCTGGGGGAAATAATACAATAGTTCCCCGTTATCGTCTCCACCCTTCTGAATTTAGCGTAGTTAGTATCCTTGACCAGACACAACCTATGCCTGAATAGCCCAATTTAAATCGGCTATTTAAACATAGCTGGTGGAAGCAGAGATAGATTAATGACATTCCCTGGCTAATATACAAAAGTGAACGCAAGATTATCGCAGAACTTTAACAACGTTCCTACTTACCCTGTTAATAAACGTGTAGCTACAAGCACGTTACGAAAGCCTTCGACAAGCATTACTAAAATTGTTCCACGAATTCTGATAACGATAACTTCCAGCTATGAATATTTTTGTCTCTTTATTGATAGAAAGTTTTTAACATTAGGGCAACATTTATATATATTTTATTTTTTTAATCTTTAATTGGCTTAATCAATTAATTAACCTCATTTCTCTTAATTTGTATATTTTTCTCGTAGTTTTGTTTAAAATTTAACACAAGTAATGTTAATCTATAGCATGAATATAGCCCAGTTCATGTGTTAACAAAATTGACAGTTAACAGAGCGTTGAATCTTGATATTCTTTTTAAACTGATCCTTATATGTAAGCCTAAATATATATGCAATTACCATGTGATTTCTAAAAGAATATTCTATTTTATGTTTAATTTGTAATCTGGTGTTAATGTTTCATGTATTAATTAAGCACTATAGATTTCGAACTTAACCAAAAATATTCGTTTCACATTTTAAGTAACTACGTCTCATGAACATGTTTGTTCTGGCTTTCGTAGGGGGATCAGTTTACATTTAATTTACTTATAAAACTGAATATACCTGTTTTTGATTTTTTTTTTTTTTAAATAAAAATTATTTTCACGTCTGGAGCAAAGAATGACTTGTTAATGTTAACGCCTCCAAATAGGAGAGTACCTCATTGGTCATCACGGACTAACGTTTTGACATTAAGGTAAAATATTATATTGAATCAATTCCTAGGTTTGATGCTATGTAGGTTGGCTCACTGTGTCGTGCTAGACAGTTTTTCTCGATATAATCTATCTTACATATTTATGCGTCTACTATTCGTACAGGCTTTGGTACGGTGCCTCTGTTATATATTTAGAGGTTCTTGATAAAAATTCAACGGAAGGCTTATAATGTTATTGATCCTGACATGGCATCTCGGCTTCTGTCACTTTCTCACCGCCGAAAAGTAGCTTTCCTGTGACTTTTATATAAACACTTTCATGGGAATTGTTCTGTTGAACACTCCACCATGTTACCTAGACACCTGAATTTAAGCCCTGTTGGCAATGTCTCATCATATTTCAAACAGTTGAAATGTCTGGATGTAACCGTAAGTTCTATGCTAATAGTTTCTTCTATCGATTTTGGATTTTTCTTCTGGTTTCTTACTTCCCAGTCCTCAAATCTGGTCTTCACAAACGTAAAAGGAATGTCAATCATTATCTTCTAAATTCTTAATTTCTAGATTTTTATTTTTCTCTCTCGGTAATAATGTTTCTGTTTCATATTTTCTCAGTAACTTTTAGCGTCTTAGTGGCTTTATTGCCTTTCTTTAGGTGAAATGATATTTTTTAGATATTCGTGATCTGCGTGCTTAGTTTAGATGGCTAGATGTAACTGTAAGTTCTATGATAACAGTTTTTTCTCTCGATTGTTGAACTCTCTTCAGTCTTAGCGTCCTGGGTATGACGATAAATACATCCGTGTTTCTGGGTATGACGATAAACTACATCCGTGTCCTGGGTATGACGATAAACTACATCCGTGTCCTGGTAAAACAATAATCTACGTTCAACAGCAAGGCCTCTGATAATACGTTTTTGAAAAAACAATATTACCAGCTATACGTTTTTGAAAAAATAAAACAGTGTAACCCGGATATAAGAGACCTGGATATAAGCGAAAACCGGATATAAGAGAGATTTTCTCTGGTCCCAAATTAGAGCCTGTGTTAATGTATATATAATAGACCAAACCCGGATATAAGAGAAACTCGGATATAAGAGACTTCTCTTATATCCGGGTTACACTGTATTACCAGCTATAAAATTTTTAGGAAAAAAATATTAGCAGAAACAGAGTTTTGACAAAACAAAAATATAACCAGGAATAAAAAAAAGTTGTCGGCATTAAATGACCCATTGAGGTTGATATGCCGTAAAACAAAACAAACCAAACCAAACTCTTCCGGCTTAATAAGAAAAAGAAATACAGTGTATCCCGGATATAAGAGAGTTGTCGGGACCGGAGAAGGAGTCTTTTATATCCGAGTTTCTCTTATATCCGGGTTTCTCTTATATCCGGGTTTGGTCTATTTTGTTTAGGTAAGTATGGCTCTAATTTGGGATCTCTTATATCCGGGTTACACTGTAGTAAGAAAAAAAAATCTGGTTTCAGTAACTATTGTATAGAGTAGGGTAGATTTTTTAAAAATCATATTCCACATGAAAAGCAGTATAGCCTCGTAGACACATGGTATTTATTCATATCATCCCATGTAAAGCCACTAAAACAAAAGGGGTTACTGAGTGTGAAAGAATAAGAAAAAAGTGAAACATTATTAAGGCGTGAGGACAATAGAAGTGTAATCAAGTAAAACTAATATTTATTTATTAAACTTACCATACGTATGGTTTTGTTTGACATCGTCCTGATACAGTTCAGTATTTCTTTTTTCTGATCCCTGAAGATTAACAGGCTTTGGTTGATGAAATAACATTTTTATGCAAGAATATTATAATAAAAATGGAAAACTGTCTAGAAATTAAGTCGCAATAATGGAGACAGAATTAAATTTGTCTGAGTCTTGCAAAATTTATTTTTATTTATAAAGAACGTCAGCATCACAAAGAAATTAATTTTTAATCCGAGATTCCGTATGAAAGGATGTCTGCAAGAGATGAAATATTAATTTTCTTCGTTAAAAAAATCGGCCGCACATAATGTCTTTTGCTAATGGCATTCATTGAAATCTAAAATGTTTTGCATATCACAAATAAAATTCCAAATTAAATCCTTCTAAAATATAAATCTGTATGTTTCTTGTCTTTCAGTGCCAATCTAAAAATGCGACAAGTTATGTTGACTTATTCAGGACATTTTTTTGTATATTTGAACTCTTCGGTCGTTGTCCTGAAAGTCTCTGGAATGTCTTAGTTTTATCAGTGTTAGTCGCTCGAAAAGAGAATGTTTTCGTAAAATTTAGCAGGACGTGAACAGAAGTAGGAAAAATATCATTACACCAAATATCAATATACTGTCAAAAATAGTTATAATCTTTCATCGTTGATATAAAACAATAATTTGATATGCAGCTAGTGCTTAGCCATCATTACGACCCTATAAGAATCAGGTAGTTACTTCAGAAATAATTTATAAAGAGACTATTATTCCTAATTATGATGATGATTGATTGACGAATCATTTTAACGTTTCTTACATTTCTTAATCGAAATGCGTCTTGTATCATGACACAGAACCATCGAAATAAAAATCAGTATTTTTAGAAGGATCTGTACCTGTTTTATTTTTTTTTTAGACTATGCAAAGGCGTTCGTCATATAAATATTGGAACTGCTATATAAGCATGATATATTTGCGAAGGGTATAAGAATCATGCAAAATCTATACTAAAAGCAAGCCAGGTGCGTACAGATAGAAAATAAATTCATTAAATATGCAAATTAAAAAAAAAAAAACCTGTAAGACAAGGGTTTGTCTTCTCGCCGGACATATTCAGCCTATCCCGTGATGCGTTTCTGAGAGAATTAGAAGTCCAACTAAGATTCATTATTGGAAGCCACAATCTTAACAACATAAAATACGCGCATTTGCTTAAATAAATTTTAATTATAAAAATAATGTACAAACAGAAAATATAGTAAATAACTGCCTGACTTAATCTTTCATTGTTGTCCTAAAAAATTAGTTTTTGATGCAGCTAGTGCTTCGCCATCATTACGACCCTATAAGAATCATGTAGTTACTTCAGAAATAATTTATAAATAGATTATTATTCCTAATTAAGAGATGATTTTCTTCACGAATCAATGTAAGGTTTCTTAGAATTTAATCAAAATGCGCCTAGTCTCAAGACATGGTCTATGTTTATTATCGCAATAAAAATCAGTAAATCTCAGAAGGATGTGTACCTGCTTTTTTTTGTAGTGTATGAAATGCGTTTGATAAAGTCCGTTGTTGGAATTGATATACAAGCTTAACATATTCACGAATGTTATAAGAATCATGTAAAATCTATACTAACCGAAAGCCAGATACATACAGATAGTTAATAAATTCAGTAAATATGCAAAATAAGAAAAAAATGTAAGACAAGGATTTGTCTTCTCACCGGACATATTCAACCTATCCCGTGATGCGATTCTCAGAGAATTAGAAGTCCAACTAAGATTCATTATTGGAGGCCATAATCTTAACAACATTAGATATGCAGATGTTGACAGTGCTGTAGCAAACTACAAGATCTACAGAAGATACTGGGAGAAAGCGAGAAGAAAGGAATAAACATTAATTGCAAGAAGTTGTAATTTATTCTTTTTAGCAAGAGGAACAGACTAACATACAAATTATAAATTGGAGATACCAAAATCAAGCAAGTACAATAATTTAAACATCTGGGAAATGTTTTAACAGAGGACAACAATTAAGAAGGAGTATTGGGATAGCGAAAGAAGCCTTCCTGAAATTAAGCAAAGTATTAAGAAAAAAAGAATTTCGTTGAAACAAACAAACTAATACTGAACCGTTATGCAACAGTACTCCTCCTATATGACAGTGAATGTTCGACCATCTCCGCACAGATAAAGAGACTTGAAGTAACATAAATGTAGTTCAACAGAAGGATGGTGAGAATTTCAATGACGGAACAAGTGAACAACTATGAAGCTTTAGAGAAAATGGAAACAAATTTGATGCTCACGGGATGTATTTAAGGCAAGAGGGAAATCAGCAGAAAAGTTACCTAGCAAATTCGAATAAATGCATGACGGATGTTTAGGAAACAAAAAGACAAATTTATTAAGAGGTACCCAGAACAGGAAATCGTGGAGAGCCATGACCGCCAACAGCCTGAAAGGACACGGCATATAGAAGAAGAATTGTTTAAGAAACAATAGATAAATTCCCACTGAATATTGTTTATTTACCATAGACCAACGTTTGTTTTCATCTACATTTGAACATGATTTTATTCGAAATAAAGAGATATATTTAAACTAACACATCGATAGATATTCCAATGAAAGTCGTATTTATACCTTCTGTGAAACTCTATCGTGATTCCAACATATCTGTCTACTCCAGTGGGATGGAAAAATATTCTGATAAATTATTATATTATTGATTATAGCAAGTTAAAATAATAACAATTGCATATTATTTGGTTTGGGGAGGTAAACAGTTAATTAATCAGGCAAATAATTAAATTTGTATTTTAAATTCTACTATTAATTTGTAGTTATCCTAACGTTCCCACCCTACCATTCTGCTAGGGTGAAAAAATGTGTATTAAAATTTCATTTCCAACTACGTCTTAATTTTTGCTCTTATATCTCCTGGAGTCACGAAACGGTTTTTATTTAAGAGAGGAGCTGAATTGTTGTAGCAATTTTCAGTAGGAAAAACAATGATTTTGACAAGATTCTATTCATACGATTTGGGAATGCATTCCCGTTATGCTAAAACCAATGTAAATTCTAAGAATTTACAACGAATTCTATTCGGTGATGTCATAATGGGCTTTCTGGAAGAATGCACTTAGAGACAAAGGCTTAATAACGTCACCCATCAGAACAGGATTGGCGACTGCGACATTAACAAATACGTGTCCTATCTACCCGTAGAGTTTTGCCACTCGTATTACGCTGATTATCATTGTCTCAAAGAAAAAAAAATCTGGAGAGCGAGAGTAATACACTTGCAGAACAAACAACATTGTCTATCAGGAAAATTCTGTATGGAATAATGAATGCAGCATTTAAAGCTACGAAGATGAACGTGTTAGTAATTTCAATACACACACACACACACACACACACACACACACACACACACACACACACATATATATATATATATATATATATATATATATATATATATATATATATATATATATATAGTGAAATCTATGTAGTGCGGCAATTATTTAATATATTTTCTGTTTATAAGTTATTTTTATAATTAAAATTGATTTCAGCAAATGCGCGATTCCAGCTCATGTTCGATTCCTGTCGGAGAACGCATATTTTCTACGAAATTTCTCAAATATTCAGGACGGTAAATGTAATTAATACTGATTAATTAAAAACAGATCATTTACTAAATAAATTTTATCTATAAAAATAGCGTATAAACAATATATATATATATATATATATATATATATATATATATATATATATATATATATATATATATTGTGCTTGTGTATACAAATATAGATTATTTATGGGTAAACGTTTTCATTATCAGAGATAGAGCGTATATAAATATTAAAAAAATGAGTACTGAGTTTAAGACCAATAAGCGACCGTATGTTTGATATTTGAAAGTAATCTTCAGGCCATGTGTTTTGTGCATGGACACGACTCTGGTCACCGGTGCATTATGGGTAAGTTTAGATATAGCTTCATGACATTTTCCGTTGATCATTTTTGTAAAAAAAAAACAGATCACACACATTTCACCTAGATAAGTCCCTTCGTAATGGGTCAGCTTTAATTTGAGTACAATTTATTATTATTATTTCTTTAAAGCATGTGCTACCAGAAATCATTTCAATGAGTCTATCGGTACCTTCTCCAATCTAACTGAGGCCTCCAAGTGCAACTGTAATTATTGATGCCCTCATGTGCTGCATTTGTGAGATTTCCACTTAAAAATGTTAATAGTTTTATGAAGATCTTCAAAGATACATTAAAATCTGCAAGAACTGCCATGTCAATAAGAAAGAATTATTATTATTTTCATTATTATTATTATCTATGCGCCGCGTAAGTGCAAGACATGGACGACGATACCGTTCCCTAACATTTTATCCCTTATAATACTTAGTAATATTTGTCGTTTTACTATACTTCCCACTCCGTGTTCTGAAATCTGTTTACACAAGCATGTTAGATTGGTTACTTTATGTTTACCTCACTCCGTCTTGCATTCCATATGTCCTTTAGATGTCAAATGCACCAAGCCCAATTTCCATATTGCGACCTTGAAATTTCAACTGTCTCTTTCTGATTCTAACTAAAGTGTCCTTATTTCAATTTTCCGTTACTACTAAAATGCTACGTCTCTTGTATTTTCAACATTTTTGTAAAACCACGCTTGCTGGAACAAATTTAAAGTCACAGAAGGTGACGTAATTTAAACGATCAAACTGGAAATTTTATGCATATTTATTTAAAAACACATTTCAATATACGACCCCTATGAAGAAAGCTCCCATATTTAATGATGGCTGTTTCATTTTTATTAAACAGCCTACAGAATTTTGAGTTATTCATTGCACTGCAGCCTATATAAAACGTTGGTCTTTTGAGAACGTTGGAATTAAACAAATACAGTTGCTTAAATATACACAAAACACAATCCGTGAAAATGAATATAGTAGCATTCAAAAGTACTCAGACAAATAATCTATATAGATAAAGTTGTTGTCGCTGTCTGTCTGTTAACGAAATCCTCCT
>OZ038482.1:81558225-81565725 GCA_964036315.1 Acanthosepion esculentum | reverse complement strand
TTATTGTACAACTTTCCATGGTTGAAATTGCCAAAGACTTAAATCTGTTAAAGGTGTAAAAAAGAAGAAAAACCATTAGACACTTAAAGTTATTTAACATATAAAATAGGTCCATGTTATATCCTTTATAAAACCGCCCAAGACGCAATATAATAATTGGATAAATGTCAAAATCAAGTACATATAACAATAAAAAATATTTCGAAAGAACATAAAGAGAAAACGGCAAATATGTAACAGAAATCCGAAGTTACATTGGTTGTGCGAATATGCCTTCCAGAAACTGAACGTGGTATTATGAAACATGAACATTTCCCAATAAACAAAGAAAAGAATGCTGGACTGCTATGTAACATTAATCCTCCTAGATCGTTTGATTATTTTGGTTGTTTTGTTTCATGGCATATCAACCTTAATGGGTAATTAATGCCGACAATTTTTTTTCATGGTAATTTTTTTCTTTTGTCAAAAATCTATTTCTTTTAATATTTTTCCTCAAAAATGTATAGCTGGTAATATCATCTTAAAAATGTATTGCTGGTAATATTTTTTTTATCAAAAACGTATTGCTTGAAATAGTTTTTTCTTCTTCAAGAATTCATTTCTGGTAATAATTCTTTACAAAGTATTTCTGGCATTAAAACCTATTTTTACACTTTCATAATGCTTTTTACCTCAGTTTCGGTGTTAACTATTTGCCCATAGCTGTGACGCTAATAGGTGCTACTACCTCGGGTGGCGGTAGACGTGGGAACACCAACAATTAAGAGGTGGTTCCACGCTCCTCAAAACCTCCTGATCAGAGGCCTTGCTGTTGGACGTAGTTTATCGTCTTACTCTGGAAGCAGTTTATTGTCATACCCAGGACGGCCTCCTACATCGGAGCAAATACTTGACAATTTCATCATGAATGTATGGTTCCAAGTATTCAGGCATCTTCTGGAAAAATAGAATAATATTAAGAATAACATGGAAGGAACATGTAAGCAAAGAGGAAGATTTGAAGCTAAAGAGTAACAGAGAGAATAATTTTACTAAGTCTCAGAAAAATAGAGTTGAAATTTTTTGATAAATAATGATGGAAGCGGGCTTGGAGAATTTTAAACATACCGGATGTATTGAAAGCAAGACGGATAGAGGTAAATAGTGAGTAAATATTTTGTGTAAATCAGTGGCAGAATAATACAAAGGATATAAAATATTGCTAGCAGCTACAAAAAAATATAAGAAGTTATGGAGAGTCATGATCTCCCATGTCTTGAAGTTACACGGTACGTAAATGAAGAACACTGTGCATATGTAATGAACATTACCAGTTTACATTTCCATAAAATCGCCAACGAGAATGGCAGACTTGTCCCAACGGTAGATGTTGTGTCAAACTACTGGTGTCACCTTTGCATTTCTTCCACAACCGAGCGCTGAACCGTTTCCTGAAAAAAGTATCCTTTGTGGGACCCAAGCTGATGATATTTCACAAGCGTGAAACCGACAATGTTAATTTCAAATAGGAGCTATGACCGATCAGTGGAGGCGATGGCAACAATTGACCAACCTCGAGATTTATCTTCTTCTCTTTGCTAATTAAGCGAACGAGATCGGTAAGTCTATTTATCGTGAACGTTAGAACTTGATATGATGATAAACTACATCCAGCAGCAAGGCCTACCATCGGTAGATTGGAGTTTTTGAGGAGTGTAAAATCACTTCCAAGCTGGCGTTGTTCCCAGGTTCCACCCAGGTGGTAGCAACTGATAGGTCCGCGCTAAATAGTAAAGCCCCAAACAACAACAAAAAAAAACACTATGTAAGTACAAAAATATTTTATAGTAAAAAATACCAGCAATATAGTTTATACATAAAATAAATGCCAACAATACATGTTTATAGTAAATTTACCAACAATACATCAATCAACATGAAAGAACTCTTACATGACATTAATCCATATATCTTACAACTGTTTTCCAAATTATAACAAAACTACAGCATAAAACACATATATAAACACCTCGAGTAATTATGTCTACACAAACATGTATAAGTGTTGTGAGACCGATACTTTCCTACATCATGGGCTCTCCCAGTACTATATTATTATGTGAATGGTAGTATCATGGGAGTAGCACCAGTAATGCGCAGCCGCGTACGATACCAATATCGGACACCACTGGATAGTAAGCTCTGCTTACTCTTACACTATTCTTTGTAACGTTTCTGTTTACTATATCTTTCTTACCTCTAACCCGTGTTCCGTGTTTTCCTTCCGTGGCCCCTACTTTGGGTCCACATCAATAAGAAAATTAAATTTCAGTATTAAATAACTCATAAGGAGTTGATATACCGTTAAACAAATCGAATCAAATCAAATCTGAACGTTGTAAACTACAGTAAGGGTGACTACAATTTTAAACTTAACTCTCGACCGGAATCTTACGATTATCGCTGAGTGTAAAAGAAAAGTTGTATTTTTTTTTTAAATTACTCCGCCAGAAACTTGGAAACGGCATGCATGCTGTACTGCTTGGCATTCGTGCCGGAAGCTCCAACATGAATATTTCAGAGGACAATTCAGAGGAGTCTTATGGTGATTAGTAAGTGTTTGTAGTGTTCCCTAGTAATGGCGACATTATACTTCCATTCTTTATCCCTTAGGGCCTCAGAGCTGTTTGAGACCTGTTTGAGGAGATAGTGCTCACCTGGACCAATAGGATGGTTGCTGGTACACTATATCTGGCAACGGGTCCCAGAACAATGTCAAAAATCATCGATGTCAGACAATTTCTTCGACAATATGAACCCGTACATCTGGTCGCCTAACTTCATAGACTGCAACCACTTTGATCATAATATGTGGGGCACATTTTATCGAGAGACCAAGAAAACTTGTAACAGAAAAGATGAACTGGAAGCAAGAATTATGTCAGCATTCACAAACTTAAACAACACGACCGTCCAGAAGAGTTGCAAGAGATTCCAAAGTCTTCTAAAGGTCATGGTTGAAGCCAATGGCGGTTTTATAGAATAAATTTACTCTACAGTATTTCAAGATAATATGGTGTAATTTTGGTAAATACAGTGTAACCCGGATATAAGAGAGTTGTCGGGACCGGAGAAGAAGTTTCTTATATCCGAGTTTCTCTTATATCCGGGTTTGGTCTATTTTATATACATTAACATTGGCTCTAATTTGGGACCAGAGAAATTCTCTCTTATATCCGGGATTCTCTTATATATGGGTCTCTTATATCCGGGTCTCTTATATCCGGGTTACACTGTATATCTGTTAAAATGATATGTCAGTATAATTTCCCTTGCGTAATTTTGACGACGACCTTTTAGTAGTCTGTAAAATGAGAATGCGAATAAAGACAAAAGGAAAATTTTTAGCTGTGTTTCGTTTTCTAGGGGACTTTATCAAGGCAAGGCTTTTATTTTCTAACCAGTATTTATATACACGCGCAAAATGTTACTGGTTTTTCAAACTTTCAATAGAGAGAAAAGAAATATAGGGAACCTCTTATTGAAAATTAAAATGAAAATAATTGTTTTGTCACTTTCATCAGGTGAACGTGCAAATAAAAATGAAATTTCCATGTAAGATATGACTTAAATAATTTCATTTTAACAAAACAGACGAATATATTCGGCAACGACTGACGAAGGCCATAGTTTTTGCTTCACACTCATTTAATATCGCATTGTACTTTGCATCTTGTGGCTGCGTAAGACCAATAATCCTTTGATCGATTGCTACATTTGCTTGTGCTTGTTGGCGCGCGTGACTTAAATGTATCTGTTTCTCTCTTCAATGCACGCATGCAAATGTCGGAGCTAAAACTCACAGACAATTACGTCCCGCTTTTTTTTCTCGCGAATAACACAAAAGCTTTATTCTTTTCTTTGTTCATTGGCCACCATTTGCGTACTCGACCGCTTGCGTACACGACAACTTTTGTTCCTTTGCAAGCTCATAAGCAACTTCTAAACATAAAATCTTATTTTCCTCAAGTATCCCCACACGAAAATATGTCTCCATCTTGTTCTTTTTGAAAGACGAAGTATTCGTTTTGGGAACTAGTTCAATCAGTATCCACTATTTTTTCTGACACCACAGCCAAAGACGGGTTTTTATTCACGTCAGTAATCTTTAACACACACACACACATACACACAAACATATATATATATATATATATATATATATATATATATATATATATATATATATATATATATATATTGGTATTTTCATCATTTATTTGTTCAATAACAACTTACTTCCGGTTGATATATGTTCGGTTTTAATTCGTTCGACGTCAGCAAGGCTTGGTGTATTTTGAAATGACTTATATGGATGTACAAGTGTGCTAGTAAATGATTGCTTAAGCTCCCCGTGTCTAAGGTTCAGCGCGATCTGGAAAACAATTGCAAGGGTGAAAATAACCAATTAAGGACAATGGAAACAGATGCCATAGAATATATATATATATATATATATATATATATATATATATATATATATATATATATATATATATATATATATAGTTGGCTCTCGTACATTTTACTCCTCACTCTATAAGAGGTAAAATAAACGCCGATTTTTTTATGAATGCAGGCGATATACTTCAAATCTTCTAAGAAAGAAAATCTGGTCGTAAGTTTCTACTCAACAGCTAAGTTCAAATACCAGTTACGACATTAAAGAAAGTTACTAATCGATTTCCAAAAGGCTCCGCATTCACTTAAGAAATACGAAATAATATTCAGCAAATCTTATTAAACAAAAATATACTATCCCCGGAAGGATATTTTTCTTCAATAGGATTTCTCAAATATTCAAACCCGTAGAATAAATAAATATACTGTTTAATAAATAAACGGAGCGTCTACTCAAATATGAGTATTCACCAAAACTAACGCATAAATAGATAAAAATCTTCGGATTAATAAAATAATAAACCATTACTTCTTTAACACACACACACACACACACACACATATATATATATATATATATATATATATATATATATATATATATATATATATATATATTATAAATTAATAGATTTAAAATATGGTTTTAGCGCTACACAGTGATAACCATGTTTCAGAAATGGAAGCTAAAGCCCCTGAATTTAATTTTGTTATTAAACCAAAGACATTAGTTCCATTTCCTCATCAAGCGAATTTTGGAGTAACTTACTTTTTAAAATTTACGGTTGTTAACGGCACAGGAAAGATTCATATATATATTCTTGATATAGTTGTGTACGTTTGCTTGGGAGAGTAGCAATTTTGTTAGGAAAGGTGATATTGGGAAAAAAGCCTGGGCGTATATTAATATTTGGATAATATTCAATGGCAGCACTCTTGAGGATTTTCCTTCTGTGTGACTTATTTTCTTTTTTCATGAGTGTAGCATTTTCTAAAGCAAAATTGTCGTTGAATTTTTTCTATGTATGTCTAGTGCATTAGTTAAGTTGTTTTTTGTGAGTTCTCATTTGTGCTCATAGATGCACTTTTTTTAAATTTCTGCTTGTTTCTCCAATATATTGCGCGGAACATTTTTGGCATTTTTTTTTATAAATGCCTGCTTCAGAAATATTATTGCTATTAGTGTTTGAGGATCTGAGTATATCCATAATGGTTTGGAAGACTTTGCGATTATTTTAAGATTACTTAGATCGGATAGGTAGTTCTAGATAGTGGACGTGACAGATTTGGTCGGTAGTATTATGCATCAGTTTTCATGTAATTTAGTATTACGGATTATGTTATTATTTTTGTTTCGGTTGTATATTTTGTATGTCTATCTTCTTGCGTTGTGGGTGAAATTATATGGGTATGGGTTTTGAATGTGTTTTCTAGGTATGTTTCTTCTTTAGGTAAATATTGGGGACTGCAAATTCTTAATGCTCTCAGATAGAAACCTATAATAATTCCAGATTTAATTTTAGAAGAGTGGTTTGAGTAGAAACTGATAAGGTCATTTTTGTTTGTAGCCTTTATGTAAACGTCAAAATTGAGTTCGTTATTATTTCTATGTAAGTGGAAGAGTTTAGTTGGTTTCACTTTCAAATGTGAGGTCTATTGTAATTTTAACGTTGATAAGTTGGTTGAGAAGATCTGTTAAATAAGTATTATGTGGATATATTAATAGTTACTCGTCTATGTATCTGAAATTGGAAGAGTTTTGAGGAGAATATATTTGAATGTGTTACTTTCTAGAAACTCTAAAAATAGACCATCAAGAACACCGCCAAGAGAATGTCCGTGTTTTGCAAAACAAACTCAGTGAACTCACTAGCAATAGAAAATGGTTCAGTGTTGGCAGAAAAGACCTAATAACAAACTTACCTAAATTCCAATTATCGGGTACATAATTAGAAGCCCTCAGCTTTGGTCAGAAATTTGCCACTGCAATATCAAAATATGACACCACAGATTACATGATTAAAAATCATCAATACAATGACTTCGATTTTACCAAAGCCAATTTCCAACGTCTAATCACAGCTACACACAAAAATATGAACGACAACGCACTTCATTGAAGATACATAAAAGCCCTGAGAGAATTAGCTGACAACAAAAACATCCATATATCTACTTCTGAGAAGGGCAGGGTATTTGAAATCATTTATAAACACATTTACCAACAGAAGATGAGAGAAGTCATTAACGATGACAAAATCTATGAAAAAGTAAATGAAAAACAAAGCTATAAGAGAAACACAAAAATTCACAAGCGACATTAAAATGCTACTAAGAATGGAGACTTCTCCTGGATAAAACTCATTGCATACCATCCAAAAACACCCACATTATACGGATTGCCAAAAACATAAACCGAACAACGACGCGTTTTCGGCCTGAGAAACTTTACCAAGGGAAATGTTTTGTCATTTCATTTGCCTTGATAACGTCCCTCAGAGGATTAAACGCTTAGGCTAAGAGTAGTTTTCCTTTTGTTTTATTCATATACTAGAATACCCGAGAACCTTTGGGTCACTGACGGTTCTGGTTTATAAAACATTGAAGTTGATTTCAACATTGAAATATTTTATGTTTGAAGAAAGTTGAAATAAAAATACTTACTCTATAAAAAATCGTATTTTTAAATCTTATTCACTTAAAATATTTATTAAATCAGATTAACTTAAAAATATTTTGTTAATATAACAAAAAATATTTTAAATCATATTCACTTGAAAATATTTTTTTAAATATATCAAGAATAATTTTAAATATTAAAAATATTAATTTTTATAGTAGGTACCTCCACAAATTTGGTATACGTAAGGTTTAAAATTAATCTTTGAAAATGAAAAACCGCTTTCTTAATGCTTCCTATTTAGCTGCAAATGAGAGCTACATGTTTAAATTTACTATAACCGATGCGTAAAATGCTTAGGTGTATTTCAGACAGAAATTATATTGTTTGGAATATACTTGCATCTTTTCTGTAAAATCGATAACGTCAGCCATTTT
>OZ038482.1:81525725-81553225 GCA_964036315.1 Acanthosepion esculentum | reverse complement strand
GCTCTGATTTACATTGAGCTCTCTGGATTTTATCTTCCTTGGGTCTACCCATACAGATTACCTAGTTTTTCGTAAACTAAATATATATATATATATATATATATATATATATATATATATATATATATATACAGATAGATAGATAGATAGATAGATAGATAGATAGATAGATGAAATCATAACGAATGAAGCGCCACAAAAACTTTTTCCCATTAGTCATATATTTTTTCAAAACTATTCTTTATATATAGAAATTATATATTGCTAACACACGCACACACACACACACACACACACACACACATATATATATATATATATATATATATATATATATATATATATATATATATATATATATATATGCACATTTCATTAAAAATGCCTGACAAAGTGCTTTTATTTAGTTTTTTATACAATTTCTCATGCGATCTAATAATGTTTTTTTTTCTTTTCGGATGATAAATTATATAAAAACTGTCCGAATGTTCTTTTTATCCGAGCGCTTTCGGCTATACATTTAGCCATCTTCAAGAATTATATAGAATTAGAAATAGTTTGTTATATGTATGTTTTATAAAATGTTTCATTTTTTGTTTTCAAAACACAGTCAAGATATTATGTCCATGTTCAAAGTTAATATTATTAAGTATTGGTTTGTTTGTTTGTTTTTATTAATAAGGCTTCCATTATTTTTAGCCTTTTTTTTTTGCATGTGGATGATGCTATTATATTAGTGTTGTCGACAAGTATATTCCGAATAGTGTCCGGTAGGTCTCCATGAATATTTAAATGAGATCTAATTGAGCTATTGTCAGAAAGGTGTAGAGTTAGTCTGCGTTTTAAACAATTTGTAATGTGGCCCATATAATTATTTACGAAAGTTGATTCTTGAGGAATACAATTCCTTAATGAGCATTTGAATTCGTAAATAATATTTGCTCTATTTAATTTTCTTCTAGGAGGTGAATTGTTATTTTTAACTATAAGGTTAGAAATTTTAAATTTTTTATAATAAATAATTAATCTGATGTATAGCCGAAAGCGCTCGAATAAAAAGAACATTCAGACAGTTTTTATATAATTTATCATCCGAAAAGAAAAACATTATTAGATCGCATGTGACATTGTATAAAAAAACTAAATAAAAGCAACTTGTCAGTTGTTTTTAATGAAATGTGCATGAAAGAAGGATTTCTGCCTAAACACACACACACACACACACACACACACACACACACACACACACATATATATATATATATATATATATATATATATATATATATATATATATATGTTGCAGGATGAATCGTGGGACTATTTTTTTCTTTGTCAATAAATATCTACACGTGGTTCTTTAACTTAAGTATATTTGTTCAGTGTTTCTATATCAGTCTAATGTTAGGGGCCCGACTGAACTGTGGCTGATGTATGAATATTTTTTAATTTTATTTATTTATTGTGATGGATATGTGAATGTAGCAGCATAAGGTAAGTTTAAAGTAGTGAGTCAGTATATCTTATACATAAATTGTTTCTACACGGAGAACAAACCACAGCTTTAGTGTTTTATGGGTATCATTTCCAATTTCTCAGAAGTAATGATGACAAGCTAGTGTTGTTTTACATTTATGCCGAGTGGATATGTGGATAGGTCGCACTCTTAATATTCTGTTAAATGTTTGGTAAAAATGCGCCACCTCTCCTCTAGTATATACGGTTTATAGTAATTTTTTGTGAATAAATTATTACTTTTTCACATATTAATATATGATTGTGTACATTCTGTAAATTCTTCAGTCCAATTATATACTGGATTTCGTATTTATTTTCGCGATTCAACTTTAAAATTATTTGCAGTATATCTTCCGAATTTAGACGCAGTACGACATTGACGCCAATGCATCACAAGTTTACAGTTGAAATTACTAGTTATAACCGTTTCTCACTTGTGAAAATCGCGGCAGGATTCTTGCTTTCAAGTCAATTTTGACTTCAAAAATTTAAATGCAATGTCAATCATTATCTTCTGTCTTCTTAATTCCTGTTCTATTAACATTCTCTCTATTTAATAATGAATTTTTTTCTCGCGGCATTGGGTTACGGACACATTACATGGAAACACCGCTTCCCATAAGCCTGTCCAGTACCAAGATGGGTACCGCTTGGGATACTCTAAGTTTCGATGTTCGAACGGTGTGATGGATAATGGCTCGGAATTGTTAATTATTTCAGTATTTTAGATTATAAAATTAAATAAGGAAAATAAATGATTTCTAAAAATATTATTTCTCAAGAGTTGAATTATTGAAACACTTTGAATTATTTGAAACGAGTTGGCATTGTTTTTCTCTTTTCTCATTGGAAAGTATGTTTGTCGGTGAATAAGTTCATAGGCTGATCAAGAAACTCTCATGGAATGTGACCAAACGAGTTTTATGTTTTGACGTACCCCCCCTGTTGGTTCAGACAATTCTTCCATTGCTGTTAAAGTGCTTAGATTCCATTGGTTAATAAGCTTTCGCCCTTTTATCTTTAAAAAAAGGTCACCAGCAGCTTATATGACCTCATCATCACTGCGATACTGGTTGTCAGGCAAGTGTTTTATGTTGGGGAACAGATGATAGTCAGATGGAGCCAAATCAGAATAAGAGGGAGATGGGTCAACCATTCTAAATCCACTGTGAGACACTGCAGCCATTGAAACCAAAGACTTGTGTGCTGGAGCATTTTCCTGATGAAACAAATCCACTTTATTCGTTTTTTTCTTTGCGTTTGATCTTTATAACCCTCAGTAACTGCCTCAGCAATCTGGCATAGAACTCTACATCTATAGCGTTGTGCTTTTGAAGATAGTCAATAAACAACATGCCTTTTTGCATTCCTTTAGGATTAAAGCTGTTGGCGTATTTTGGCCTATGGTAGGATGGGGTCACTACATGGATAATCTCTTTGTCTCTGGCTCAAATTGATGAGCCCAAAACTGATCTTGACAGTTTAACTGGAAAGAAACAATGCAGTTAATAAGAAGAGTCGAAATTAATATATGCAAGATTTCACAGGTCTAACGTCACTCGTTCATAGTCGGTCTATGAATTTATCGGCCCACTCTTGCTTACATGCACAAATTGGTTGAACTTTTATTTTATTTTGCCACCAAATACTCCTAGAAATGACGTAATCTCATGAATACATGTCACAACTGATGATGTCCACTGATCTCCGAGGAAACATCAATTGAAAATGTCAGCTGTTTAAGTGCGAATAATCAGATTTGCGTATATTGTGCATTGAGTTCTCCATGTGTTTACCATTATTTGGAATATAAGTGGATATTCCACGTTTAATAAATGACAAAATAATTCATGAAACTATACTCGCAAACTAGTTCAATTTTACTAGATCTGATCAGAAAATATCAAGATTAATGGTATGCAAACGGAACTAAATTATGCAGAGTAAAGCTGCCTAGCAGAGATGGGACCTTGAGTCCTGTAGCGTAGGCACACTAAGTTTAAACGTCCTTGCGCAATTCCGTTTGGAATAGAAGTGTGTAGGGTGTGGCCGTCTCATTACATTACGTAAACCTTTTGAAAACGTCGATATCAGGAGATGAATCGTGGGTCGATGGCTATGAATGCGAAACAAAGAGAGGAAGACACCAAACTCAGAAACCGATGAAAGCACGAATGTGTGAAGACAATGTTGACAGTCTTTTCGATTACAAGGGCATTGTTCCTCATGAGTGTGGTCCAATATTAAACAAGGAGTGCCACCGTGACGTGCTGTGGCAATTGCGGCATGCTGTTCACCTGAAAAGTAGAATTGCATTCGTCCGGTGAGTGGCAACTCCACCGTGACAACCCACCTGCACATTCAGCGCATTTGTGCAGCAGTTTTGGGCCAAGAAAAAACATTTCCCTATTCCGAAAACCAACATATTCCCTCAGGTCACCCCCTGCGACTTTTTCATCTTTCCAAATGTCAAATCCCACTTAAAAGTAACATGATTTAAAAATGTCGAGGAAATCTCATAGAACGCGACGAAACAGCAGCACGCAGTTCCAAAAATGGAGATGCAGGAATGCTTCCATCGACAGAAACAACGCTGGATAAGATGTGTGGCTTCAGATGGAGATTAAATACCAAATTGATATGCGCTGTAGTATTTTGGTGTTTTTTTTTAGCACCACACCCGGGTATTTTTTTTATCAGACCTCGTGTAGTGATTTAATATATTATAGACCAAAAGATAAAATGAACACCTTGGTTTTGTAATGGACAAATATTTCTAAATATCGCCTACTTTCGATTTTTGTTTCTCGCCAATATTTTAAAAAAAAAAAACCGTTGCAATTATCCAGCAATTTCTAAAAACAATAAACGACAAGAATTTATTACCTTACCTCTTGACGCAATTCATATTAATTTAATTTTCCTCTTGACCTTCTTCTCTGTAAGTTATTTCTGAAGTCTCATGAAACTGACACATGAAATATACATATTTGCTTTTAAACGGCTTCGAATTTATGAGATAAATATTTTCTTTCAGTTTTAATGTTTGACGGTTTATATTTTAATCTTATTGACGCTTTCTCTTTCCGAAATGCTTGGTTGATTTCCACTTCTACCGCTGATCAGTAAGCATCATAGATTGATAAGAACGAGGACCCTATCACAAAAGGTTAATGGAGAATACAGGACGATAGCAGGGTAAAATTGTCGCTGTAAGTTCCATGTTGTTCAATCATTATTCGAGAATATAAAATGGTCTAAGCGTTCCAGCAAATGCCAACGTTTCTTTTTTTAAAAGCTATAAGTTAAATATCATGATAAACTGGAACATCTAGACTTCTGTGGTAGCCAGCCCAGAAGTAATATTTTGAATTCAAATCAGTAAAGTAAGCAACAGAGAAAAAACTTCAATAACGTCTCCAAGAAGTGGTATTTTTCCGATAATAACGAAAACAAGATTCTGTGGAGAACCATGATTACCTATGTACCGAATTGACACGGCGTTCAATAAGAAAATGCATCAGTTATCCTTTATGGGACATTTTTCTTTTAAATTTCGATGTTGATCTTTTCGTCATATTATTAATCTCTTCAGTCCATTAATTCAAATCGCAGATTGTCGGAGATTCTTTGAGTGTTTTTGTCTTCACGAGTGAACGTGTATGTGGCTGACGCCTCATCTTCCGGAAATTCGATTGCCCAGCATAATATTAAAATTCTTATAGGTGAAACTCATTTTCAGCGTTTATCCGAGTGAGTATCCAGATGGTGTCTACGTGTTGATGCGAATAAACATGCGAACGCGTGATACGGTACTTTTAAGTTTTTTTTATATATATGTTTTCGGTATATAGTTTAGACGATTTCATTGTTTCTTTTTTCTGTTCATGTTTCCTTCATTTTTTGTTATTAAGTATGTCACATTGTGATAATTGAAGATTTGCCAAGAAATGTGAAACTTAGTCAGAACCTGGGTGCAAATTTACTGTCGATGATCTAGCGGTTAAAGCACTTTCTATACATTTTCTTCCTAGTAAATTATGTTCGGCTTGAATTATAGTAGCATTTTTTTAAATCCAAATTATTCTTTATTAGCTTAAAGACCGTCCTCCGTGTGGACGTTTAGGCTAGCTCTTCCCCTGAATTCTGCATGTTGTTTTCTATCCTGGAAAGATAGCATCTATCTACATTAGAATGAACTCTTCCACCTTCATAAATACTAACCTGCGAGACTTCCTAGTAGTCGGCCAGGACGCAGTAAATCTGACAGTTCAAACGGACACTTCTATCTGGTGACTAATAACTCTTATTTTCTATATGTTTTATTATTTCAATACACTTGTTCAACGTATCTTCTTTCCGTGTCTTTCTTTCTGGGCCCTTAACAGGCCAGAGCACATCTTTGGCTCCAAATGAGGTCTTTGCAAATCAGTCATTAGAGTTTCTGATCTCCGGGAAAAAACTGTTTTGATTCAGCTGAATTGACACCGAGAAGTAGTTGCTACGGAAGAATTGGTATATCTTCCAGCTGTATTTTTCCTTTGTTACAGAACATCCTATCTGGTTCATCCTTGAGAGCATTACAATGCTTACACTAAATGACCAATGATCCAATAGAAAACCTTTGATAATTTGTATAGTCACTGTCACAGTTGGATATGCTCAAAAAGAAGTTTACTACTTTTAGCATGATTGTGATTATCACTAACCTGTCTGACATGTCTTTCATCAGGTCGTTGTAAAGATCTTGCTCGTCTATCGTTTGCAGCATATGTTTCTTTTATGGATAAAATATTACTGTCATCCTCTGGAGCTCTTCATCTTTTCTTCCATGCTGTATCCGCTTCTCTCCTTGATGAAGTTTCACTATCATATGCATCACTTGACCTTCTCTTCCTTGCAGCATCTGTTTCTCTTTTGCTTGCAGATCCTCTTATTTTAGATGCTCTTAATCTTATCTGTCTTGCAGCATTTGCTTCTCTATTGGCTTGAATGTCTTATGATGTTTTAGGTGCTTATGGTCTTCTACGATTTAAAGCATCTGCTCTTCTCGTAGCTTTTTCTTCCTTTGGTGTATTTCTCCTATTCTCTCCTTTTGCTTAGAGCTCAGATCTTTGGATTCTCTATGGAATTTTGAAGAAATAACTTTGGATTCCTCAATTCCCTCTATAGAACTTCAAAACTTTTAGTTTGATTCAGGATGTAATTCCAATTCCGGCAAAAAGACCGATTTGGGCTGAAAGTTCGATTAGGGCGAAAACTCACATTTGAGAGAAAATTCAGGTTGAAAATGAGATCTTTAAATCACAATTTCCGTGAGACTTCAACTGGGTTGAGTTCTTCCAATCCCAAACTCTGCGAAGCTTCAAAACCTCACGTTACAAAATCACTCACTTTAACACTGGATCCTTGGCATTTTGAATAAATAAAATTGATTTTCTCAGTTCACAAAGTTTTGGAGATATTTCAAACTGAATTTAAAAGAAAAAATTTATATTTACAAAGTTTTTAGCTAAAAAATTTAGTGATTTTTAAATTTTTAAACTAATATTTAGTTTAACTCAATATAAATTTTTAAAAATTAAAACAATATTTTTTAAAGTTATTTTCAAATTAGAATTTTTAACCATTCCCTCCGCCTGCAGGCACATATCCCAATGCCAGATGTTCAAGCACCAGATGAAGGGTTTATTTGCAATTCCAAAATTATCGTAATTCAAAAAAGGTATGATATGTCTATATAAAACAAGTGTGACTCGAGTTAGATGGGTTTCCGGCACACGGACGGACAGACAAAATTTGCCGTATGGTCTGGAGCCCCTGCTGTTTGCCTCAGGGTTCTTGATAAGATCCAAAGACGGATATGCAATGTAATTGGCCCTGATCTGTCATCTCGTCTGCAGTCGCTCTCTCACAGACGCGACGTTGCCTCGCTCTGTCTTTTTTACAAATACTTTCACAGTAATTTCTCCGAGGAGCTGCTTTCGCTTGTTCCTAGGCCTCATGAATTTAAACGTCCTACCAGGCTGGCATCCCGTTCCCACATCTTCACCGTTGAAACTGTTAGATGTAGACGTCTCTTCTACTCCAATAGCTTCATGTTTCGCACATCTCGCCTGTGGAACTCCCTTCCTTATTCCTGTTTCCCTGACAAATACAATCTCCAACTATTTAAGTATAACGTCAATCGACATCTCCAGTTGCCTTGATCTATCCACTTCCCTTCTCCACATCCTTTCACCTTTCATTCCTATCTGCTGTCGCTCCAAATCTTATGTAACCCCCTTGCCTTGATCGATCCACTATCTTTCTCCACATCCTCTCCTTTACCACTCCTATCTGCTCTTCCTCCAAACCTACTGTAACCTCTTGCGTGCTAGTGGCTTCCAGTCTTGCTTGGGGTGATAAGCTTAAAAAAAACAACAACAAAAAAAAAACAAATATGATGTAACAACCTGAACGCAAATGTACTGTGTATGATCTTTCTAAACATTTTCATCTTAGTAAATTTTCTCTTTATTTAGATTATCATTTCTTAAATCTAATTTTCGGTCAATCTCATTATCGCGATCAACTCATGCATTTAATGTGCTGTCTGTTTGTGTTCATATAATCTTTTATTCAAATTTCTTGAGATTTTTTCTCATGTAATCCTGATCACAATTATTAAGCAAATGAAAATGAATAAATTTCGCCTACAATATATACCCAAAACATGCAGGATGTTTTACAAACAAAATGATCGTACAAAATTCAAGAACCACAAATGATAAAGTAATGGAAATTACAATTATTGAAAGGTGAAAGGATAACATTTTAGGATCTGCAAACATTTAGTCTCAAACATGAACCAAAGATGTCAAGAGGAAACCTAGAGTCAACGCTCCAGATGTACGGCGTTCAGTTGAAGGCATTTTTGAATGCAATGTTGTTGATAACACGTGGATATTCCTCCTGAGTGTTCGCTCGAATATTCTCAGTGATGGCTGCCTTCAATGCAGCAATTGAGCGACGGTTGCCCTGGAAGATGTTGCCCTTGACGAACCCCTAGAGGAAGAGGTCTGGGATGATCAGGTCAGATGCACATCCCTCTTCAGCTTTGCGGTGGATGAGACATTTCACGGAGCCATGCCATGGTAACATTAGCAATGGGAGATGGAGTACTATGATGCTGGAACCACGTTTCCTCCTCATCAAGGTACTCACGCTCTTTGGGTTCTGCTAATCTGACATGTATCTGCTTTGTTTCAACAAATGTGAAAGACCCTCTAAAGTCAAAGAAAAATAAAACTTTTCAACCTCCCCTTTCCTTCGTACGTATGCAAACAACTTAAATCCGATGAAGTCTTAAAGGGGGAAACATGTCACACAAAATCGTTTTACATTTTGTTATTATTTTTCTACTTCTAAAATTGTTCTTGGTATGTACATATTTATATATTGTTTACCTATATATACCCCACACACTCACTCTCTCTCTCTCTCTCTCTCACACGCACACAGATATATATATATATATATATATATATATATATATATATATATATATATATATATATATATATATATATATTAGTCTGTGTAAATATTCACGCTTTTTCCTTTATTAATTGTTGTATATCTTCTCTCTCTTGCTGAGCGAACTCTTGGTTGACGCGGTCAAATTGAGCCTATGTTGTATTCTCCCGATCGGTTGGTGAAAAGAGATAAATTTTAACATATATTATATTTATTAATCTCGTCGACGTCTACTTTTCTACCTATCCAGTGGGGTTGCTTTTCCTCAAGTGGGGGGCCCTTGCAGACACAAAAGAAAATACGTCTACATTTCTCGACGGTTAAGGAAAAACTCACTGAAAAACCATTCTCTATCTATCCATCTAACGCTCGTTCGGCTAATCAAAATCGTCTTCCGTTTTTTGCCTTCCATCTGACTCCAAATATCAACCTCAGGAAGTCCGAGCAGAGATACCATTCCCCCTAAAAATAACAGTCTGCAAAACTATTTAAGAGTAATGAATTACTACACTTAGCGTCATCCATAGTTTAATTTACACAGCAAAATATAAGAATATTTTAGAGCATTTTCAAATCCAAAATTTGAAAACGTAGATATATTTCCTCTATGTTACTTATATATATATAAGTTACGAAATACAATCCGGACGAAACGCGTTGGCAAAGAAAACGTTTTCCTTTTGGCTTTATATATATATATATATATATATATATATATATATATATATATATATATATATATATATATATATATATATATATATATATGTATATATATATATATATACATATATATATATATATACATATATATATATATACATATATATATATACATATATATATACATATATATATATACATATATATATATATATATATACATATATACATATATATATATATACATATATATATATATATATACATATATATATATATATATATACATATATGTATATATATATATATATATACATATACACAGAAAGAGAGAGAAAGAAAGACAGAGAGAGAGAAGGACACACAGAGGGAGAGAGAGACACACACACCGACAAAGAGCAACATGTAATTCTTAAAAGAAAAATACGTCACTTTCCAGTTTGAAAAATATGATACCATTTTACTATGATATCTTATTTTTTTTTATGCAGCATGGAAAATCATGGCACTCCACAATTTCCTAGGACGGGTAGTAGCACCTGTTAGGGAGCTAGCCATGGGCCAATAATGGCCCCACCACAAAAAAAAATATAAAAGTCTAAAAATACATTTTTATACTATAAATACTAGCAATACATTTATATATAAAAAATTAACAACAATACACATTTTTAAATCAAATTTATCAGTAGGAATATATTTCATTTGTAGCTGAAGACATACAGTTATTTTCAAAAGATATTTACTTGAAGTCATAAAATTTGTGCTAAAATTATTTAAATTTCGGCATTAAATAACCCATCGTGGTTGATATGCAGCTAAACAAAACATTCACTCAACAATGTTTCTTTCCTTACGATCTCTCCTCGTCTTTGTTCTGTTTTCCATATACACAAGCTTTTTCTTTAGGTAACTCGATGTTTTCAGTAACAATTTCTTGACTTAATTATGCCTAGACAGTAAAACATTCTCCAAGTCTCATTAGCTATCCTAGAAGTTTCTAAGGCCTCTATCTTCAACCCATTTCATTGCTCACATGTTGTTTCTGTAGTACCCAGTATCTTCTTCATATGTGAGATTGTCTATCGTTCTCTGTCTTCTTAACATTGATGACGAGTCCGTTCCTCTTACGGCGTTTTCTAGGAGTTCTTCCAGTTTTCTTTCTGTGTCTGCCATCAACACGGTAGCATTTATGTATCTTATACTGTTAGGACTGTGCCCACCAAATATAAATCTTATTTGGACTCCTAATAAATTAGTTGAATTGTCGCAGCAAATATGTATTGTATGGCACTAGCCACTGATTGGTGATTTCTTGCTCAACTTGACATCCATATTGTCTCATATTGATCTTGCCGATGTGACCTCAATCTTCTGGATTTCTCCTTCTATATGTTGTATAGGAGTCCTTCTCCTGTTCAAATTGTCATTTAATTTAAATCAAAGGGAAAACAATTTTTAGTTGGGGGTGTGCACCCCCCCCCACCTTTGATCAAAATGAAATACACTTATCCATGTACCCCAGGAGTCATTCGTTTTTTCAAATTTAAATTTAATTTATATCAAAGGGGAAAAATCAGTGGGGAGATGAGGGGACACCTTTTGATCAAAATGAAATATACTCAACCATGTACCCCAGGAGTCATTCCTTGTTCAAATTTAAATTTAATTTAAATCAATGGGGAAAAATCAGTGTGGGTATGAGGGGACACGTTTTGATCAAAGTGAAATATACTCATCCATATACCCCAGGAGTCATTCCTTGTTCAAATGTAAATTTAATTTAAATCAATGGGGAAAAATCAGTAGGGGGGTGAGGGGAACACCTTTTGATCAAAATGAAATATCTCATCCATGTACCCCAGGAGTCATTCCTTGTTCAAATGTAAATTTAATTTATATCAAAGGCGAAAAACAATTCAGTGGGTAGTGCCCCCCCCCCCGATACCCACTTTGATCAAAAAGAAATATACTTATCCTGATATACTTGGTTATATGGTTTCAGAATATATTAGGGAAGTAAACTAGTTAAAGACTATTTTTATTATTATTTCACCCGATCCCTCTTATTCAAATTAACATTTCTCCATGCATATTGACCATAACTTTCATTTCATTATCAAATCAAATAAGGTTGACATCGATGATTTTATTGGCTGTTAGAATGGCGGATTAAAGCCAGAAATCTTTTTAGATTATAATTTGTTCGAGGGATAATAATGATTTATCGATAAAAATCATAATAATTAACCCATAGCTGAGGAAGAAAAGGATCCCAAGCTTATTTACCGGTACATAAATATAATAGACACGATTGGAATTTGAACTCCCCGGTCATATGTTTCATTCCAAGCCATTATCCATTACACCATTTGCATATCCTAGCTTACAGCACCTGGTATTCGCAAGCAGTCTCCCACCTAGTTACTGACCGGGCTCGACGTTGCTTAACTTTGGCGATCGTAAGAGAGCCGATGCTTTAACGAGATATAAACGTAAGCCTCCACAAGAACAGACTACTTGCTATTTAGCTGAGTTAAAAGTATGGGAGGTGATCTGCGGTCAGTCTTTGGTTATCAGCGCGGCTGGTCTCGTTGAAGTTTGGCTTTCGTCCGTTGCGCGCTCTGTCGAACAAATGCTTTTGCGAACGGCATGAAAACATATGTTCTCCTTCACCATTAAGCAATCTAGAAAAAAGTACAAGTCTGGGATGATCATCTTAGTGAAGGCCACGATGAACTACTTCACTATATTTTTGCTCACGGTGTATTAGCAACTCACAGGTAATAAAGAAAGCAAATCTGTGGAGAGTTAGAATTACTTATGACACGTGGAAGACGTGGCATGAAAAAATAAATAAAATAACTTAAGATGTTATCGTTCTTTCGAATAACCACTCTGTGATGTTACATTTCAAAATCCATCTTTCATTTTAAAATATCAGATAATTTAATTTTGTAAAACTCATTTGATCACCAATATATACTTAGAAATTATGCACAAGGTGAAGAATATGGCCGACCTTTGGAAAAGCGGATGAGGCTCAAAGATTACATTACAATGCTAGCAAAAACGGAGATATGATTGCGATGTAAGGAAAAGAATAAATAACTGATCTTTACGCAAATCAGAAAGAAGGGAAAATGAATTTAAGGAAATTAATTTTTTTCATGTCGATTGGCAATGTCGTTTGATATATATTCGTTTTGTATCTTTTTTTCTTGTTCATTCTTGATATTAATCAGGTGTTAAATTCACCTTTACAGAAGGCCGAGAAGCTTTTAGTTAATATATAATTGCGGAAAGAGTGGAGAGATAATGGCTTAACTAGAAAATTTCGTTAAAGATGAAGGACGGCAACAGTGAAAAACAAAACGGAAGTGATGCAAGAGATAACCGAATATAAAGCAAAAAATAGATAGTTGAATGGAATGGTAGAGAGCGAATAAGATGGAGAGAAAATTAAAGAGAGGGAAAACGAAAATAAGCGGGAGGAAAGGAAGAAAGATTGAAAGCCGGAGGTAAAGAGATATGAAAACGTGAAATGAGGGATGAACATCGTTATGCGTTGGACAAATAAAGCCTCAAAAAAGAAAAACAAAACAAAACAAAGAACAAAAAAAACTTAACGTGCTGCGGGACGAGGAGTGATAAATGAAAACAAACGAGACCAAAAGGAGAAAGATCAATATAAAATGTCAAATAAAAAACGAAATGAAATGATAATTTCTATGGCGAGGTGGAAATAAAAAGGAACGGCCTGATGGAATGATAACAGTAAAAAAAAAAATAATAAAAGAAAAAGAATGAATAATTGCAGAGCCGAGTTCGAATTCCAGTCGGGTTCGTTACATTTACTAATGATAATATGGGGAATGTATTAATCCACGCCCTCTCTTTCTCTATGGATAAATGCACACCGAGTCAACACTGAGTGGCGAACGTCTGTTTCATGCTTGAAATCAATTTTTAGTCCTGAAGAATGCGTTGGAGAATAAACCTGATTTTTGCCGATCGGTATAGATCTCCTTGTCCAGGTTTATATTTGACATTGAGTATTTTTACGATAAATACAGTATTTTATGGGAGGCACGGTGGTGTAATGGATAGTTGCTCGGACTGAGGAATCGGAGAGCGGAGTTCGAATTCCAGTTGAATCCATCGCATTCACTCACGTGCTAAAAGATACAAAACGAATATATATCTTCTCCCTCCAGCTAATAGCAGGACAGACTGGATTCTATAGCCTTGATCTAGGAGACGGACAACTCTGAATTCAAAACCTGCGGAGGGTTGTTTGGAGACTTTGTAGCAGGTACTGCACCAGGTGTCTGTTTTAAGTCCTTCAAAAAGTGTGGTTCGTTCTGCACAAAGCTTCCACCACTATAATTAAATCATCTGAGCTGGTTCCTGGGCTGTCGGTTCCTAGGAACTGAGCTGCTTGACCCTCATACGTCGAATATGACGGCCGAGTCCACCATATATATATATATATATATATATATACATATATGGACTTTGTATTTCAAATAATATATATAGTAAATTTTTGAGGGACAGTTCAAGTTAGCAAGCAAAAAAGGAACTTAAATCTTTACTTCGAATGAGTCTTGATAAAAATGTTACCATCTATAAACACACGTTCAAAATAATATATTACATTACCAACCTATATTAAATCTATTCTTAAAAGAATTTAACGTATACTCGACCGCATATCTCATGTTGTTGAGATTGTGACCGCCAATAATAATCCTGGTAGGACTTCTAATTCTCTCAGGATAGCTTCGTTGCAAAGGGTGAATAAATCGGGGGATAAAAATTTTTACGAATCGTTTTCTCGTAATTAATTTGTTAACGGTTGATCTATGAAAGAATAATATCATATTATTTTACTCAAGTTCACCTCAAGCAAGGTAGTAAGGAAACTAAGGCACAAAGGGTCATTGGGTGCGGAAGAATTATAAACAGAAACATTATTAATGAAGGGTAATTAAATGAATAACCAGAATGACAGTAGATAGCGATTGACATGAGATTTAAATTTTTGCAGAATAAAGTTGGCTGAAAGCAAGGAGCCGAAAAGGAGTTCCACGTGCGAGAAACTAGACTGTTAGCATAAAACTTACGGCTACATCTAGCCAGTTCAACTGTAATTGGATGGGATTTTGACGGCAGACTAGTAATAGGCTTAAGTTCATAAAATCTAGGTATCATTGCAATGAGCCCCTTCGAACAATGACCATGAAATTATTTATAGAAAAGACACAGAGAGGTAATATTAAGGCGGCCAGGAAAGTGGATTTACTTTGGTCTTCTGGTATATCACCATTGAAGTATATATATATATATGTATATGTATATATATATATATATATATATATATATATATATATATATATATATATATATATATATATATATATATATATATACGTATATGTATATATATATATATATATATATATAATTGTTTATTTAAAAATTGTAACATAAATATGTTATAAAATCACTACAAAAATAGCCATTTTGTTTCAACACATCCGGTGTCTTATCAAGTGATGATGTTGAATCTAGATTAAATACTAAATACAATCAACTTTTGTTGGATAAGGATTTTTTATTGCTTATAGAATTAATCGACAACTGTGTGGTTACTTTTAAAAAAATATTATGAACTTTTACTATATTTTATCGTCAATAAGATAATATTGTTAGAATATTTGTAGGTTTCTGTGTATATATATTCCTATTTTTATGTGTGTATTTATGCGTGTATATGTATATGTGTGTGTATATGTGTATATACATATGCATATATATATATATATATGTATATATGTGTATGGGTATATATATATATATATATATATATATATATATATATATATATATATATATATATATATATATATATATATATATATATAAATATATATATATATACATATATATATATATATGTGTGTGTGTGTAAGGTTGTGTATGTGCTTATATATATTTATATAGGTGTATGTTGAATTTACGATGAATCGATGTGTATGTGTATAGAAAATGCATGCACATTTAATTGTAAATGTATGTATGTGTTCGTTTTTTTATATTCATAAAGGACCGTGGAGATGTCTCCTGTCTCGTGCACCTATTTGTGTGTGTATATATCTAAATATGCCTGGGTGCTTATGTATTATAATCTGAGTGTGTATATAGTTTTATGCAATAGGTGAACATCCTATTCATACACTTGGAATTAAAATGTATACATTTTTGTCGGGAAGACCAGCTGAAATTAGCGTCTGTTCAAACGTAATTTCAATGAAAAAATATAAAATAAATTGAATAACATATGTATTTTTTCTTTTCTTATCAGTAGTTTTATAATTTTAAACTTAATAGAGATTAGATTTAGATTTTAAAATTGGTAATTTTTTACCTTTAATTTTAATATCAAATTTTATCATATAATTTAATACTTATTAGTTAGAATAAATTCTATTTTAGTAAAACCCCAACTTTAAAGCTTCTAATGGCTATTATAACCTTACTTCGTTGTCAAGTTTTTTGAATTCCCGTATACTTGTATTTTGATTGGTCATTCCTGCTTATGTAAAAGCGTTTCCGCTTACGAAGGATCGTTAATTAATTTGAAACTTTTAAAGCCCTTTATTCTACATTCAACATCATCACTTGATAAGACACCGGAGGTGTTGAAACAAAATGGCTATTTTTTAGTGATTCTATAACATATTTATGTTATAATTTTTAAATAAATAATTATATACGCTCTATTCTCTATTGAGCACTCTTTTAAGAATAGTAATTGTTCGTTATTGGAATTTATTCCGTATACACCGATCCTAAACTTGTATATATATATATATATATATATATATATATATATATATATATATATATATATATATATATATATATATATACAGATAGAGAGATAGATAGAGAGAGAGAGAGAGTGAGATAGATAGATAGATATATATATAGATATATAATTTCTGTAATTTTGCCAAAAGCTGACAACAGCTTTATTACATTTCCATCTGTTCCTGCTGCGTTATTCATGTTTAACTTGAGTTGCGCAGATTTCATTTCAGACATTAATATTTCTACTATATTAGTATTTCCATAGTTGGGTAAATTTCAAGTTTTCTTTGAAAGTTAATAGGACTCACAGCTATCTATCTAGCTGGCTACCTAGATATATAGATAGATAGAAATATGCATAGATAGATAGATAGATAGATAGATAGATAGATAGATAGATAGATGGATAGATAGATAGATTACTGCATGTGAAGATAGATTGACAGAATGATATATTGAAAGAAATAGACTTAGATATAGATTGATAGAGAGAGAGAGAGAGAGTGTGAGAGAGAGAAAGATAAATAGATATAAACTGCGAGGTGGGAACTGATAAATCTAAGTTGAAATTAATAGTTAAAGGGAAGATCAAATTGAAACAGATAATAAAATCCACGTATTTTTTACAGAGGACATTTTCGGTGGAAATTTATCTGCTTGATCTCAATAGATATTTAAAAAACAAACTTTTCCATAATCAAGGAGAGAAAAGGCGAAGATTAAAAGAGTTATATGTAGAAATATTCGCATTTTATCAGTAAAAGTCCAAGACGATAATGCTTTTAATTGTACGATCTTTTCACTCCAGTTTGATCTTGTCATTAGTTCTGGTTAGAATACGCGAAACCAGGGGAAACGAAATTTCATAACCTGCAATCTCAAACCAACTCACAAAAAATACGATTTTAGTTTAGTTCTGACATAAGACTACAATTTCACGGAGCGGGCAGTTATAATCAAAGACACAATTACTTAAAACACAAGGTTGGTTAAAGTTATACTACGCAGTGACTCTCAGTTATTTAACAATATTTAACATATATATATATATATATATATATATATATATATATATATATATATATATATATATATATATATATATATATATATAAGAAATATAGTCTTAACATGTTCTATATTTATGGGATAAAGTGCTCAATATCAGAGATAGAGCGTGTGTAAATATAAAAGTGAATATAGAAGTCAACACTTAGAGGCGACAGTCTGTTTCATGCTAGACGCAATCGTCAGGCCACGATTGCGGCGAGCATGAAATAGACTGTCGCCTCTAAGTATTCACTTCTATGTTCACTTTTTATATATATATATATATGTCTGTGTGTGTGTGTGTGTGTGTGTGTGTGTGTGTGTGTGTGTGTGTGTGTTTGTGTGTGTTGGACATTGTAGCCAACACCCAGAGGTGATAATCTGTTTCATGCTAAACGCAAGCGTGCATTTTTCTTTCTTTTGACAGTCCCTCGAAATAGCAAATATATTAGCAAATTTAATAGATTTTTACATTAAAATGTTTTGCCAATGATGCGGCGTGATCATTTATCACAAAAATACTATTATTTTACAAAGCAGATTGGATCTTGCAATATATATATATATATATATATATATATATATATATATATATATATATATATGTATGTATGTATGTATGTATGTATGTATATTTGGCAAAAATAACAGCATTGAACGAATAACTACAGCCAGTCTACATCATTCCCAAATGTAAATGATATCTATTATAACGATCCTTTAATGCGGCCAATCGGGACAGTCTCCAAGTAGGACTAAGTGATCTTACTGTCACTTTTATGAAGCATTAGTCGTCAACGCTGAGCTGGGGATATTTTCATCTTGGTATTAAATACATTAATGCTGACATTAAAGGAGATTGTCTGCCTTTTGCTAGACTGACAGTTCGTGTGATGTTCTGAACTTGGTCCCATTACAACTCTGCTCAACTAACAGAATCAAGCAAACGCGTTGATTCTGAAGTTAACTCGACACGTTGTAATATACATGCGTGCGCATTGTAAGATTACGCATTGCAGAGATTGTTGATCCTATCAGAAATCAGGTTCATTTGTTTGCGTAACTGTTGCAATTTTTTATTGTTATCGTTAATTTCAATGTAGAATGTGAAACATATTCGTACGCTTGAGATAATCAAGATGTACTGGCAGAACAGAGTGTTTTCTAATTTAAAAGAATGAAATTAAACTCCCATATAAAATAACAGAATACGATGTTCTACATATAACATGTGAAATCATCATCAGTTGGCAACGAAGGATGGTAACACAGGTTTAGTGGCTAAGGTGGTACTGCCACCCTTGGCGCCACCAGCAGTTTTGTCTACTGGAGTGGGTATTAGTTTACGTTGTAGACATGTCAGTCTTTAAGATGTTTACGCACATGCAAGTCAGATTTTACATCGTTGTGTTTAATATGGAAGCTAAAATAATGGCGCAAACATTAGAGCTAGACGACGGAATAAATTGAATCGCTAAAACACAAGAATTTATCGTATTAAATGACAACAAGTAACATTTCAGAACAAGCCCAACATGCAATATCATAAAGCCAACCCAAAGTGAACTAGATAAAATAAGTAAAATAAAACTAATTCAGATCTAAGTAAGAAGTTAGGAGTAAATCCGTGCAAAAACTCAAAAACAAATCTAGACAACCCACAAACCAAAAAATAATTGCCAATTCATACAACTTTACTCTTCTAGGCACGGTGGAATAATGAATAGCGGTTCGGATTGAGTACTCGGAGAGCCAAGTTCGAATTCAAGTCAAATCCATTACATTCACTTACGTGCTAATACTTTTGCGAAGGTATGAATCCTCGTCTACCAAAGAAAGAAATGGCAACCTAATTCGTGAAAAAAATCTGCCTCGTCAGTCATATATCGAAAGCTACATGATTGACTAAGCGTGTATCAAGCATGGCACATAACTGATCGAGGAATCGGAGAGCCGAGTTCGAATTCCAGTCGAATCCATTACATTCACTTACGTGCTAATACCCTTGGGAAAGGTATGAATCCACTTCTTCTCCTCCAGCTACGGGTAAATAGCAGGGCAGACACGGTTCTATAACTTTGGATGGCAACTGATCTACCGCAGAAAGAAATGGAAAACTACTGCGTGGAAAAAATCTGTCTCGTCAGTCATGTATCAGTTATGGATTCAGATTGAGTAATCGGAGAATCGAGTTCGAATCCAAGTCAAATCCATTATATTCACTTACGTGATAATACCATTTGGGAAAGATATGAATTCTCTTATTCTACCCCCCCCATCTACCACAGAAAGCAATGGCAACATACGGCGTGAAAAAAATCTGCCTCGTCAGTCATGTATCGAAAGATACATGATCACCTAAGCATGTATCACGCATGACACATGAATGACTGACACTTCTACAACAGAACTCATGCTCAAGGACGAATAAAAAAAAACGAAATAAAAATCATTAAACGCTACCGAAAGTCACTAATATTCGATACTGAAGATGCGTGGATGAAGAAAAGGGGATCTTCGATATTACAACGAGAAGCTTTTAAACTGCAGATACCTGCAAACTCAAATGTATACATTTCCTGCAGGAACTAGGTAAAATAATCTATTGAGGAGTCTCCCCTTTTTACGCAAATGGACTCACCCAAGGTTTACATATACTACTACCTGTGAATACCCGAAAGTCAGTACGTTGAGTCAAGTCGGTCAGAGTAGTAGTGGACTCGAGTCGGTCGAGTCGGTCGAGTCGGTCGAGTAGAATAACGTAGCGGCAAGAGTCACAGTCACGAGCACTTAGACTCAGTAAGAAGTCATACAGCGATACGTCGATATCAAAGACTGTATATATATTTTGCTAATAACCCGCATTCTTGGAACTACTAACCTGTATTACCAGTTTGTATTATTACGTTAATATATTTATTTCCCATATTCATTCTTGGCGTTTGTTATTATTTGATACCAGATTTCATCCCGGAATCCACAACATAATCGATACAATTTTATTGCAATTATTTATTACAATGTAGAATGTGTAACATATTCATATATATGAGATGGTTAAGGTGTAATGGCCGTCAACCAGTTCTCTTTCTTTAAAAAAAAATGAAATTAAACTCCTGTATAAACGATATATCAAACGAAAAAAACTGCGAATTTCTCCACATGTCTTCAATAGTCAAGATGCATTGAAGTATAGTATTCAGTTTTTCACGCACACAACAAAACAGTCGTATTTAACTAATGATTTGTAGATGTTTTTTAGTATATTCCTACATTTTTATGAGAAATATATCTTGCAACTTACAGACTGAATGTGAGAGCAACGACGACGTTTTAACGACAATGAAATTCAAAATGGACACTAAAATTTAAAATCAGAAAAAAAAGCAGTTGAAATTTCTAATGCGCATGACGGAAATCTGCTGAGAACATTTCACAATCACAGGACATTTATGGCAAGAGGGACAGTGGGAAAACAGTGCATAACCTCATAACGTGCGTATGTAAATCGTCGGCAGAATAGGGATTAGGAGATATCGCAAAACGACAAAACATTTCTAAGAGCCTCAAAGGACAAGAAATTGTGGAGACATGAGACGTACTTAAACGTAATGAAACGTGTCTGTGTATAAAAAGAGTAGATTTGTCAAACACACTGTTATTATTTTCTTTTTGTAAATCTCATGATTTATAAATACCTATTGATTTGATCTTTCTCGAAAGAACATTCCTGACCGCTTATTTTCAACCCCCTCTATCATCCATAGCTAACCCCAGATTTGTATTCTCTGCTTCTGGTGTATCCTGTGATTAATTCCAGTGTTTATAGTAAGGCAGGTCTTAGATGGTAATTTCAGAAAATGTGGAACTAAGGAATATAGCTCGTTAGAAACTTTGGAAACAGCGATAGAATAGCAAGGGGCATAAAATATTTCAGGTGCAGATTTTGTCTTTCCGCTTTCTATGATTCGTCTTGTTATTTTTAACACAGGTCAGTAAATGCTCGCCCTTTATCCACTGAGCACCAGTGGAGGGCCGTGATGCTCAACGCCCTGAAGGGACTCGGTATAAGAAGAACGTCTATACATCGCGGCCCATTAAATTATCCCAGAATTAATATGCCACCAACTTAACGAAGCAACGCTTAATCCACTAGATTATTGCTCCGTTGGACAACTTAGGACTTTGAAACAACTTAGGACTTTGAAACATCTTAGGACTTTGAAACAACCTAGGACTTTGAAACAACTTAGAAGTTGAAAATTTAAAATTAACGTTCTTATCGCCTGTCAGCTGCTGCTTTTGCTACTCTCATTCTTGACTTCCTGTACCGCCATCTGTTTGTTTTTTTCCGTTTCTGATATTTATTTTTATTATTGTGGAAGCCGTTAATAACGAAATAATGAGAAATGACAGCAAAGCTTTAGAAGCAGTATCAGCTAGAAAAAAATGTTTTGGCGGAGTTCAAGCTCTAGTAAATATTATGCTTGAATAATTGTACATGAACATTTAATAACGTCTGTTGTATTTTTTAGATAATGAAAATATTCAAAATCTATGTCCGTTTTATGATTTTCAAATAAAGACATTTATTTGCATTATTTACATTGTGCTGACTGTTGTCCTCATCTTTATCGCCATATTCACGACGGTTCGGCCGTTGTACGTCCCGGCCTTCTTCAGTTGATGGTAATTTCGAACTGAACACTTTATTTCGCCCCGCGGGGTACATTGTTCTAGTTCCACAAGCCATGCTTCTTCCGAGTGTCTCGGTTATCTACCTTTAACTCGACACTCCAAGTTTTTGTTAACCCCTGCAGTAAGCAGGTATTGAATTAACATCTCTTTGGGTCAAGTCACTGAATCCTACCAAGGCTTATATTCACAGGGTCACGTGTCCTTAAGCTGTATATTTCCGAGTTGTTTATCATTTAAATGACATAGTTATTTTAATCTGGTGGAATTGGACAATAGGCATTTCAACCAAAAATAATCATATTTCTTCATTTTTTTTTTGTTCATATTGCTATAGATTACATATCCCAGTTCAGAAAAAAACTAAATAAAATAAATAATTTTTTAGAATGTTAATTCGACGTTCAGGTTTCTATGTAAATTCATTGTGAATTTTCCCCACCCTCCTAGAGAACCGCAAACAAATATGCTCATAAAACGTAATTCCATTGTTTTTTATTCGTATTCTAAAGTGCCTACTCGATAGTAATATACGGCGTCAGATAAAACAGATATCGGGATTGTTGCTATGATAACGAAGTTAAAGCACGCAGAGTGAACCCGCTTCGCACAGAGTGACTTTGACCTCTGTCGCACAAACACACTGCTATAATGTTCACACTAGCTACTCTTGTTTATAGCAGTGTTTTGAAGGAAAATGTGTAGAGTGTGGTCGTCTCACTGCACTACAAAAGTTACATTAGTAAACAAGCATTGTGCAGCAGTTTTTGGTAATGTCCAGCAACCACTATGTTCCACAAACCTCGTTTTTGCGGCTTTTACATCCTCCAAAATAAAATCACGCTTGAAAGGAAATAAAATTCAAATGTCGAGGAAATCCAAGAAAATGTTTCGAGGCAGCTGTTCGCTATTTCAAAAAGGAGTTCAATGAAAACTTCCATCAATAGAAACGACTCTGGATAAAGTGCGTGTCTTCAGAAGGGGACTACTTCGAAGGAGATTAAATACCGAATTTTTGTGTGTTGTAGTTTTCTTTTTATGGCACTAGTCAAGAAACTTTTTGATCAAACATCGGATGAAAAAAAGACTCCAAATTACTTTTTTTCGTCCCATTTTAAGAAAACGTGTGCTATGAACATTTTATTAATTTGTGCGCAGTCATAGATTGACGGTAAATTCTCATCATTTTACAAATGAAACAGTTACATGTAACTGTATGTTCTATGATAAGAGTTTCTTCTATCACACTTCTCGCTTGTAAAACTCTGTTTCCGCTTCTTGCTTCACAATCAACATTGATCTTCAAAGATTTAAACGCACTGTCAACCGTTAACTTCTGTCTTCTTTAATTCTGTTCTTTCAGTGTTCTCTTCTCGTATTAGTGTTTATTTGTATAATATTCTCTAACACTCGTAAAAACCTGCGTCTTGGTGACTTTATTACCTTGCTGGGATGAAATAATAAAAAAAAATACTTTCATGATTTTCTTTAATATTCTTAATCTTGGTTTTTTAATCTACAAGAATATGAAAAAGAAATTTGAATAAGAAAATGTTTATCTCATGCCTCAGTGCCTATTGTAGATCTCTACCTTTGTTTCAATAACAAAACACCTAAAACAAATTATCACCAGTGATACTAAACATATATATATATATATATATATATATATATATATATATATATATATTCTAAGCTGAAACTCGCTCAATATATTGGTCACATAAATAATTATGTCCTGAAACATTTCCCGAAATCAGTTGATGAATAGCAATTGGGTAATAGATTCTGTTTACTGCACTAGATTTCTGGATTATATAAAGCATTTGCTTAATATGCCAGTGTTGAAAAAGCGAGTTACTCAATCATTGTAATTCGATAAGTTAATAGTTTCTTTGATAGGAATTTAATCAGTTTTAACATGCGAAATGCAAAACGTAGCAATATTTTTTTCAACGGCATCGAACTTGGGGAATGTAAATTAGATCGAACAAAAATTAAAACATATCAATAATTTGGGATTGCTGATATATGAGCGAAAAATATTTCAGATTGTTTATGGCAAGGATGACTGTTTATTTTAACAAGGAGTTTCGGTTTCAGCAGAAGAAGAAAAAAAGATGGAGAAGGCGCTTTAGCTTTTCCGGTCGATATCACGTTCTTCCGACATGATATTTCTTCCAATTTGTATGCGTTTCTAGATTCAGCAAAATTTTGACATGTTTTATCATATCCGTCACTGTTCAGAAAGAGAAAGCAAAAAGACAGAAATGCAGGTCTCACCTTCCTCTGTTCTAATTTTATATATATACATATATATATATATATATATATATATATATATATATATATATATATATATATATATATATACATGTGTGTGTGTGTGTGTGTGTGTGTGTGTGTGTGTGTGTTAGCGTGAGTAAGGGAGAAAATAAGTGTATGTAGCTTTCAAAACAGCACAGAAAATTGCTGGAATTAATCGTTTGAATTAAACAAAGGTTCATACAGAAGGAAAGAAAACATTGAAGATATCCTCTTTCATACAAGCGTTTGAGATCTCACAATATTTTTTGTGTGCTCTCATGTAATAATAATAATGACATTAATAATAATAAGAAGAAGAATAAGAATAAAAGTTCAAAATGGAGTTTCAAATGTGTGCAGAAATACAAATAAAGCACAATACACCGACTGAAGCTGCAAAATACTTAAAAAAGAAATCAAAAGCAAATGCAACTGACCATTACAGAAACGATGGCAAGATAAACCGCTTCACGGTCAATACTCTGCCCGTACTAAACAAGCTGATGCAGACAAACTCCATACCCATCAGTAGCTATGCTGAGCAGGGTTAAAAGCTGAAACCAAAGGTTTTATCCTTGCTGCACATGACCAATGCTTGTTAACTAGGAATTATCAAGCACACATACTAAAATATTGTGTTAGCCCAAAATGCAGATTCTCTGATAAATATCCAGAAATAATTGATCATCCTGTATCAGGTTGTATGGTACTGGCACCCACTGAATATAAAACCCGACAGGACAGAGTGGGCCAATATCTACACTGGAAAATCTGCAATTTCTACGGGAAGGAAACTGAAAAAAATTTGTATGAACCCCACCAAGACCCGTTTACGGAGATAGGGCCTGAAACAATTTTATGGGACTACACAATACAAACAGACAGAACAATCAAAGTTAACCGTCCAGACGTTGTTATTTGAGACCGCAAACAAAAAATTGCCTTATTGATATGGCAGCCCCTGTAGACTGCAATGTATCTTTGAAGATCTTCAAAACGCTATCAAATTATAAGGACCTTGAAATCGAAATTGCAGCTAGCTTAAAATTTTAAGTTAGCTAAAATTTGAAGTTAGCTTACATGCCGGACGGCATTTAAGCTAGCCGCTGTGTAGGATTCTTAGTTTGGCCATCATCGCAATAGCTAGGGAGGAGGAGATGCGATAGGCATCAATAAACTACAGAAGAACTCAAAATTGATCCCTGCTTATAAGTATAGAATTAATGTTTAAGCTTACCTTTTAAAAGTTCAACGATAATTCTTCTGCTGCCATAAATTTAAAGACGATTTTATGTACGTAGGTCCTTACTTTCCGTACAAATAATTGTTTTTATTTCATGAGTGACAGAACAGGGGAAATTTCATGAGATAAAATTAATATAGTATAAAGATGGGAAAATAGAAATTAGAATTAGTTATGCATTCAACATTTGAAGAGTTAGAGAAACATAATAGCTAAGTAAGTAAAACCTATATTATGGGATTTATACGAATAGATGCCAAATTAGAGCTTAATTTTCCCTCGAATTCTGAGATTTTTAAAAAATCGCCAGCTATACTTTATAGCAATTTACAGACAATAAAATGCAATATCATGTTTAACTTATTTGCATATCAATGTTTATTTAATTATTTAACTGATTTTTACTGTTCTTTTATTCGAGGACTGTTTTGATTTTCCTATCAAAAATAGTTCTGTTTAGGGATATCGTCTTATATAGTGCAGATAAGTGTTTGAAATTTGCATTTAACTTGGCCTTCAACAAGTTGGCATCTATTTGTAAAACTTTCCTGAACTATAACAAGCAACTTTATGAAACGATATATTCATTTAAAATTTTTGTTTCAAATATTTCAAGTAGTAAAAATATCTTCTTCTTTTTTATCATGAATGACCATGGATTTAATCGCACCCATCTACACCTCTGAAACGTCGCCACCTGTTGCTGAACAGGCCGACACGCGAAGGGCAGCCTCTGTCACAAACGTCACATTTGTGTTGCCTATGCTGCAGCGTTCATTTCTGCCGGTCCTCTTGTCTTCTGCTGCGCTGTCCAGTTCTCCTTTCCTGATATTAGTTTTTTACTCAGGGTGGATCTCCACCCAGAACGGTCAGAAGCAAGATCCTCCCCAGTGATCACTGTTGATCTCAAGGGCCATCATGTCCCTCTTACAGACATCACTGTAGCGCAACTAAGAGCGACCGGTGTCTCTTTTGCCATTTGCAAGTTACCTGTAGAGGATGTCTTTGGGAATTAGGCCATCCTCCATACGATGAACATGATCCAACCATCGGAGCCTGTACTGTCTGAGCAGAATGAACATGGTAGTTAAGCCGGGGCGAGATAGAAATTTCTCCTTCCGGGTTATCTACCTCTCTAGTGTTAGGCGTAAGGTAGAATCATGGCTGGGTAAGATGTTATGGAGGACAAGATGTGGCCCATGCCGCATGTCCCCCCTCTCGAAGTCGCTGATGGATCCAAAGAAACAGAAGGGTCATTACAGTTTGGCAGGAGCTGCCATAACGAGGCTGAAATCAGCGACGAACTGCCTCAGAGACTCCAACTCCGACGTCTCTGACGTCAAATATATTTGAATTGGACAATTTTCGGAGAACGAAAATTTTCTATGAAAATTTCTCGGACATTCAGGCCCGTAAATATTATTTAATACTGTTTATTACAAAACAGAGCATTTGCTTAAATACTTGTATCTATAAAAAGAACGTTAAACATATCATAAATGTCTTTAAAAATAAATTGTCGGACATTGTCCAATTCAAAAATATATGACGTCATTTGTTTACATTTGATACGCTAGAGCAGATATGAATAGAAGAGAATGGAAGATTTAAGTTTAAAGATAGTAAA
>OZ038482.1:81503225-81520725 GCA_964036315.1 Acanthosepion esculentum | reverse complement strand
ACATAGTGAGTAGACGTCTGACACGCTATTATCTTGTGTTGCGGTTTTACGTTTTATCTCGCAAATAAAGTCATCTTCTAGCGCTTCGTTTTTGATTTCCGACAACGTTACTGGTAGATCCCGGACGGTATTCGCTATTATTTATTTTATTTCACAGTCTGAATGAAGAGCTGCTATAACTGAGTCTTCAAGTGGTTGATTTTGATTAGCGATTAGTCTGGATAGACCATCTGCATGGCCAATTTTATTAGTTGGTAAATAATTTAATTTAAAAGTCTATTCGCCGTATAAACCGGTAAACCCTTTTTAGAGCCAAATATCGTTAATAATGGTCTATGATCGGTCTGTAGATTGAAATACCTGCCATGCAGATATCTGTGAAATTTTGTTACCGCGAAAATGATACTGAACTCTCCTTTTTCAATTTGGCTTTACTATTTTTCTGCGGGTAGCAACGTTCTTGATGCGTGTGTTATGGGTTTCAGTGTACCGTCTGGCATAATATGTAGGATACACGCACCGATACTATACGAACAAGCATCGCAGGTCACAATCTAAATGAGGGTTAAAGTGAGTCAGAAATAGTTCTGATGTTAATATATTTTTTATTTTTTCAAAAGATGACTGACACTCCGTTGTCCAATTCCAAATTTTCTCTTTTTTTAACAATTCATTCAGAGGAGCGCATAGCTCGTGCATATTTTTTTATGAATACTTGGTAATAGTTGGCAAATCCCAGAAAACTTTGGAGCTCGTTGACATTTTTTGGAGCAGGCATATTTTCGATAGCTTCTGCCCGCCGTGGGTCAGGCCGTCTTACTTTCTTATCAACGATATGCCCGAGATACCTTATTTCATTCTTATAAAAATCACATTTCGATTCTTTTACCTTGAGACCGAAATCCTGAATTCTCTCAAAACCCTTGTGGATATGTTTGCGATGTTCCTCAATAGATTTGCTTGCTATTACAATGTCATCCAGGTAGGCACACGCGAAGTCAAGGCCGTCCAGCATGGTATCCATGACCTGCTGAAATATTGCAGGTGAAACTTTGATCCCGAAAGCCAATCTATCAAACTTGTATAAACCCCAGTGGGTGTTGATACATAGAAGTTTTGTGCACTCCTCCTCACAGGGATTTGAAGGTGTGCATCGCTTAAGTCCAATTTAGAGAATATTTCCCCATCATTCAGTTTATTAAATGCCTCCTCCGTTGTGGGGAGAGGGTAATGTTAATCTTTTAGAGCCGCATTGAGGCCCGTTGAGAAATCTGCATAGACGCGAATTTGGTTGGACTTTTTTCTAACGTATACAGCGGGGGCCGCCCATTCGCTAAAACTCACTTTGGACAGTATACCGGCATTTTCTAGTCGGTCTAATTCTTCGTTAAGTTTTTCTACTGATGCAAATGGGACATTTCTTTTACTTTTGAAAACTGGTTGAACGTTTTCTTTCAGCTCGAATCTAGCTTTTGTCTTATTACATTTTCCTAGCCCCGCCGAGAAAACTACGGGAAATTTTTCTTTTAATTCTTTTAATTCGTCTTTCAGGTCTTGGGCATCCGTTGTCATATTTTCCACCTATTGACAAAAAATGTTGATTGGTTGATCCCACAACTTAAAAACGCTCCATCCAATCCGTTCCAAATAAATTCTCAGAGTTTTTATGGACGAAAACTTTTAGTTTCTTTGTGATGCCATTTAGTGTTAGATGTAGCGTTAGCTCACCTTCAAATTTGATTTTGTTACCTGTTACTGCACGCGGTTTAATGTGGGCTTCCCGAGCCCGTAGACTCGCCCAAAAATATGCCCATTAGAACCCATATAAACGGGTTCAGGGACTGTCTACCTCCCCGGACGAAACTTTGCCCTGCGGCAAAGCCCCGTCCGAGTCCCTTCCCGCCGAGACGGAGTGTTCGACAGCAAAGAACAGTTTATACAACTGTTCCAGTTACGGAGTGACTGGATATTTAGCAACCCCCCACACGGATCGAATGTGACAAAAGGCCGGTTTAATGTGGGCCTACCTAGACCGTAGGCTCGGCCAAAAATATGCCCATTTGAGCCCGTATACACGGGTTCAGGAACTGTCTACCTCCCCGAACGGCACCTTGCCCTGCGACAACGCCCCGTCCGAGTCCCTCCCCGCCGAAACAGAGATTTCGACAGCAAAGAACAATCTAAAAGATTGTTCCAGTCACGGGGTGACTTGATATTTAGCACCCTCCCACCCGGGTCGAATGTGGCACAAGGCCGGTTTAATGTGGGCTAACCGAGCCCGTAGGCTCGGCCAAAAATATGACCATTAGAATCCGTATAAACGGGTTCAGGGACTGTCTACCACCCCGGACGAAAATTTTGCCTTGTGGCAAGGCCCCGTCCGAGTCCCTCCCCGCCGAGACGGAGAGTTCGACATCAAAGAACAGTTTATACAACTGTTCCAGTTACGGAGTGACTTGATATTTAGCAACCCTCCACACGGGTCGAATGTGACAAAAGGCCGGTTTAATGTGGGCCTACCTAGCCCGTAGGCTAGGCCAAAAATATGCCCATTTGAGCCCGTATACACGGGTTCAGGAAATGTCTACCTCCCCGACGGCACCTTGCCCTGCGACAAAGCCCCGTCCGAGTCCCTCCCCGCCGAAACAGAGATTTCGACAGCAAAGAAAAATCTAAAAGATTGTTCCAGTCACGGGGTGAATTGATATTTAGCACCCTCCCACCCGGGTCGAATGTGGCACAAGGTCGGTTTAATGTGGGCTAACCGAGCCCGTAGGCTCGGCCAAAAATATGACCATTAGAACCCGTATACACGGGTTCAGGGACTATCTACCACCCCGGACGAAAATTTTGCCTTGTGGCAAGGCCCCGTCCGAGTCCCTCCCCGCCGAGACGGAGAGTTCGACATCAAAGAACAGTTTATACAACTGTTCCAGTTACGGAGTGACTTGATATTTAGCAACCCTCCCACATGGGTCGATGTGGCACAAGGCCGGTTTAATGTGGGCTTACCGAGTCCGTGGACTCGGCCAAAAATATGCCCATTTACAACCCGTATAAACGGGTTTAGGGACTGCCTACCTCCCCGGACGGAACTTTGCCCTGCGGCAAAGCCCCGTCCGAGTGCCTCCCCGCCGAGACGGGGAGTTCGACAGCAAAGAACAGTTTATACAACCGTTCTAGTCACGGGGTGACTTACTTTACTCAGAGTTGGTAGCCATATTATATAGGTGTGGAAGAGTCCATTTTTAGGTAGGTCCCCACAATACATTTATATTTCTATGTGTAAATTTTTTCTTTTGTGACAATTTCCCTATATGTAAATTTTTTCTATATGTGAAATTGTTTTCGAGATGTAGAATTCCTTCTATATTTAAATACTTCTCTCCCTGTTACATGCTTTCTATATGTGGAATTTCCTTCTATACTTAAATACTTCTCTCCCTGTTACATGCTTTCTATATGTGGAATTTCCTTCTATATTTAAATACTTCTCTCCCTGTTACATGCTTTCTATATGTGGAATTTCCTTCTAAATTTAAATACTTCTCTCCCTGTTACATGCTTTCTATATGTGGAATTTCCTTCTATATTTAAATACTTCTCTCCCTGTTACATGCTTTCTATATGTGGAATTTCCTTCTATATTTAAATACTTCTCTCCCTGTTACATGCTTTCTATATGTGGAATTTCCTTCTATACTTAAATACTTCTCTCCCTGTTACATGCTTTCTATATGTGGAATTTCCTTCTATATTTAAATACTTCTCTCCCTATTACATGCTTTCTATATGTGGAATTTCCTTCTATATTTAATTGCTTTTCCTCCGCTAGCTCTACTATTTTTTCATATACATTACGAGGCCTATATAGTTTTAAATTCCTTTATATTCCTCTATCTTTCCTTTGGTTTCTTATTGACTACCTTATTATAATATATATATTTTTATACAATGAATTTAAATTCAATCTTTTACAGAAATTTTAAATAATTACTTAATTGGTATAATTTAAATTATGAATTTAATATTTGAAATATTATGAATATTATATTGATATAATGGGATTGATTATATTTACATGAAATTAATATACTAATAATTTACTTATTTTTTACTCTATCTTTTACTATATAGTTAAAGATGTCGTATTGAATGGAATAATATTAACATCTTTTCATAAAAGTATTAATTTTAAATTCTTACTCCCTTTCCATAACTTTTTAAACTCCTCTCTGGAATTTTTATCCTCTTCTTTTTCATTCTTCCTCCTTGCACAGGTGTTGATAGGTTACATTTCCATTTTCAACCATCGCGTTTATCTATACCGCATCCACCATAACCACGTCAAGTTCCTTACCCTTCTATATCTATCTAACTCCCTCCTTTATTATAGTACAATTCTTATTACTTCACTTTTTATTTTTATTCTTTCCTTCCTTTGCCTTTCAAATTTCCTCTGAAAAACGTGGGAACTCATTTACTTTAGTAAATGTATTTGAATTGATAAGAACAGGCAAAAACTTATTTCCCTTGGACAAAATGGTCATCTGCATGAGGTAAATTGTTCGGTTCTCATTAATTTTAATTCACTGATACGTTCTATAATAAAACTGTACTCAGTTCTCTTTTGTGAATCAGTTTGAATATTTTATATTAATAGGATCTAATTGGATTACTTAACCACGAATTTTTTACCAGTGTATACACACACACACACACACACACACACACATATATATATATATATATATATATATATATATATATATATATATATATATATATATATATATATATGTACAGAATCCTTCAAAAAAATCCAATCGGTCAGTTGATAATTTATTTCGTGGACTCACATGTCCATATCTTTAGACCAATTTTACAAAAATAAATGGAGTTCAATTTACTGAGACACAAAGAAAATAAGAAAAAGAAAAAGGGAAAGAGAGAGAAAAGAGAAAAAGGAAAAGGCTTTATATTAATAGGGAAAAGACAGAAAGTGTGAGAAAGACAGTGATTTCAATACAAGGTTTTTTAGGGGTAAGAGAAGGAGAAATAAAAATGGGAAGGGGAAAGAGAAGGAGAGATAGATATGGGGAGGAGAAAGGGAAAGTATAAAAAGTGATGTGCCTCAGCATTTCTAAGTTTTTAATACCGACCTTTATTTATCTCTTTATTAATTTAATCTAAACTTTTGGAGATTTTTTATTTTATTTTTTTTAAAAGAATTTCAGTTTTAAATTGATGTTTTTTCTTTATATTGATTTCAAATATTTTAATGATATTATTATTATTATTATTATTATTATTATTATTATTATCAATTTGTAATTGTGAGGCTTATAATGTGGTGATGACGGTTTCGCTGCTTAAAATGACTAAACAATCTATTTTGAATATAATCATCCCCTTCCCTTACTTCTTGTCAAGTCGCGGTGTAAATATTTTCTGGGTCACCCTGTCGACTGGCTTAACTCCTTTCTTTCCCTCTCTCACTCACAATCTCTCCCCCCATATATATATATATATATATATATATATATATATATATATATATATATATATATATATATATATATATATATAACATAATCATTCAGTCATTCTGCATCGCTACTAGACAGTAAACGTACCTCTTTCTGCTGTTGTTCATCGGTGGCGCAAATTCACTCTCGTCACTGGAAATATTTAATGGCGATATATCTTCATGAGTATCTTGAATACAATTAACATGTATCTTTTCGTTTTTACTGATTTTGATTACGAATTCCCGTAACCCGTCGTTGTGATTTTCTTTTTGTTAGTTCTTTATTTGATTCTTCATAACGTGCCTTAATCATATTTCACGATGGAATTGCACAGCTCGTTCAACATTGTTAACATTTTTAAGAAAATGATTTTCAAGTTTATTGGTGATTTGGAGGCCTTCTAGAATTATACAGGCAGATAGTGGAACCACTTCTTCATCATCACTACTATAAACTAACGTGAAATCACATATATTCTTTGAAATACTACGGTATGTAAAGTGCATAGGCACTGCCCAAACCTGAGTGTGGGCGATTACTATACGGAAAAAATAGACTGGATTCTATATTACTTCGCTAAATTTTTACTTAATCTTTTTACGTAGAGTTTCAGCATTTTGTAAATTATAATTGATTGATCTTACCTAATCATTTACCTACCACTTGCATTAAATTCGGTTGTCAGTAAAGGACATGTTTAAACCGTGTTAAAGTAAAAAAATAATAGTGCAAAAAATAATAGGTTCCTTTTGTCAGACCCGTTATTTCAAACCGTGCGAAAAGTAAATTGAGTATATATATATATATATATATATATATATATATATATATATATATATATATATATATATATATGTATGTGTGTGTGTGTTATCGTGGAAAGTCGTTAAACCACTGTAAATTTCTAATATAAATTGCTCGTATCTTATATGTAGATGTTTCGGGATGTCGTTTCCACCGATGAAACATTGACACTGTTCACTTATTCAAAGTTAATATCATATTTTTCATTACGAAAAGCTGTAAAAGTTTCTACCACTTCATATAAAACAAGCTAGATACAATATTTCTGAAGAGAAATATGTCTATAATGAAAAGTTATTAAATAATTTTCTTTACCAGAAGTTAATAGGCATTGTTAATATTTCATGTGGTTCCGCTTGAAGACAATAATTAATACATTCATCACCAACTTCCCGGACAGTCTATATGGCTTATCTCAAGTTAGATCATTCCTTTTAGTTCTGTGATTTTTTTCTCGATTATATTTACGTCACACTAATGATCTTGTCAAATAACTAATTATTGAGTTACCTTTATCAGTTAATCTACATTGCCTTGCACTGAATCTGTGCTACGGAGCCATGCCATGCTGAAAACTCCCGCCTTAATCTAAGTCCAATATCGAATATTCCTTCAATAAATGAATGTACTTAGCAGAATTGAAGCTACCGCCAATTTTAATCAGATTTCATGAAGAATTAACTCGATTTTTCCTATATATAATAAAAATTATATATCGATTTGATGACCTTCTCATTGCCTCAATGACTGTGATTATTTTCCGATTAATACCTTCGCCTGCATTTGAATTTAATAGTAGCTGTGTTGATAAGATGAGCTTTAATCTAGGCAAGTAATCTGACATGCCACCGTAGCGGTCAGCGTCAAACCTTTCGTGTTTACGAAAACGTAAAGCTGAACTCTCTTCCATTTTGGGGTCTTATCAACCTCTCGGATGACTCGAAAAGCAAACAGGGGGCGCTGTATTACATGGAGAATTGTTATGATAAAGTAGCAAATGAGAATAAAATATTCGATCGTTTTGTGTTACTTTTAGGGCTATCCTTTGCAAAACATGAAAATAAATTATTAATAGTTATCGTATTATTCACAAAAAAAGAAGATTAAAGATTTTTGAAAAGATGGAGGAGAATAGAGAAGAAAAAGGAGAAGGAAGAAGAAAAAGAAAAAGAAATTTAAGGAGAATAGAAATGATGGATGAGAAGAGAGGGAAAAGAAGAAGGAGAATAGAGAAAATTGAGGAGGCGGGGGAGACTAGAGAAGAAGAAGAAGAAGAAGAAGAAGAAGAAGAAGAAGAAGAAGAAGAAGAAGAAGAAGAAGAAGAAGAAGAAGAAAAGAAGATGAAGAAGCATAAAAAGACAAAGGAGAATAGTGGAGAAAGAGGAGAATAGAAAAGACGACGAAAAAGAGGAGAATAGAGAAGAAGAAGAAGAAGAAGAAGAAGAAGAAGAAGAAGAAGAAGAAGAAGAAGAAGTAGAATCAGAAGAAGAAAAGAAGAAGAGGAGGAATGGTGAAGAAGAAGAAGAAGAAGAAGAAGAAGAAGAAGAAGTAGAAGAAAAGAAATAGAAGAAGAAGAAGAATTAGTAGAAGCAGAAGAAGAAGAAAAGAAGAAGAAAAGGAATGGTGAAGAAGAACAGAGAAAAAAAGAAGAGAGAAACATAGAATAGAGAAAAAGAAGAAGGGGAATAGAGAAGAAGAAGAAGAAAAAGAAAAAAGTAGGAAGAGGAGAATAGAGAAAAAGAAAGAGAATAATGAATTTGGAGGAGAATCGAGAACAAAGGATAATAATAATAACAACAACAACAACAATAACAACAAAAATAATAATAATAATAATAATAATAATAATAATAATAATTCTCTAATGCTGATTTGTTTTATAAATGGAGTACATTTTGAAAAAAACTATTTTTAACGCCGCATTTAATTTTGTTCTGTTGAGACGATGTTAACAAAATATCCACATGATTCAGCAGCAAAAGTTTCGTTTAAATTACTAACGTGATATGATTGCGTATTAATGTCCGTGTCGAAAACACAACGACGGCCATCAGCAAGAATTAGCCTATGGCTACATGTTTTTTGTCTTTACAGTGTAGAAATATGTATAATATCCAGCGACTGGACTGTGAAACAAAAGCAAACATGCCAAGTCATATTCCAGGCTTCAATCTCTTCCTCTGCCTGCTGATATCACGAAGAATTCGACGGAAACGTTCTTCACAAGCCTGTTCGAGTGCTAATATCCATTACTTGGAATTAATTTTATAAACATTATATTTGTCATGTTAAAATACTCCGAATATAAATAGTGTAAATAAACGCATTTTCATTTTGATCTGGCACATGCTTACAATTTTTAGCAAAGTGTAGAAAGATATCGTTGTACGAATTTCCCCGTGGTGTTAATCTGAATACGCCTTAAAACGTTTCTATCTCACGTAGGAATTCAATATTTTTTAACTCACTTCATTTGCAAAATGAAAAAAAAAATGTATTTCTTTAGCAACAAGTCTAACGATAAAAATAATTTCAAAAAAATATACACATGTCCAAATTTAAATGAAAGTTGCCAGAAATGTGCTATCGATCCACTCAGGTTAATACCACTTAGCGAACTGGCACAGCAGAAAGAAGTCATAGACTACCAAAACACACATGAAATAATTAAGCTTTTCAACTCTTATATCGATGAACTGAAGAAAAGTTTGTTTCTTTCTGGTACGCAATACTAGCATGCTAGTTTCTGAATGACATTACGATTAGGACAACAACAGCAACTATTTTAACGCGTCAGACGAATTGTTATTGCGATCTGTGGAACAGGCAAAATAAATGTTGATCTACGTCCATTCTTATGGTGTCAAATATTCGCCAAGTACTGGACACTAGTGAGTTTTCGCTATTTACTGCCTGGATCACGAAGTTTCATCTGACAAAGATGTTAATCTCTTCAGGTTGATAACACTTGCAATGATCAACACTCGATATTAGGCAGAAGTTGTCTCGTTTATCAATCCCAGAGGGAAAGACGATACAGACAGTTTTTCACCGCAGTCGCGTGCTTAAAAGAAGTAACACTGACTGTACATTAGTATTAAGGTCGCTTAAGAAGGCACGATAGTTAGCAAGGCTGTATCACAGATATAGGTACCAGTGTTGTGAGTTCGATCCTTGGAATTGACTTACATTTGTACCAAATTAATTTATAATAATCATTGTGCGATTGTTATTAGTTTGAACGTGCAGAACGATGAATAATATCGTGGCTTTGATCTTCATAGTACATACTTTCGTTTTTTACGAAAAGACTCTTCTTTTATATACCATGTTCCTTCAGTACTAAGGAGATCATTATTCTCCACGACTTCCTGTCTTTTGTAACCCTTATTAAAATTTTCTTTTCGTTATATCTCCTAATTCATTTACTGCCAACGATTTGTTAGGTGGCGTATGTGATGCTTTCCTGTCCCTCTTGTCTTCAATATGCCCTTTGAATATCAATTTATCTCACCGAGAGAACTAAAAGGACAAGATGCCGATAAGAGGATGCATAAAATCTAAGGACTGGACACTGACATGAGAGAAAGCAAAAATACTTCAGAGTTGGAACGAAAACATCGGTGAACTCTTCCAACACAAAAGAGGACAACCCGCAATACGCAGAAATATCGAAGGACAAGAAATAACAAAATCTGAAGTGAGATCTACACTGTCGAAATTGAACAAAAAGGAAGCAGCAAGATCGGACAGAATTTTAATAGTGACGTTGGAAGGATTATAGGATTTCGGTATTGGCAATATTACAGATATAATAAATGAAATATACAACAGTGGTGAAAAACCTGAAAAGCTAAGTAGTTCCATTTTTATAGCCCTGCCGAAGAAGCTAGATGATCTCCATCGTAGCTTAATGAGCAATATACACACACACACACACACACACACACACACATATATATATATATATATATATATATATATATATATATATATATATATATATATATATATATATATAAATTTATCATCCGAATTCTGAGGAATAGAGCGAGCAGAACATCGGAAAAAGAATATGAACAATACAGTTTCTTTAAAAACACTGAAAACAAATAAGGTGATATTTATGCTCAGAATTATATCAGAAAGAGAAATAAAAATGCGATGGGTGTTTTAAAGATATTGCAAAAGCATTTGGCAAGGTAAGTCACAAAGAGCTGTTGGTAGAACTTATAAGTAAGCTTGATTTATTTGAGAAGTGTATTAGAATAATACCGAACCTATACTGGGAGGAAACAGCCTCCATGTGAATAGAAAATGGTTTCACTAAATTAAAAAATAAAAATAAAAAGGGGAGTAAGACAAGGAGTTGTCCTTATTCAAACTTTCCGTGAGGTAGCCTTGAGAGAATTAGAATTCCTATCAGCATTCATTATCGATAGCTACAAACTTGACAATATGACATATGCAGATATCAGTTATGGTAGCAGGCATAGAAAAAGAAACTACAATTCATCCTACAGACAATAATGAACAAAAGCGAGAAGAAATGACTAAACATCAATTATGAAAAGAAAGAATGCTTTGTTGTCAGCAAATGAAACAACCCATCATGCAAATTACAAATTGGGTATGCAAAAATATAGTAATTACAAACATTCAAACATCAAGTAAGTGATTTAACAGAGGACGGAATATTTAACACCGAAATCTGAAAGTACATTTGGATAGCCTTCGAAAATCTAAGCAAAGTATTAAGAGACAGGAAAATGTTGTTAGTATTGAGGGGTCTCCCCTTTTTACACAAATGGACTCACCCAAGGTATACATATACTACTACCACTGAATACCCGAGTGAGTAATAGAAGGTTAAGTCAAGTAAAAGTAGTAGTAGGAGTTAGAGACGGTCGGTAGAATAACGTAGCGGCAAGAGTCACAGTCACGTAGACTCAGTAAGACGTCATACAGTGATACGTCGATACCAAAGACTATATATATATTTTCCTGCTACCCCGCATTCCTAGAACTACTAACATGTATTACCAGTTTGTATTATTACGTTAATACATTTATTTTCCTATATTAATTCTTGGCGTTTGTTATTATTTGATACCGGATTTCATCCCGGAATCCGCAACAGTTAGAAACAATGAAAAGACTATTGAACTGTTACGTATTGCCAGTCCTTCTATATGGCAGGGAATGATGGACGAAGAAGACACCTGAAGCCACATATATGCGGTGATGTGAATAACATGAACTGAACAAGTGACCAACGTCCAATTTTTAGACAAAATAAAAACACAGCGGGTACTAATACATAATATCAAAAAATGACTGTTGAAATTTCTAGAGAACATAATGAGGAAAGAGAACTCGGAGATTTTGACACTCACAAGTCATTTTGAAATCAAGAAAAACAGAAGAAAATAGCGGATATCTTACCTAATAAGTGTGTGTAAATGGATGGAAGAAAAGAGTTTAGGGGAGATGACAACAAGACGAAATTTACTAAGAGCTACAAAGAGTAGGAAATTATGGAGAACCATGATCGCACTGTCCTGTATGGACGTGATACATAAAAGAAGATTTATGCGGAAATTATGGACTTTTTTAATTAGCGATTCATCGAATATATTGCAGTCCTCAATTTCCTCCATTAAAATAATTATCTGTTTCATTAACAAACAAGATATTCCTGATGGAAAGAAAATAATTTATAATTAAAAAATAGAATTATGGATTTTTATTCTACAAAATTTTCTCATTTGTCATTTATATCAGAAACCTTTTTTTTTGTTTTCAGGATATTATTTTAAACATTAGTACTGGAATCGAGAAACTCTATAATTTAAATAAAATATATATAAAACAATTTTCTGTCTAAATTTCTGGGATGAGTAGTTATAATTATTTGTCCACTTTGATGTTAATATCCCAACATTTCTGTTATCGTTTTCTACGGCTTTCATCAGGTGCCTGTCGATCCGGGTATACTTCTGGGAATTTAGAACTGTTCTCTTTTTTTTAATCTGCAAGAGTAGGTTGTTTTCGTTCAGCTGACCACATCAACGGGTATCAAGTGGACTTTTAACGTTGACCATAGTTTACATGCTGATGAATGAAGCAGATGCTTCTGACTGGACATTTTTTTCTTCTCAGATAATATTCTATTTGAAATCTTCAAAATGGCAATCATCCAATACCTTTTTTTACATTTCAAAACATCAGGCACCTCATATCTTCTCAACTAATGTCTTTTCAAGGTTTTTCTCACCTGTGTCCATCCTTCAAATCTACAAATCAACCCTTCTTCTTGCATGGAATACTGTTTCCATATATGGTCTGGTACTCCCGGTATTAATCTCGAAGTCCTAGACAAAATCCAGAGACGGATATGCAACATGTTTGGTCCTGATCTGGCATCCCGTCTGCAGTTCCTATCTCACAGACGTGCTGTGGATTCCCCCTGTCATTTCTACAAGTACTTTCATGACAACTGCTCTGACGACCCACTTTCACTGGTTTCCAAACTGCATGAAATTAAGCGTGCTACTAGGCTGGCATCTCGGACCCACCCTTTCACTGGCGAAACGAGTAAATTTTGCCATCTCTTCTACTCCGACAACTTCTTATCTCGCACCTACCATCAGTGGAACTCGCTTCCTATCACTCGCTTTCCTGACACCTATAATCTTCAAATCTTCAAATGCATTGTCGTGGAACCACCTCTTAATTGCTGGTGTTCCCAGGTCCACCCAGACCCGGGGTGGTAGCACCTGTTGGGGTCCCAGCTATGGGCAAATAGTGAACTTCCATGTTTTTACCATGTCCTGGGTATGACAACAAACTACATCTGCGTCCTGGATATGACGACAAACTACATCCGCGTCCTGGGTATGACGACAAACTACATCCGCGTCCTGGGTATGACGACAAACTACATACGCATCCTGGGTATGACGACAAACTACATCCGCATATTTGAATTTTATTTGAGTAGCTAAGTTATTATATTTTATCAACAAAATAATTGCTTTTTTATAAAGATCACAAAAGACCAGAATGAAAATGAAAAAATATTATTACCAGCTCTACGTTTTTGAAAAATATTATTACCAGCTATACGTTTTTGAAAAAAACATTATTACCAGCTCTACGTTTTTTGAAAAAACATTATTACCAGCTCTACGTTTTTGAAAAAATATTATTACCAGCTCTACGTTTTTGAAAAAATATTATTACCAGCTCTACGTTTTTGGAAAAATGTTATTACCGGCTATACGTTTTTGAAAAACCAGAATGAAAATAAAAAAATATTATTACCAGCTCTACGTTTTTGAAAAATATTATTACCAGCTATACGTTTTTGAAAAAAACATTACCAGCTCTACGTTTTTGGAAAAAACATTATTACCAGCTCTACGTTTTTGAAAAAATATTATTACCAGCTCTCTTTATCCTTTTCCCCAAAATTTCTCTTTACTCATACTTTTACGCTCTGTAACCCCTTGCGTGCTAGTAGCATTGCCGCCTTGCTTGGGGTGATTTGCTTAAAAAAATCCAAACATTATTTCGATTAACGTCTCTGATTTTACAACTGGATTGCATCTCTATTTACATTATTCGGACTATTGTCCTCATCTTTGTGGCCATAGTTATTACAACGTTTGCGGCCGTTGTACGCACCGGCCTTCTTATTCAATAGTCCGAATAATGTAAATAGTGTGCATAATACCTCATATCAGAAATATAGACAGCTACTGGATTGCATCATATAATAGCTAGTTGATATTTAATCGCGGGTATGGCAAAATATCAGCTCCTTCTTTCGTTATCGACTCGCACTGTTTCTTAATATTTACTGAACTCGTTGAAACTATATTATTCCGATTATCCGGAAACATCTGATGAAATATCTCGCTAGCAATGTCTTATTTCCTAGAGACGCTTAAACACATCTCGAAAGCAACTTATAAAGGGTGTTTCACTAAGACAGAGGAAAGTCAGCAGTAAATAAATCAATGTTATTTGCGAAAATTTATTTATTTCTCTATTGGATTATGCCATTTAAGTCCTGGAAATTATGTGTGAAAATAATATCGCCCAAATGTCCGCCAAGGCTTCGGCGACACTCAAAATGTTTGATGATGTCTCTGCATACTTGCTCTTCGATCTCACCAATATGCCTTATTATCTCATCCTTCAGCTGTTGAATTGTTGTTGGCTTGTTGGTATAGAACTTTCTCTTGAGATAACCCCAAAGGAAGAAATCGAAAGGCATCAAGTCGCACGATCGTGGTGGCCAATTGACCTCGCTGCTTCGAGAAACGATTCGACTTGGGAACATCTTATTGCATTTCTGTTTGAACGTCCATTTTCGTAATAGGTTTCGATAACTTTAACACTTTGTTTGATTGTTAATCTTTCCATGGTTAAAACTGCCAAAGATTTAAGTTGTTAAATCCGAAAGAAAAAGAAAAAAATCATTAGACGCGTAAAGTTAATTCACATTTAAAAACGGTCTACGTCATTGGAACATCCTTTATTTCTAAGTCTTTTTACTTTGGCAGTGCATCTTTTAATTATTTCAGACAACTAGTAGAAGAAAGTATGCATAATCGTTAGTATGAAGGAAACCCCAAGAAACGAACTACGAGTAGGAGACAACGAGAGAGAATTATCTGTAATATTTTATAATAAACGAAGAAAATTGAAGGAGAATCATCAGAATATTGAATGATGCCTTCTAACAGCAAGTATTAACAAACAGGACAATTCCGTTAAAAACTTTAGTGTGTTGGCTACTTCTACAATTATTAAGGTTTAACGAGAATATTCTACATGAATTAATGGCGGTGAAAAGGTGCATGTACAGAATAACAGAGACCGATTGATTTGAAATGCAAGATAACATTTATTTAACAAAAATAACAAAAGGAAAGTTTAAGAGTTTCTATTTCTATGAATGCTTGGTTTGGTTTGGTTTGGTTTGTTTTACTGCATATCAAGCCCACTGGTTTATCTAATGCCGACAAGATTTTTATTGCTGGTAATATTTTTTCCCAAAATGCATTGCTGGTAATTTTTTTTTTTTTACAAATGCATTGCTGGTAATATTTTTTATTCAAAGATCTATTTCTGGTAGTATTTTTTCTTCAAAAATATATCGCTGGTAATATTTTTTCGAAAATGTATAGTTGGCACTAATCAATTGCTGGTTATTATTTTTCTTCAAAAATTTATTACTGATAACAATTTTTTTTACAAACTATTTCTGATATTAAAAACAATTTTTACACTTATATATTGTTTTGACTCCAGTTTGTGGGTTACCTATTTACCCATAGCTGGGAACCTGACCTGGGAACACCAGCATTTAAGAGGTGGTTTCAAGCTCCTCAAAATCTGATCAGAGTTTTTAGAGAAACTAAGATGAAAAATGACCTATGTAGGTAGAAACAGAAACGGACGGCGTACATTTCCGAGGGTGATAATGTGGAGAGTGTTTGGTAAACTTTATACGCAAGGGAAATGCGTGAAATCAAATGGGGCAAAGTGCAAAATCAAGTAAAATCCATAACCGCTTTGTGTAAATGGATAGCAGAGCACGGACTGAGAGCGATATAAAGTGGAAGATATTGCTTACAGCTACGAATGAAAGGAAGTTGAGCAGAGTCATGACATTCATTGTCATAAAGAGACATGATACACAAAAGAGGTATAATATGATTAGAGTGAAATCAATGATTATACTGGATTGATATCTTGCAGTTAGAGGCTCAGACTGAGGAATCGGGGAGCCGAGATCGAATTTCAGCTGTGTTCATTACATTCACTTACTTGCTAATACACTTGAGAAATATATGAATTTCTCTTTTCTCTCTCCAACTACGGGTAAATAGCAGGACAGACAGGATCCGATAGCATTGGTGGTTAGTTGGTTGTTTTGTTTTATGATATATCAACCTCAGTGGGTCATTTAATTCCAATAAATTTTTTAAATAAATTCATAGCGATAGTTTGGTAAAAAAAAAAGGTGTGTATGTATACATATATATTTGAACCATTTTTCAATTACTCATATTTTTTAGTGCAATCCTTCTTTTAGGAAATTTACAGTCTCGGATTGTTTTATTTTCGTAATCTGTTTTTTAAATTACTCATTTAGTAATTTTTTGTCCTCACTAGATCAAAATCTACACACTCTAACAGTAAATTCACTGTAAATTTTAATTATAGCTGATAATTTTTCCTTCAAAAATTATGGCTGGTAATATTTTTTTATTACAAAGTATTTCTGGTATTAAAACATTTTTACACAAGTTTGGGTATGGACTATTTACCCATAGCTGGGACCCTACCAGTTGCTACCACCCCTTGTCAGGCTGGATCTGGGAACACCAGCAATTAAGAGGTGGCTCCACGCTTCTTAAAACCTCCTAATCAGAGGCCTTGCTGTTGGACGTAGTTTATCGTCTTACCCAGGACGCGGATGTAGTTTATCGTCATACCCAAGATGGATTTGGTGGTAACCATTCTGTGAGAAGTAATGTCTGATATAAAACGATCTGGTCGATTATAGGTCTCTCCTCTTTAGACAAAAACTAGAAAAAGGTAACATGAAAAATAAATCCTCCCATGAAAGGAGGGACGGGGTAACCTCAACGCCACCGAAACCGGCAAGCAATTACATTATACTGCATTGAATATCACCATCAACCACAATTCATCGGAGTAAATGCACTAACTGAATATAATGAAATCTGTAACAAACGATGTGATTTGGTTTTAGGACGTTGTAAAGAAAACTGTTGCCAACCATACTTAGGTTTGAACATAGATATTGAAATTAAGGTTCCAAATGTTTTTGAAAATTTCTGATTCTACACGCTGAAAATCACCATTGGAAAATGTAGACCTGACATAGCAGTGGATGAGCTGGTCATCGTCTGATGATGGGACGCCATGAGGTAGCATACAGCAAACAATGCTGCAAATAAAAATGGAATAACTAAGCAGATAGTAATGATTCTTTCTTTGTGATTTTCAGGTTCTTCAAACTATATCTTTTTTATGCTTCGCCCTCTTGAGAACTATTGTTATAATGATTCTTCTTCACTCGGAAAAATAATTTATCAGTTCTCTGCTCAACATCTTATCAA
>OZ038482.1:81493225-81498225 GCA_964036315.1 Acanthosepion esculentum | reverse complement strand
GACAAATTCAAAAACAAACAACGCGCATACACGAAATTAAAAATATAACATTTACCCATCTCGCCCATTACATATTAATCTTCATCTCGTCATGTGCGTATGTAGGGATCCGTTTTAAAACTACCGTTTCGATATTGATCGGACCATGATCAGTGACCTCATATCCTTGTTTGGAACCGATCTTGTCTGCTATCTTGGTTGCTGATTAGTTGGTCGATATATGACTTAATAGTCTAACGATTCTGAATATACATCTATTTTGAGAGATGATGAAATTTTGTTTAACTTTTACTTATTTTTATATCTTTATTTACTTATTCTTCAATCTGCACACCTTATCTACCAGTCAGTTATATCGTTTTACCTGCTCTTTGCCGAGAGACAAAACGGTAGACATCAATCTTGTTTTCACTTGTGTATACGAAATTTGCATCGAATGAAAAATAGATATAGAACCGGTCTCACCTGAGAATGAAAATGTAGACGTAAGTCCTCTTGACAGGATAATCAAAAAGGTAGAAAAAGTTAATGTTACAACAAATTTGAAAGGAAAAAGAGAATTCCTCTTTTTAATAGAGTCAAATAAAAAAATATATATATTTGCTAGATTTACACTAGAGTAAGAAATAACGTTCTTTTTCTGTTATTTCTTAATTTCTTTTAATCATTGCCCGCCAAAAAAAGGCGATAATGCCACTAGGACGCAAGGGATTATATGAGTGAAAAAGAATGAGAAAACTTTAGAGAAAAGAATTGAGTAGAAAGGACAATAAATGAACAGAAATCAGAAAATAGAAGATGGAGAATGGCGCTGAATTTAGCATGGAAAAAAGAGAAAAAAAACTTGCATTAAATTAAACATTTCTCACAACAAGAGAGGCCATCTTTAAATGCCTATAAGGTAATTAAATTCACAGAACCTAATTATAATAGTTATAAAATATTCATTAGCTGTTGAAATCTGTGAAACCGCTTTACACAGCCAGTCACTTATACAATACAGGAATATTTTAATTTGAAATATGTCCCTGCCTATATTTCTGAGATGAGGCATTGTAACTACATTATTTGGACTGTGGTAGTCATCGTTGTTGTCATATCCAGGACGTTTCGGCCGTTGTAAACTACGGCTTTTTCAGGTGATTGGAATTCGATCGAACCCTTTATTTTGTTCTCCGAGATAGATTGTTCTAGTTCCACATGTCATGCCTCTTCCGGATATCCCAGTTTCAGTTATTTCTCTTTAGTAACACAACTCTCCAAGTTTTTGCTTACCTCTGCTTTGGCCAGGTATTTGGATTAAGTCACTTGATTACTTAAACCAACACTTTTATCCACTGGGTCATGTGTTCTTGAAATGTGACTTTGCGAAAAATGCCAAGATTATCTATCATACTAACACCGTCCAGTTCCTGTTAAAGACTGTGATAGTTGAATGCATTTAGTCAAAAGTAGTGCAAGGGTATGTACTTTAAGCTGTTTTTTTTTTCTTCTTTTTAATCGTTAAAACAAAAGAAAGGCGATAATGCCACGGGAACGCAAAGGTTTCCTGCGAGTGAAAGAAGATGAGAAAAACTCTAATTAGGAGAAATACTAACTCTCCAGACTGCAACCCCATTGATTATTCTGTGTGCGGATCAGTTGAGCGGGAGACCAACAAAACTCTGTGTGATACTAAAAATGAACTAAACGCAAGGACCATGACAGCATTCAACGATTAAACAAGGCGACCTTCCAGAAGAGGTGCAGAAGATTCTGAAGTCGTCTAGAGGCCGTGGTTGAAGCCAATGGCAATTTTATTGAAGTAATTTACTCTTTCGCATTTCAGGATATTTTTGTGTAATTTTGTAAAATATATTTGATAAAATGAGATGTCAATGTTATTTTCATTTTGGGGTAATTTAAACGACAATTTATCCATTTCAGCATGTTCACATATATATATATATATATATATATATATATATATATATATATATATATATATATATATATATCTGTGTGTGTGTTTGTTAGACACACACACACACACACACACACACACACACACACACATATATATATATATATATAAATATACAGAATACTTTTAAGAAATCCATTCGGTCAGTTGATAATTTATTTCGTGGACTCAGATGCCCATCTCTTCAGATCATCTTTACAAAAATAAATGGAGTACAATTTACTCAGACACAAAGAAAATAAAAAAAGAAGTTAAATGGAAAGAGAGTGAAAAGAGAAAAAGGAAAAGGCTCAATATTAAAAGGGAAAAGAAAGAAAGTCGGAAAAAGACAGAGATTTTAATATAATGTTTTTTAGGGGGGAGAGGAGAGATAAACATGGGGAGGAGAAAGGGAAAGTGTAAAAAGTAATAAGCCTCTGCATTTTTAAGTTTTTTAATACGGTCATTTATTTATCTCTTTAATAATTTAATCTAAATTTTTGAGATATTTTTTAAAGAATTACATTTTTAAATTGATGTTATTTCTTTATATTGAGGTCAAATATTCTAATCATATTATTATTATCATTATTATTATTATTATTATTATAATTATTATTATCAATTTGTAATTGTGAGGGTTATAATGTTGTGATGACTGTTTCGCTACTTAAAATGACTAGGCAATTTCAATGTATCTATTTTTAATATAATCATTCCCTCCCTTTACTTATTGTCAAATCCCGGAGAAAATATTTTCTGGGTCACCCTGTTGACTAGCTTAACTTCTTTCTGTCCCTCTCTCACTCTCAATCCATTTCCCCTTCCCATATCTATCTATTTTCCCTCTAAAAACATTTTATTGAATTTCTCTGTTTTCTCTCCCTTTCTTTCTTCCCCCTTTTAATATTAAATCTATTTCCTATTTCTCTTTTCTCTTTCTCACTCTTTTCTTTCTTTCTCATGTGTCTGAATACATTGAACACCATTTACTTTTGTAAAATTGGTCCGAAACGATGGACGTCTGAGTTCACGAAATAAATAACCACCTGACCGAATGGAAGTTTTAAGAATTCTGTATTAAGTATTATATTGGTTTGTTCTTACAGTGAGCTCCCTTTAGATTTATATCCACCTTGGAATTATCCCTACTAATTATCAAGTGATATCATATATATATATATATATATATATATATATATAAATCACAGAAAAAGAAGTTGAATATGCAATTGGAGTCTTTAAGAATATTTATTTAGAACAAATTTACCGGTTTTCACAGATCTATCATTTTCAAAAAATGATATAAAAAGATGTGTGGAGATGTCGTGATATGCCTGGAGATGTATGATATCACGGCATATCCACACATCTCTCCATGTCAATATATGTATTGAAAATAATAGAAATGTGAGACCGGTAAAGATAATGTAAATTTAAATTCATCAAACTCCAGTTGCCTTTACAACTTATTTTTAACATATATATATATATATATATATATATATATATATATATATATATATATATATATATATATGTATGTATATGTATATATATATATATATATATATATATATATATATATATATATATATATATATATATATATATATATATATATATATATATATATATATATTAAATAAAAACAGATTGCTTTAAGGTTCCATATAATAAATTATTTGAAATTTGAAATTGTGGTGAAATAATTTATTATATGGAACCTTAAAGCAATCTGTTTTTATTTAAATTATTAGCTCTGATTTACATTGAGCTCTCTGGATTCTATCCTCATTGGGTCTTCCCATACGGATTACCTAGTTTTTCGTAAACTATATATATATATATATATATATATATATATATATATATATATATATATATATATATATATATATATATATATATATTCATATATCCAAATAAAAAGAACGCTTAGATTTATAATTCAGAGTTCTTTAGCATTTTTAAATAAGATTGCACGATACACAGTAGAGCATAATATTATAATTATTATTTAAAAATATGTGTTCATCAAGACACAGAAAGTAATATGTTTCAACACCAAAACCTAAATCTTAAACTTAAAATTGACAGTCTTTTTTAATTTTCAAGCGTTGTTGAATAACTTTCGAAAAAAAATAAATTAAATAAACCACAAATAACCTTTCGATAAATGGTGCAGTTTTTTTGTTCTATTAAAACCATAAACCTCATGTTCATTTGAGGTGTTATTCTTCTGAAGTGAGATGTATCCTCTCCATCGAATCCTTCTTATTCGTTCCTATGATTTTTGTCTTAATTTGACGAAATAATTCCTTCTGTTTGTATTTGGAATATTCTTCATTTTCTTTTCGAAAGTTATTCAGCTTTTAAAAATTTGAAACTTTAAATTTTAAGTTTAATTTAAGACTTAGGTTTTGGTTTCGAAACATGTTAATTTGTGTTTCACTATGAATACAATTTTTTAATAATATAGCAATAATTCTAATATATATATATATATAAATTTGGGACGAGTAGCGAAGAAAACTCGATCATTATTACCATGAAAAAAGTTTAAAATTAAATGTACTTTTGGATTTAAAACATTAATCGTATTCACTCAGTTTCTGGTCAGTGTCCTGTGCCACATTTGAATAACAAATTTGACAAAAATCAATTTTTATGAAAAAAATTAAAATTAATACGAATTTTGGAAATATTGATTCGTCCATTCGAAGCAATTTTGTCTGTATTTGAAATAACCTCACGCTTTCATTTAAATTTCTGTTTTTCAGCAAACCTGGAATCTCATATAGCCGCAAAAATAAAAGCAAAGCGACAAGTAAAAGGTATGTCCGATTTTACATTTAAAGAATGAATGCAATGTAACATGCCAGTCTTGTAGAATATTTGTTACGTAAACGCAAGTACAACTAACGTACATAGCTTTTTCTTTCTTTCTTGTTCATAAACCATGAACACTAACACAAATAAATTACTTTTCAAATGGATTCCAGAACTCTGAACAACATATATAGCATTGTTTGCTCTAGGTGTTACATAGAAACAT
>OZ038482.1:81453225-81488225 GCA_964036315.1 Acanthosepion esculentum | reverse complement strand
ATCGTATATATGCATATTTAGAAGTTTTAAAATATATCGGTGACATTCTTGCCAACAGATATAAAAGTCACCGAGGTTTAATTATATTCTTAGTCTTATGGAATGTATGGACAAGTAAAACACCCTTACTGCGGCTGAGTAAATATTTTCTAAGCAGTTGCCTAAACTTCGAATATAAAACCCATATTATATTTAAGATATGTTTGGAAACAAAAACTGGTGGGGACGTATATATAGCAATTTTCTAAGCGTAGCTTTGACGTGGCACAAGGCCGAAAGTTTGGGGCACCCAATGACGATCGAACTCACTATTCAGTTATAATTGATTTAGCGAGACAAGCTTGGTAACCATTACACCACGTCGAGTTCCGAAGTGTAGTTTAGATGTGGCATCAAGACAAAAATTATGGGGTACTGAGTAAGGATCCGTCTCACAACACAGTTGTAATTGTTCTAGCGACACAAGCTTGCTCACCATTACAGTATGTCGGAGTGCCTAGCAGTAATTTTCTAAGCATAACTTTGACGTGGAACAAGGCCGAAACTATGAAATACCATTCTCAATGTACATCGTACTCACTACTTAGTCATAATAGTTTTAGCGAGGCAAGCTTTCTAACCTTTACATCACATCGAAAATCCTAATGGGGAGGACGTATATATGTCATAGAATAAGATAATGTCTTTCAATAAAACGTTAGTGGAACTTGATTGCTAGGTACGAATATTGAAAAGAGGAACTGTAGCGGATTCTTAAAATTTAAACGTATAAAAATATAATCATGTTATTTAGAGAGAGTTTTAAAAAACGGAATAGCTTGCTTATCTATGGAGACGTTCTGTCTCGAGAAAAAGTACGGGGAGAACAGAAAAACAAAATGGAGGGAAATTAATAGGGGAAACTGATAAGCTTGAAAACAAATTTGGATAAAGAAAGCGGGACTGGTAAGAAAAGGGATTCAACGATACAGAGGGAGGATATATGGGCCTGAAAGAATATATTTAACCAGGCAAATTTCTAAACATTTAATGTTAAATGCGTGCACAAATGCGTGTAAAAGTATACACTCGTACGCACACATACCCACAGATAAGCATGAACCATACGAGCGTCGACTGAAAAGTTCATAGGCTAACAAAGATCCCCTCGTGGAACGTAACCAAATAAGGTTTATTGTTCAACATAGAGCCGCATACGGTTCGCATATTTCTTCCATTGGCGCTGCAGTGTATGGATCCCATTGGTGAAGTAGGTTTCATGCTGTTAGTCAAAGAAGTCGTCAACAGCGGATATGACGTCATTATCATTGTGATAGTGGTTCCCAGCCAAATCAGGAGAACAGTGAGGGTGATAAACCAGTGCAAAGCTGCAGTCATACACAGCAACCATTGAAACGAAGAACTTGTGCGCTGAAGCACGGTCCTGATGAAACACGACCCCTTTCATCAGTTTTTGTGGCTATTTGGTTTTGATAGCCTTTCTTAATATCATCGACAAGATCGCATAGTACTGTCCATTGATAGCGTGGGCATTTTAAAGTTTGTCAATAAACATAATGCCTTTTGCATCAAAAAACACCCCCCAAAACTAAGTGAATCACCTTGGACTTTCTTGGAGTAGGTGAGGTAGGAAACATTAAAGGAAACCAGATTTTCCCGTGATGAGATCAGTCTAATGAACATTTGATCTGGTGTCAGAAGACGTGGCATAGACCGCACAGAAACCTTCGTCATGCTAAATTCATTGTGCAGAATATATAACTCACTGACAGGATATGATACTAGCATTGGCTACTGGTTTTATGGTCAATCGCCTGTCCTTCAAAACTATGTGGTGAACACGATCAATGTTACCTTCATTGGTGGCAGGTCCAGGATGTCCAGTCCTCGGGTCATCTTCAAGTCTCATCCCCAATAAATTCTGCTGCACCATTAAGCACAGTTGGTAAATCTGGAGAGTCATTCGCTCCTGTAGTAGCCATGTCAGCATGAATGTCCTTGGGAGAGGTAAATACATTTTTGGGTAGGTACTTCTTTGAACAGTCAAATATCAGGTTACCCGAAAAAAAGTTATTAATAGGAAGAGTTGACATGAATGCATGCAATATTTCACAGTTAAGTATAACTCCATAGTCAGTCTGTGAAGGTTTCATCCCACCATCCTATGTCATGAGATAATGGTAATATATATATTAGCCGTTTCCATATAAGGAAACATCCGGCATTCACTGACGAAGATGTTAGTGCCTCTGACTGTTGAAATTCAAAATATATTCTAAAACAATTATTTCAGGGAAAATAGGTTTCTCGAATCCATTATCTGCTATTGCTCTTTCCATTATTGATGGAGGCTTCCTTCCCTGCCGTTTGTTTGAGGCAGTGTTGAACATCGACGTCTTGAACATTTCATTATTCTCTCATCAAGTTATACGTGCTAACCAAGTGTCCTTGTTGCTGTTATTGAAATCCCCGAATAGATGTGGTTTCTGTTATTTGATAGAGTTCTTTGTTTGTGATTGCGCAACGCCAGTCCATGAGGTTTGAGGAAGGACGTTTGCCTCACTTGAAGCCATTTTCAACTTAAGATAAAAACAAAGTTGTCTTAGATGAAGTTAAAATAGTTTTCTTTAACACGTTTTTTCGTTCTTTGTTTTTTGGGGTTTTTTTTTCATAACAGTTCCCGCAAATATGTTAAAAATGTTTAATTCGGCAGTGGCCATGAAATTCAATCTAGTGATCAAGTTCGACAGGTCTGCTTTTAGGGAAAGTATAAATTGAAAGTAATCGCTATCTATCTATCTATCTATCTATCTATCTATCTATCTATCTATTAAAACACATATAGCATTGTTCCTTAATGTAAAATCCTACCCAAGGATTCATTCCCAAGGCAATCATCAGGGATTAATGGGATGGTCCAAATTCTGTTAAAACTTGCGGGAAAAAATAAAACTACAAAAAACAAAACCGAATCGAGAGAATGGCATTTGCTTAAGTTGTGCCCGAGGTTAAATGGGGCTTGTGTCCTTTGCTATTTATTTATTTATTTATTTATTTATTCATTCCTTCCTTCCTTTCTTTCTTTCTTTCTTTCTTTCTTTCTATCTATGTGTGTGCTTATATATGTGTTTGCATATTTTTTTTCAGTGTAAGCTGATATAAAGCAATTCCGTTACGCCCACTAAACTGCATATATTCTCACACACACACACACACACACACACACACACACACACACACATATATATATATATATATATATATATATATATATATATATATATATATATATATATATATATATACAGTGTGCGATGGATAAATTGTAATCTAAATGACGCATAATTGAAAATAATACAGACATCACATTTTAACAGATATATTCACCAAATTGGCTTCTGGTACGGCCTCAACACGGCCTCGGAATCTCCTGTGTCTCTTCTGGACAGTCTCCTTGTTGAGGTTGGTGGGTGCGGTCAAATTTCATTGCCTTCTTTTCATCTTTGGTGTTACAATGAGTTTTGTTGGTCTCTCTTGCAACTGTGCCCCATACATAATAATCAAGAGGTTTGAAGTCTAAGGAGTTAGGTGACCACATGTAAGGGTTGACGGGGTCGCAGGAATTGTCATACAGCTCTTTGTTCTCCTTCATGTTTAGCATGGCGCAGAGTCCTGTTGTCAGACATAGCAGCCACCCTCTTGACCCAGAGCGACAATAACTCCTCAAGGCATTTGATGTAGACCTCCGTGTTGAGACTTAGACCCCTCGGAAGATGAATAGAGGTATAACATCGTAATCACTAGTGATGACTTCAAACAGATTCGTCTTCACCATTGGACTGATCCACCTACTTCCAAATCCTCTACACTGTCATCAGATTGACACTCAAAGACTGAAATGTCCGTATTGCTGCTTCCTGTGCGAATGCCAATCAGTACAGCCGGTCGTCTCAAAATTTCTGATGGAATGACTTGAGTTATGGTGCTCTGTTTCTCGGAGACGGTGCGCAACTGAAACTACTATACGGTGCAGTCCACAAAATAAAAACAAAATAAAACAACAATGCGAAATTAAAAATGTAGTGTAGCGAAATTAACCAACCACACACTGTACATATATAAGTTAAAAACGACCCAAAATTTAGTGCAGTATTTTATTTCTTATTTATTTATTCTTATATTTTTACAATTTGGACAATTCCTACATTATTTACGTACAGAAAATAAGAAAATTATAAGAACACAAGAAAAATTAAATAAAAACCTAACCGCTGGACCTTTCAGTTGTTTTAATGAAACTTGTATAAAAGAGGGATTGCTGCCCAAATACACAATCATATATATATATATATATATATATATATATATATATATATATATATATATATATATATATATATATATATATATATATATATATAGGTATGGGTAGGATAAAAAATATATATACACAGGCATATATAGTTGCAAGTACGTATAAAGATATACGTATAAATATATTTCTTCCGCAGGTGTTATAAATACAGACCTCAATGTTATGTGACAGAGCTAAAAGTATATATTAGTATATATAAATAATATCCAACGTCGATTGTACGACTCCAAGTTTCATGCAGTCTTGCAATCTTCAGCTCCGCAAATGAAGATTGCAAGACTATGAAACTCCGAGTCCTGCCATGTATATTCACTAATACATACATACATATATATATATATATATATATATATATATATATATATATATATATATATATATATATATGTGTGTGTGTGTGCGTGTGTGTGTGTGTGTGTGTGTGTTAGTTTATAACAATAATATCTATATATGTTGCTCCTCACCAGTAGGACTACACTGAGTTTCACTCACGATGCAATCTTCTGGAGAGGATTGAAAACTGACAGTTTTAAAATTAAGATATTGATATTTATGACAGTGAAGCAATCCACTTTACGGAAAAGATGATATATATTATTCTAAAAATGGATTTTATTCATATATATATATATATATATATATATATATATATATATGTGTGTGTGTGTGTGTGTGTGTGTGATTTTATTCATATATATATATATATATATATATATATATATATATATATATATATATATATGTGTGTCCTTTCATACATCCATATAAATAAATATTACTGAAATACAAATACACACATCATATACATATTTTCAAATATAAAATACATGTACATATAAATATTATTCAAATATCTACATATACTAAATATAAGTATATCCATTCACCCTTGTAAAGATATATATATATACTTGCACAGAAATACGTTATTACAACTTATTTATACATATTCATATGTACACAAGTATATATATATATATATATATATATATATATATACCCACAGATCAATTATCCACATAATAGTATATATATATATATATATGTGTGTGTGTGTTTGTGTGTGGGGGTTGTAAGTGTGCATATATATGTATATGTGTGTGTGTTTGTCCTTGTGTGTGTGTCTTTCTGTCTGTGTATGTACAAATTAGAAACTCACATAATAACAATAAAATCTTTCGAACTGAAAATAAAATAAAAACTCTAAAATTTAAATTCCAGCGTTTTCCTCTTCTTTAGCATTGCCCCTCGTGAATTATAACCGATGCTTACACCTCCCACCTCACATATTTACATAATTCCATCAGTAAAACCATAAAATCTGTCAGATTATGTCTTTCTAGAGGATGAAATACATTACACAGATTTTTTTTACATTTTGTCAATCAAATGTCTAATATGTGTATGTAAAATGTTAATGTTACTTTAAAGTAACATTTCTTTTTCTTTTATTTTTATGTGGCGTTTTCCTATAAGGCAATCATGGCTCTCCACTTCCCCCCTATCCCTTGTGGCCCTCAATAAATTTCATGCCTCTGCCAACTCCCGCAGACCGTGTTCTGCCATCTAGGTATGTCATGCGTTGCTTTCCCTTGTCTCCTTTTCCCTCTATTCGTCCTGTGAGTATCAGATTCTCCAGACCTTCCTTTCTCATTACGTGTCCCAGAAATCTCATCTGCCTTTTTCTTTTGTTAAGTATAAGCTTCCTCCTTGTTTGCATTCTTTCCAAGACCTCATCATTTTGCTGACACGTTCGCTCCATGATATTCTTAGCATCCATCTGTAAAACCGCATCTCCACTGCCTCAAGTTTCTTGTTCAGCCTTGAAGAGACCGTCCCAAATTCACTTCTAGCATTTCAAAATATAGAAAGAGATTCGAAAATGTGGGTAAAATGTAGAGATCCAACAATCAAAAAGAAACTATTACAAATAGTGCTGGTAGACTTTTAAAAAATAAGCAAATTCTTCAATGGACAGAATGTAAAATTTAGCAGAATGAATCTTTGCAAAAGTGTGTAAAAAGAGAAGGAAGTGAAAGAAGGAAATAAATTTCAAGAGAAAAATTAGAAAAACTATAACAAATACTACAAAGAAAGAGGAAAGTAAGAAAGAAAAAAAATGAAAAATAGAATCGAAAGAATAAAGAAATACAAAGAGTAAGAAAGAAAATAAAGGAAAAAAAAAGGATGTCCGGTAAGAAAAATATATGAAAGAGAAAAGAAAAACGACAAATAAAAAAAGTGAGAGCAAAAGTATGAAAGGGGCAATTCAAAATAAACGAAAAACAATAATCAATAATGAAAAAATATAGACTGCCGAGGAAACAAACAGACTTGGAAAATGAAGGAGTAATGAAAGAGAAAGAAATTGACAATGACGATGAAACAAAAAAAAAACACGATATTAGAAAGAAAAATACAAAGAAGCGACTAATATAATAAGATAAAGCAGATAAAATTCAGGAAAATGAATATCAGGAAATCGAACAGTTTAAAATGAAGAAAGAAAGGAGAAAAGAAAGATACAATGCGATAAATATAATAAAAATAAGGTTAAAATCAGTAACAAGAAATATAACTATATCGAACAATTAAAAATGGAAAAAGAATGATTGAAAGAAAGAAAGAAAGAAAGAAAGAAAGAAAGAAAGAAAGAAAGAATACATATAATAAAACGAAAACATTAAAATTCAGGAAAGGAAAAGTTACTAAATAGAACAATTAAAATAAATAAAAAAAAGAATGAAAAAAGGCGAAAAAGAAAGAAAGAATGAAAGAAAGAAAGAAAGAAAGAAAGAAGTAATTAAGCAAGGAAGGAAGGTGACAAATATAATAAATGAAAAAGATAAATATCAGTAAAGGAAATGTAACTAAAATGAACAATTAAAAATAAATAAAGAAAGAATGAATGAATGAATGAATGAAAGAAAGAAAGAAAGAAAGTAAGCGACTCATAATAAAATTCAAAAGATAAAATCACTAATGAAAATGTAACTAAATCAAACAATTAAAAATGAAGGAAGAAAAATCAAAGAAAGAAGGAGAAAAAGAAAGAAAGAAGGCGAAAAATATAATACAATTAAAAAGATATGAATCACTAAATAAAAATGACTAAATCGAATAATTAAATAAAAATAATGAATAAAAGAAGGAAAGACAAAAAAAAGTTAAAAAAATGAAGGAAAGAAAGCGACTAAGATAATAAAATGAAAAAGACCAAAATCAGTAAAAAGTAAAACTAACTAAATTGAGCAATTAAAAATGAAGATAGAAATAATGAAAGAAAGAAGGAAGAAAAAAAAGAAAGAAATGTGACTAATATAGGAAATGTGAAAAACAATAGCACTATGTTAAGAAGGAAAGGCAAGTAACTCGAACAGGGATAAAGGAAGAACGAAAGAAAGAAATAAAGAAACCAATCAACTTAGAAAGAAAGAAAGAAAGAAAGAAAGAAAGAAAGAAAGAACAAATTCTAAATATATAAAATTGAAAAAGATAGAAATCAATAAAAGAAATGTATCTAGAACAATTAGAAATAAATAAAGGAATCAAAAATAAAAATGAAAAAATCAATGAAGATATTGAATTAGAAATAATTAAAGAATGATAACAAGAAAGAAAGAAAGAAACAAACAAACAAACAAACAAAGATAGACAGAAAGAAATAATCAAACAAGGAGACAAATATACATGGCGATGAATATAAAAATCTTTAAAAAATCCCTAGATAAAGAATGAAAACCAAGTAGATGAAAGAATTAAAATGAAAAAAATAATGCCCGCGATGAAAAATAATTTAGAAAGAATTAACGAAAAACAAATTTAGGAAACAAAAGCAGCCATGTCGTTGCGAAATCTGAACGTAAAATGATTATGAATCAATATTAATAAATTAAAAATGAGGAGCCATAAAAACATGGAAGAAATACAGAGAGAAACTAAAAAAGGGGAAAGGTACTGGGTGAATAAATAGATAATAAATAAACCTTTTTTTATTTATTCATTTATTTACCACCATGTCATTTATTCTGATCACGTGAGGTAAGAAGACAGATGAAGGAAAACAAATAAGAGAAAATGGAAAATAAGGAATTAAAATAAATCTTGTAAAAATAACAGAAGAAAAAGTAAATCTAAAAAAAAAAAGAAAAGAAATCAAATAACTACTACACTATACTTTTTGTGCAAAATCAGAGATGCTTTCTCCATTTTATTTTAAATATCGTCTGTCGCTTTCAAATTTACTTCCGAACTTGCTTTCTATTCTTTTACTTTCCGATTTATCTCCCACTGTATAATCTATTTCTCCCTTCTAAATACGCTGTTTTTAATCTTTGTTTAGAAAATAACTTCGAAACAAACCGTAATCAAAAATAGATTGAATGTTTATTTATATGAGTTTTGCTTACACGTTTTATTTATGTAGCTTCCCTCCATGATTTGTATGTTTCAATGATTGTATTTCCAGGACAGTTTACTTTGTAATAGATTTTATTTTATTTATTTATTTATTTATTTATTTTTTGCGGTTTTTGCACAATTATATTTTGAGATCCTCATTTCTGACAGAGGAAACTTAAAAAAAATATGGTCGAACAGACATGGATATTGTCAAAATAAATTAAATTAAGCTGGATGTATATTCCCAGAAATTTAATCGTTTTCCTTCGTTGACATCGTCGGTTAATTTCAACCTTTTACTTCGTGTGGTCAAAACAGGAGAGAGCGGGAAAAATGATAATTTGAAATAATACATGTTTATAATTCTGTAATGTTCACTCGTTCCCCGAAAATAGAGCCTTCTTTTTTTAAATATTTCCTAAGCAGAAGTATCGTAAAGCAAATAAGGAACGATCACTAATTTGGGAACGTTTCCAGATCAAGTATTAGGATTAATGTGTATTTATGACAGGATTGGGAACTTAATGACCATGCTATATGAAAAGAATCAGTACAATTAAATATCTGTCTATATTTCTGAGATGAGGTATTATGTACAGTATTTACATTATTCAGACTATTGTCCTCATCTTTGTCGCCATAATTATTACAACGTTTCGGCCGTTGTACGCTCCGGCCTTCTTCAGGTGGTTGGAATGTCGAACTGAAACCTTTATTTCGCTCACTCGGGTAGACTGTTCTAGTTCCACGTGCCATATTTAATGGATGTCAGTTATTATAAATCTAATGTCTTCAGTAACTTATTTTGCAAGTGCTCATATTGAATTTTTTTTTGCTGTTATCAAATTTGTTTTTGCCAGAGCTCATATTGCAATTTTTTGTTGTGAAAACAGGTTTATAATTCAGTTTATAAAACCCAGAATCCATACATAGATGTTCTCAAGGACACCTGGCACAATGTATAAAGGCGTTAGTTAGATCCAGTGACTGGACCCAAAGATGGTGAGTTCAATACCCGGTTAAGGCAGTGAAGAACTTGGAGAGGGGAATTAACAGGAGATAACTGACAACTGACATCCATTAAACATGGCACGTCGAACTAGAACAGTCTACCCGAGTGAGCGAAATAAAGGGTTCAGTTCAACATTCCAACCAGCTGAAGAAGGCCGGAGCGTACAACGGCCAAAACTTTGTAATAAATATGGCGACAAAGATGAGAACAATAGTCCGAATAATGTAAATGGGTACAATTAACATGGCATAAAAGCGCGAAACATATATAGGTACAAACGCGAAACATGTATATATAGACCCGCTAAAGTTCACACATACATACACTTATATATATATATATATATATATATATATATATATATATATATATATATATATATATATATATATACATACACTTAGATATATATATATATATATATATATATATATACACATATATATATATATATATATATATATATATATATATATTCTTGATGGGTATAAAAAATTGATTAAGTAAAAGTCAAAAATTTTCTTTCAATTAATTGTTATTTTTCCAAGTCCTTTCAGTCTCATTTGAAGCCATCTTCAGCCGGTTGCATATTTATGGATGTGTTATTCCTTAACAAATTCAAAACATCCTTAAAAAATTCAATATATTTTTACCTCTGTGCAAGGGAGGTAACTTATATAATTTTTTAAATGAGTTCTTAATTGTAGTATTTTAATTTAGTATTTTCTATATAACACTTTGCACCTACAAACATCTCCAACTGCAAGATATCTACTAACTGCCTTACGCGTCAGATGTGGCACAAGGCCGAATTTAATGTGGGGTATCCGAGAACGTACGCTCGGCCCAAATTTCCCCGTAGACCCTGCCTAAAACAGGGCCAGGCTGCTGTTTCACGAGATAAGACTCTGCACTTCCACATTGCCTCGTCTGGGAATCCTCTCTGCCCTGAGGCAGAGAGATTGAATAGCATAGCTGGAGACGAATCTCCAACTGCAGGATATCTACTAACCGCCTCTCGCGGTCAGATGTGGCACACGACCAAATTTAATAGAGAATGAATCTCAATAAACTGATGAATGCATTTGCAGCGATATAAGTGTTAGCTGATATCGTTTTAGAGGAGAACATCTGAAAGATGTTACCGCAATTGTTTTGGGGTTAGGGTTCTCTATAAGGCTAGAAAAACGCAGAAAGGGACAAGAGAACGCTTACAGCGACGCGAAAATCAAGACACTCCAGTTAGACTGCTCGCATCATCAACACGCCTCGCTGGACTACAACAGAAGGTTGCACACAAATAAAATTTTCCTACATATACGATCTAGACATATGGTTATATTCCGTGGTTAACGATCAGGCCATAGAATTTGTTTTTTGTTTTTTTTAAGTCACAAGCGATGACTGGGAAAAGCTGCACTCTGAGAACGAACCTGGTCTCATTTGCAATACACGGCTATGATTTCAAGAAAATAATTAAGCGATTGATCTGGAGAATGTTCCATCTCAGTAAAAAAAATGCGAGAAAATAAGTGTTTAATCAAATGAAATAATAACACAGAGGAACCGTATAAAGAGAAAGAAAAAAAGATGAAACCAAATAAAGTTAAATATATATTAGCAAAATATTTGTTCAATATTTTTCCCATGCTAATGTGCCGTGATTTTTCCCGTTTTTTCAGCCCTCTGATTCTGTCTTGGTTTACATCTTGAATTTTTATATAAACGTAAAGGAGAATATATACATTTCTTTAAGATTTTTGCATTGTTCGATAGCACAAAAAGTGTTTCTTACTCGGCGTTAATATTTGCTTATTGTTTGTTTGTTTAAGGAGAGCTTCGTGCAGTTTTTCATAGCTAAAACATCTATTCATTCTATTCTATTAATCATGAAGCAGTATTTTTTATCCGACTGTCTTCAGGAATTGCTTTTTTTTAATTTTTTACTATATATATATATATATATATATATATATATATATATATATATATACATACATACAGGGTTTAGACAAAATAATGTGAACAGCTTGCAAAAATAGCAATTTTTTATTTCACTTTCTGCATTTCCGGGTATTTGTAAACATCAAATCGACATAAAAGGTAACTGCTCGGTATTTAAACATGAACTTTTTTGTATAGCGATGTAAAATGTTTTTATTGTAATTTATTATTATAGAAATATTTTAATAATATTTTGCTCTACTTTGTATTGAGCACTTTTTAAAAATGCTATGAAATGTGGATTTTTGTTCCATCTGTTCTTTCTATAAATTGTATATATATATATATATATATATATATATATATATATATGGTTTAGACAAAATAATGTGAACAGCTTGCAAAAATAGCAATTTTTACTTTTTTTTATTTTCTTTTACTCCAAGAGCTTCTTCTCTTGCAGATCCTCTTATTGCTTCTCTGATAACTATAATCTTTAAAAAATTAAATGTAATGTCTATGGACATCTTCTGATGCCTTGATTTTGATCCCGTTCTTCTTATTATCGTTTCTTCAATCCCCCTCTTTTCTCTTACTTTCACCCTCTGTAACCCCTTACGCGCTAGTTGCATTTCTCGATGAAATACTTAAAAATGTGTGTGTGTGTGTGTGTGTGTGTGTGTGCGTGCGTGCGTGCGTGCGTGTTGGGGCCAGTGGGCTACTTGATAATGTACATTTAGCGAAGCACCATAAAAAAAACCCACAAAAACTATAAAATATAAACAATCTATTTTCTCTTTTCGGAGTATGGCGAGCGTTAACATATTCGACGACAGCATGACACAAGAATGTCATGTCGTGCATGTGACACTCGTCTGCTAGTAAAAGATGGCGAACCAACATCAATTTCTCCTGTTTCCCTTGACACTAAATGCCATTGGCGAGCCGAGTTCGAACAGTGAGTGTACTCACGGTGGTTCGCTTCAAAATTAACCTGAAAACTCGTCATCTCCTTAAATCGCCCCGTCATATATAGACTTTCATATGGATGCCATGCGTGGCGACAAACCCATTCCGAAATATGCAAAAGTTCTGCTGTATTCAACCGCTTCCTCAGAACAATGGTCAAAAATGTTTTTTATCAGGTAATTTCTGTAGGTCTGGCCGAAGGAATTACGTCTTCGAAGATTGTGGATTGGCGCTATAGAACTACATCAGCCAGTTATGTGCCATGCGTGAAACACACTTAGGCGATCATCTACCTTTCGATACATGACAGGCAGATTTTTTCTCGCAGTAGGTTGTCATTCCTTTCTGTGGTAGATCAGTTGCCATCCAAGGCTATAGAACCCGGTCTGTCCTGCTATTTACCCATAGCTGGAGAGGAAAGAAGAGGATACATACCTTCGCACGTAGGTGAATATAAAGGATTCGACTGGAATTCGAACTCAGCTCTCTGATTCCTATCCATTACTCCACCTTTCCTCCTAGAATCACATAGTGTACCAACAGAAACTGCATAAACTGGACGTGAAACTAAAGATGCAATTAAGATGTGCACATACCACACTATTTCAAACAATACCCATCAATGCAGGACAGAATTAGGGCTTCATACAAGAAAATTAAAAATATATTATTTTAGGGAGGGGGACATCACATTAAGAATAAGAAGTATACTGCAGCATTCCATGTATTTTACTGTAATATTGAAAATCACATTAGATTCAGCACGAGACATTTTAGTCATGAGGTCACTTTATTTTGAATTCCTTATTTGAAAAAGTATTTAAAATCTGATCTGACCAAAGGAAACAATATTGGATGTAACAATAAACTGCATAGCCAGGCCTCGGACTGGGGGATTAGATGGAATGGCCACACGTATACAAAATAACCATAGTAAATTATTCAATAATATAGATCAATGTCTATATTTCTGAGATGAGGTATTATGTACATTATTTACATTATTCGGACTTTTGCCCTCATCTTTGTCGCCATATTTATTACAACTTTTCGGCCGTTGTACGCTCCCGGCCTTCTTCTTTCGTTTGCTGTCCTCCAATTTCTATAATATATTATGAACTGTATTTGTTTATCTGGGATTAAATTAGAAATATGATGTTTAATAATCTTCCTCATAGCAAATTCATCCTTCTTATAATTACTGGACATCTGGTTGCAATAGAATATTTTGATGTTTTCTGGTGTTGTATTTTTGTTACTGGTGTCGTGTATTTTTATAAGAATTATTTCAGTTTGTTTGTCAATGATGTTTATCATTAGCTATAGAAGTAGCCGAAAGGACTCGGAACAATTATTACTACGTCTATATTCTTTAGCCCCTGAAAAACGGGAAAATGTTAGAATGTTGGGAAACTTCAATAAAAGTTTAATTAAATCTTCCTTGTCGGCCTTTTTCAATGAAAGATGCTTGAAAGAAACGTTGTTGCCCAAATACATATTAATTAAATAACCTGACCCCGTAGCCATCAAGGAACATAATACCAGCACATTCCGGAATAACCAATTCGAACGAAAACTGATAAAAGTCAAAGAGGGGATAGTGTATCTTAAAACCGAAATCCAAAAATATAAGGATATTCTCAAAAACACAATGAGCACAACAGAACTAACATATACCGGATTTAAAATTCAATCAAAAACACATTATTACTAAAAAAAAAAACTCTACCTTATAAAATGGAAAGATTGTATTACCCAATGGTAAGTGTCCGTTCCTAAACTTGATCGATGACAAGAGAATTACGCGACAACACCAATATCGATATTAGATGCGCAGATCAAACCAATTATTATGTGGTTCTTAATTGACAAGACTAGAACCAGAAGATACGCGATAACACGAACATCGTTATTAGATGCGCAGATAAAACCAATAATTATATGGTTCTTAACTGACAGGACTATAACCAAAAAATACGTGACAAGACAAATATCGTTATGACATGGGCAGATAAAACCAATAATTATGTTGTTCTCAACTGACAGGACTATAACCAGAAGATACGTGATGACACCAATAACTTTATTAGACGCGCAAATAAAACCAATAATTATATGGTTCATAAATGACATGACGATAACCAAAAGATAAGTGACAACACAAATATCGTTATTAAACGCGCAGATAAAGCCAATAATTATGTGGTTCTCAACTGACAGAACTATAACCAGAAGATACTTGATAACACCAATAACTTCATTAGACGCGCTGATAAAACCAATAATTATGTCATTTTCAAACATTTAAAAAGATATATGTAGGTATTAATACATGAAATTACCCGTGTATATCGGTACATGTGTACCTGTATGAGTGACTGCACATGTAAAAGAACGTATGCATATGTGAAACTTGCATGGATGTGTATGCAATATATGACAGAGCAAGATCTCTAATATTACCTTCAAATAGCCCTCCATATTAACTTAAAAAATAAACTTTAAGTAAAAGAAATTACCAATCTAAAAATAGTCGCGAATTAAATTCATGAATAAAATTCAAACTGATAGAGATATCACCTCAATAATCAATTACAACTAGAAGTAAACTTATATTTTTAAATAAAATTTTAGTATTTTAATATAAATTCTATGAATTGTAATAAAGTTTTAAAAAATCTTAAATCGCTAAACAAACATCAAATTAAATTCCTTATAGACTATTTAAACATCCAAATTTTATCAAACATTATAATATTTATGAACTCTCAAAGTAAAGCAAAACGACAGCGTCTATTTCGGGCCTTTCAATCTAAAGAAAGTTAATGACACTTTCTCTCATGACTTCCTTCTCTCTTTTTCTGTTTATGTCTTTTTTCTCCTCTCCCCCTTCTATATCAATATATAACTTCCGTTAAGTTAACCGATTAAATGTGTCAATGTCTGGACTTCCTCAAATAATATTAAAAAAGAATAGAAATTTTAAATGACATCTAACTCAATCATGTCTCTCTCCCCCCTCACTTCACTTCGTTAATTTAGATATGCTTAGTACTGCCCGTCAAAAATGTGTAAATTTCTTTTCATTTTTCGTGTCAACCTTTCGAAGTAAAGTCTGATGATCCGCGGTCCTTTAAAAGGGCCGTGGGAAAATAATTTATTACATGGAACCTTAAAGTGGTTTGTTTCTATTTTTATTTCAATTTATATATATATATATATATATATATATATATATATATATATATATATATATATATATATATATATATTAACCACTGATATTATATATATATATATATATTGACCACTGATATTATATATATATATATTGACCACTGACATTATATATATATGTTGCGCATGCGCATGTGCATGCAGATGAGTTGAAGTCCAAGGTAATTTTCTAAGTTTAGATTAAATGTGGCACAAGGCCTAAAGTATTGGGAATCCAGTTATAATCGAACTCAGTATACAGTTGTAACTGATCTGATGAGACAATCTTGCAAGCCATAAAGATGTGTCCTAATGATTTTCTAAGCGTAGATGTGGCACAAGTTTGCAGCACTCAGTGATGATTGAAATCACCACTAACTTATCATTGATCTAGCAAGACAAGCTTGATAACCATTACACCACGTAGATGTGCCCGTAGGTGAAGTCTATGATATTTATATATGAAAACTTAAGTGTTTTAACTGATTGCCTGAAATGTCACATGATTCAATTTAAAAGAAAAAACGATTTTATAAACTAAAATAGACATCTCAAAATTAAATAAAATACTGATCGATGAGAATAGAATTGTAAGTAAATGAAATATTCTTGTCGAAAATATATGACAAGGTTAGATAAACAAAGATTTGATTAAAATTGATGAAGATTCGATTGTTCCTGCAAAAACATTTGGCTGTTTCTTTTGAGATAAGAAAGAAGATCGGACCTTTCATAAACTTGTACTTGATGAGACGCATACAACTATTTCGGGGCAACAAATGTGAATAGATACGGTAAATTTTTCACGATTAATTCCGAGGCTTAGCCAACATTACCTTAGATAATTGTGAAAGAATCACAGATGACTAATATATTAATGAATTGTATTACAATATTAAAATATACAGAACTAATAAGGATGAATATATATATATATATATATATATATATATATATATATATATATATATATATATATATATATATATATATATATAGATATGTATATATATATATGTGTGTGTTTAAACCTCCCCTGATGTTTACATCATAAAAATTAAATCGTAAGTACATAACCTTAGCGTTTTTCACTTCACAAGTTAACACAACAATCTTTTCCTAGAAAAACGATGAACACAAATTTTTCTTTCAGCAAAAACAACAACACTTTGATGAGATCATTGTGATAATGCCGAAAGTAATCGCAATAAAGGAATATGTATCAACATGGTAATTTTCTCGCTTCCTTTAATAAGGAGACTAAGAAGCTTGTCCGTGAATATGAGAGGATCCTATTGGAAATAAGAAGACACAACTTGTTTAAGTTATTCTGTGAGACATGTCTTAATACATACATTATTTTTATATATTTTTTGTGTATATTTTATTTATATAAATACAAAAATTTAAGCAAATTCTCTGTTTATAATGAATACTATTAACATCATTTACCGCCCTGAATGTCCGACAAATTTCATAGAAAATATATGTCCTCCGACAGAAATCGAACCTGTATCCTACACGGAACCGTCATATAGCCATTCATATAGAAATAACAATAACATATTGAATAATAAGAAAGAACAGTAACGTATATTTGATACATAATTTGTCTAGGGAAATTAAGACCGATACACCCCTAATCAAAATAGATTTAATTTTCCTTAAGCTTTACTACTCAAAATATTAAGATTTTCTGTACTTATAAATTAAGTAAATTTCTTAGAAAACTATTCCTAGCATCGCTTGACAATGGAACGAAACTCTGAATTTTAACTTTAAATTTTATAATTAATTCTACAATTTTAGTTTCAGTTTTGAAACATAGATATTTCTGTGTCACAATTGAATCATATTTTTAAAAAAGTAAATAATTATAATATATATATATATATATATGTGTGTGTGTGTCTGTGTGTGTGTGTGTGTGTGCATTTAGGCAGCGAATTCGCTTTTAGGTATGTCTGATTAAATAAATTACAAATAATATGTCTGCTAATTTTTTAAATAATCCGTTCATGTTCACGGATATTTTCCGTTTATTACAATCAAATGTTGCAAGAAATGCACTGTAACAGTGAATATCACTTTTATTTCCTATTTCTGTTAAAGTGTATTTCTTGCATCATTTAATTGTAATACACGGAAAAAATATCCGAGAATATGAACGGATTATGACAAAAATAACCATCATATAGCAAAATCAACCTTCCTAAACAAAACCCACTTCTATGGATAAATCGGTAAAGCACGTCATGCTATATGACGGTTCCGTGTAGGATACAGGTTCGATTCCTGTCGGAGGACGCATAGTTTCTGTGAAAATTTCTCGGACATTCAGGTCGGTAAATGTCGTTAATACTGTTTATTATAAAACAGAGCATTTACTTAAATATTTGTATCTATAAAAAAGAATGTATAAACATAAAATGTCTTAAAATAATTGTCGGACTTTGTCCATTTCATTATATATATATATATATATATATATATATATATATATATATATATATATATATATATATATATATATATATATATATATATATATAAGATATATATATATAAGGGGAGTTAATTACTGTACTGTTGTCCTGATAATTCTTTTTGTTCTCGCTCATTAGTAATGTTTCTCTTTCTAATTCTTCCACATCCAGTAACCCCCCCCCCCTTGTATCTTAGTGAATTCACTTCCTTGTATGTGGTGAACAAGATATAATTAATAAAAATAATCTATTAAACTCTTATTCTGTTATGTTTTCATAGATGAACCAATGACATATTGCTTACAAGAAAACGACTCGTGATCTTTGAATGCTACTGATACATGTGTACCTTTGTGTCAAGTTTTCCCGTTCAATTTGTCGCTGTGGTATATAATTTTAATAAGACCTGCTTACAGTCTATTGGATTTTATAAAAAAAAATTTCCATTAATAGAATATACAGTGTAAAATAGAGATGCTTTTCGATCTTTATTCAGATTTATTGACTTGTATTTGCTTTTATTTTATTTCATATTACATTTTGTTTTTCGTCCTGTTTTTTGCCATCTACGCATTACTTTCTTGTAGAACGTCGTAAAAAATAACTTCTGTGATATTCCCCCATTTTTTTTTTACCGAAACAACTCTCTTCGTCTCGAATATGACGCCGATTGCCTTATTATTTATCACTGTATTATACAAAAATTCAGGTCACAAATATTTAAGTTTCAAATTTCAATACGGTTTCATGCGGACTAATCGCACCCGTAGGACGGCAAAATCCGAAGTCGCACTGGGAGAAGGAAAGATGCCTGCCAAAATGGAAGCAAAGTATTAAAAAAGAGAAAAAAAATTATTAGGAAGAAAGAAAGAAAAGAGTACTAAATGGTAACGTGATAACGTTTCTCCTATATTAGATATGTAGATTAAGAAACTTGGAGCAATGGAAATATGTATCTAAGACATATTAGAGAAAATAGAAACAAAAAGGACACTTATATGTAGCATTTGGCAGAGGCAGTTGAACAGTATCAAAAAAAGACAGTTGAAATTTTTAAGCCATATATTGAGGAAAAAGGGCTTGGCAAATTTTAAACACACGAGGCATATAGAAGTCAACAGGGATTGAAGAAACCAGCACATCACCTTCCAAACGAGGTTGTGTAAATCCTTAGCAAAAAAAAAGGGATTAGAAGAGATAGCAAGAAGACACACTTCACTAAGGGCTACAAAGGACAGGGAATTATGCGCATGTTCCTGCTAAGGATGATCATTAAAGTTCAGAAGCGGCAAGGCAAATGCAAGAAGAAGAAGGTCACTCTCAAACCGACCATTTGTTCTCAATATTAAAAAAGTTCCATGCTGAAGACATATTTATTAAAGCTTCATCAGAGAATGAGATACAAATAAAAAGAAGACAAAATTCTGGCATTTTTACTTTTGTATATTTTGATTTTCAAAGTTTAATAATGACAGATAGATAGATAAGGAACAGAATGAGATAGATAGATAGATAGATATATAGATAGATAGATAGATAGATAGATAGATAAAGAAATGAACTAGATAGATAGATATATAGATAGATAGATAGATAGATAGATAGATAGATAGATAGATAAGGAACAGAATGAGATAGATAGATAGATAGATAGATAGATAGATAGATAAGGAACAGAATGAGTAGATAGATAAAGAAATGAACTAGATAGATAGATAGATAGATAGATAGACAGATAGATAAGGAACAGAACGAGTAGATAGATAAAGAAATGAACTAGATAGATAGATAGATAGATAGATAGATAGATAGATAGATAGATAGATAGATAGATAAGGAACAGAATGAGTAGATAGATAAAGAAATGAACTAGATAGATAGATAGATAGATAGATAGATAGATAGATAGATAGATAGATAGATAGATAGATAAGGAACAGAATGAGTAGATAGATAAAGAAATGAACTAGATAGATAGATAGATAGATAGATAGATAGATAGATAGATAGATAAGGACCAGAATGAGATAGATAGATAGATAGATAGATAAGGACCAGAATGAGATAGATAGATAGATAGATAGATAGATAGATAGATAGATAGATAGATAGATAAGGAACAGAATGAGTAGATAGATAAAGAAATGAAATAGATAGATAGATAGATAGATAGATATATAGATAGATAGATAGATAAAGAAATGAACTAGATAGATAGATAGATAGATAGATAGATAGATAGATAGATAGATAGATAGATAGATAGATAAGGAACAAAATGAGTAGATAGATAAAGAAATGAACTAGAGAGATAGATAGATAGATAGATAGATAGATAGATAGATAGATAGATAGATAGATAGATAGATAGATAGATAGATAGATAAGGAACAGAATGAGATAGATAGATAGATAAGGAACAGAATGAGTAGATAGATAAAGAAATGAACTAGATAGATAGATAGATAGATAGATAGATAGATAGATAAGGACCAGAATGAGATAGATAGATAGATAGATAGATAGATAGATAGATAGATAGATAGATAGATAGATAGATAAGGAACAGAATGAGTAGATAGATAAAGAAATGAACTAGATAGATAGATAGATAGATAGATAGATAGATAGATAAGGAACAGAATGAGATAGATAGATAGATAGATAGATAAGGAACAAAATGAGATAGATAGATAGATAGATAGATAGATAGATAGATAGATAAGGAACAGAATGAGATAGATAGATAAAGAAATGAACTAGATAGATAGATAGATAGATAGATAGATAGATAGATAGATAGATAGATAGATTTAGAGGAAACGAATTCAGGTATGATGAATCATTTTATACATATCCTTTCTGCTACTTTTTATCTCAGAATATCAATGATCTTATATAAAAATGTATATATCATCGGGAATATGGCTTGCAATTTGAATTCTTGCAACGTATTTCTTTTGCCTTTATAAAACAAATATTACCAAACACTACAGCAGATGAACACATACAAGGTAGTATGTTTCACGTAATTTCTGTAGGTAAAGGGACCTATGCTGTCACCCTGGCACGTGACAAATAACGTGCACGACCAGAAATCTTTCTCAAATTACTGCCTTTTGACGTATAAAATTGATCTGGAGCGAATCAGTTTATTATTAGAGAGTTGCTCATAATTTTTTTTCTCCATCAGTATATTTCTTTATTTTAAGGTGAATAATAATAAAGAAAATAGACTTGTTGCTTTTGTCTGAATTTCAGGGATGAGGAGTTATCATTAATCTGCCCTATTTATATCAAAAAGAAAATAACAAGACTTAGAATTACAATTAGAAAGAGAAAAGTGAAATTTTATATCCCATAATGAAGAATGATAGCTTAGACTATTTGACACTCAAAACAAGGAGAAGAGTAAAATAACATAGTTCAAGATTTTACATATCTGTGAATGGATAGAACCGTGACAATATAGGATGTTAAAGCGTCAGAAATTACTTAGAGATATCATTATTATGGGGATCCCTTCAGAACCATATTACAGAAAACGAAGACAAGTGCCTGCGTAGAAATCGTGATAATTACTCGTCAACAGCAATGGACCCTAAAAAATTGGGGTAGTCAGATTTGATTAATTTGTTTTTTGTTTTTTTTTGGGGGGGTGGGGGTTGGCATATCACGCATTTGTCGGTTAAAAACACAAAACATTTGGTATAGTAAAAATAATAATTTGGGCGTGTGAATATTGAATTAACAATTATTTTGAAAAGAGCAAATATTTTGCCAGATGCATTTCTACTATTTAACCCATAACAGAGGGGAGATTGATTTATACCTTCCTATGGTATTTGTGCGTAATTAAATGCAATAAAACGACTGGAATTCGAACTATGGTTTCTCTTTTCGGAGAGCTATCCATTTCAATGCCCAAACATCCCTGACTGATTGAACAGATTCAGAAAATATTGACTCAGAGAGAGAAATAGGGGAAATATTAGGCCACTCTAGCATATGGTTACATATGGTTCGTACACAATGAGAATCAAATTCAGTGCCTTAGAGCTATTCTACGCGATATAAGTCTCGACGCTGTTAAAGGAGGTAACAAATAAGATGTTACTAGATAGATAGAAAGTTACAAACAAATGTGGAGAGAATAAAAAACATATAGTTATTTTATGTCCGTGTTTCTCGCCCTATTTACGTTGACTTCACTTAAAACGATACCCCCCATTTCTTATTACATTAATTTATTTCCCGTGCAAGCTCCGACATTGAGTTCTGCTTTCCACAACACATTTACAGTTTTGTTTAGTTTAATAAAGGAATACTCTGTTGTTTTGACTAGGTAGATGGAAGGAAATCCCACGGATGGCGACGACTCAGATTATCCATTATCTCATATCCCTGTTCATTTTACAACATTTATCTGCTTTTTCACATTAAAACTTATCACTGAATGTTTCAGTTACCTGTTCATCTAAATATACACTATGTGAAATAATATAGGGTGACCCAAAAAAACGGGAATTGTGGAAGTGCGTATTGCCAGACATGAGTAAGTGGCAACACTGCGAGCCAGTGACCTTGAGCAAGTAAACATTCGCCATTTTAGTAACAAGAATGAAATTCACAATATCCCAGCTGAGATGTTGCATCAGTAAATAGGGGTCTCAACAGCAGATTTCAAGAATGCATTCGTACAGGAGGACGCCATCTACAGGACATAATTTAAAAAAAATGAAAATTCCATCATTGTTTCTTAAATGGCATCTTTTAAGGTTTCAATTACTATGAATTAAATATTTTTCTTCCATCACTCTTGGTTTTATTGGATTGTTAAAAGATTCCCGTTTTTTGGAGTCACCCTATATATATATAATATATAAAAACTTTTATTTATCAGAACAATTTAATGAAAAATCTATATGTAAAAATCTATATGGACAAAATTGTGTGACGCGTTTCGACCTTTAGTATTTTGTCGGATTAGAGCGGTATTCCGTTGATGGGATTATTCATGCGCTGAAATTTTAAATTAACATGGATTAATTTATAACAAAATTCAGAAAAAGCATAAGCAAAACGAAAAAATATACAAAATGAAATCGGCTATATTATAAAGCCAAGCATATTTTTTAATTGAATTTAAATTTAAAATTCCATCGTTCCATCTCCATGCTTAGGTGTAATCAAATTAACATAAACATCAGTTTATTCCGATGAAGTCATAATGGACGAAATGTGTCGCACTAAAATGTTATCACTTTGTCATAGATTTTCCCACAAAATTATACATTATACATACATTTGATTCATAGGAGATGAAAAGAAACTTTTAATATAACGGATTCATTATAAATTTTATGCAATTTTTCCTCTACAAATTTTGTTCAATTCTTTCCTGTTAACCTGTTAGCAAGCACGATAATGTATATATATTTTTAATCATTTTACCCCAAGCAAGGTGATAGTGCAACTATAACGCAGGGAGATACAGGGTGTGACAGTGAATGAAAAGATTTTAAATGGGGAAAAACTAAGAGAAAAAAAAGGAACTGACATCAAGAAGAGAGAAGATAACGATTGAAGTTGCATTTAAATTTTTGAAGATTTTAGTTAACAGTAAAGCATGAAAGCGGAAAGGACTTCGACAAGTGGGAAACGTGACAAAAGAAGCTGTTAGAGTAGGAATGGCGGTTGCATCTAGCTTTTTCAAATGTAGTGCAGTGAGACCTAGTTGCCAATCATGTAGCACGCTAAAATTCATGTAGTCTGTGCACTAAGAGAAAAAAAAGCTCGTCAAAGCAGTTACCATGAAAGTATTTGTAGAATAGACAGAGGGAAGCCACGTCACATCGGCGAGAAAGTGAGTGGATGCCCGATCAGGACCGACTGCATTCCAGATCCATCTCTAGATTTTTTTCAAGAACCTCGAGATGCACAGTAGGAACAGCAGACCAGATATAGCATTAAGATTCAATCCACGGATGAATGGTGGAAGATGCATTCTGACTGTTCGCTTTTCTTCCATTCATTCCTTGTTCATACTTTTCACCGAGTGATTATATCGTATTTAACGAGATTTCTGAACACTTACCTTATAATCAGAACAAATGTAAATTTCCTCCTTTTAATTTCGGGCATCTGAAATTTATTTTAACAAAACGGATGCGTACATCATCTACATATTGTTTTTTTTTTTTTTAATTACCTTTCTTTCTTTAAAATCTCTGATTTCTTCAAATTTTCGGATAATTCTACCTTTTTCTTCACATTTCTAAATTTCCTACGTGCCCTCCCATATATTTCCTGGCCTCTTGATTTGAAATCTTTACAGTTTCTTAACTTCTATATTTGCAGCTTCACATAACTTTCCTCACAATCACATGTTCTAAACTCCGACATAAACGACTTTTACATATATTTAGCTACATACTCATGCTTTCCTATTTCCTAACATACCTTTATCATATTTTCTGATTCCTTACTTTCCATTCTTCACATTTTCAAGTTACCAACCTACACCTCTTCATACTTTCCTATCTCCTACCTTTCCTTTTTCTTAGAATTTCTGATTCCTTACTTTCCATTCTTCACATTTTCTAGTTACAAACCTACACCTCTTCATACTTTGCTATCTCCTACCTTTCCTTTTTCTTAGAATTTCTGATTCCTTACTTTCCATTCTTCACATTTTCTAGTTACCAACCTACATCTCTTCATACTTTCCTATCTCCTACCTTTCCTTTTTCTTAGAATTTCTGATTCCTTACTTTCCATTCTTCACATTTTCTAGTTACCAACCTACATCTCTTCATACTTTCCTATCTCCTACCTTTCCTTTTTCTTAGAATTTCTGATTCCTTACTTTCCATTCTTCACATTTTCTAGTTACCAACCTACATCTCTTCATACTTTCCTATCTCCTACCTTTCCTTTTTCTTAGAATTTCTGATTCCTTACTTTCCATTCTTCACATTTTCTAGTTACCAACCTACATCTCTTCATACTTTCCTATCTCCTACCTTTCCTTTTTCTTAGAATTTCTGATTCCTTACTTTCCATTCTTCACATTTTCTAGTTACCAACCTACACCTCTTCATACTTTCCTATCTCCTACCTTTCCTTTTTCTTAGAATTTCGGATTCCTTACTTTCCATTCTTCACATTTTCTAGTTACCAACCTACACCTCTTCATACTTTCCTATCTCCTACCTTTCCTTTTTCTTAGAATTTCTGATTCCTTACTTTCCATTCTTCATATTTTCTAGTTACCAACCTACATCTCTTCATACTTTCCTATCTCCTACCTTTCCTTTTTCTTAGAATTTCTGATTCCTTACTTTCCATTCTTCACATTTTCTAGTTACCAACCTACATCTCTTCATACTTTCCTATCTCCTACCTTTCCTTTTTCTTAGAATTTCTGATTCCTTACTTTCCATTCTTCACATTTTCTAGTTACCAACCTACATCTCTTCCTACTTTCCTATCTCCTACCTTTCCTTTTTCTTAGAATTTCTCATTCCTTACTTTCCATTCTTCACATTTTCTAGTTACCAACCTACATCCCTTCATACTTTCCTATCTCCTACCTTTCCTTTTTCTTAGAATTTCTGATTCCTTACTTTCCATTCTTCAGATTTTCTAGTTACCAACCTACATCTCTTCATACTTTCCTATCTCCTACCTTTCCATTTTCTTAGAATTTCTGATTCCTTACTTTCCATTCTTCACATTTTCTAGTTACCAACCTACATCTCTTCATACTTTCCTATCTCCTACCTTTCCTTTTTCTTAGAATTTCTGATTCCTTACTTTCCATTCTTCACATTTTCTAGTTACCAACCTACATCTCTTCATACTTTCCTATCTCCTACCTTTCCTTTTTCTTAGAATTTCTGATTCCTTACTTTCCATTCTTCACATTTTCTAGTTACCAACCTACATCTCTTCATACTTTCCTATCTCCTACCTTTCCTTTTTCTTAGAATTTCTGATTCCTTACTTTCCATTCTTCACATTTTCTAGTTACCAACCTACATCTCTTCATACTTTCCTATCTCCTACCTTTCCTTTTTCTTAGAATTTCTGATTCCTTACTTTCCATTCTTCACATTTTCTAGTTACCAACCTACATCTCTTCATACTTTCCTATCTCCTACCTTTCCTTTTTCTTAGAATTTCTGATTCCTTACTTTCCATTCTTCACATTTTCTAGTTACCAACCTACACCTCTTCATACTTTCCTATCTCCTACCTTTCCTTTTTCTTAGAATTTCTGATTCCTTACTTTCCATTCTTCACATTTTCTAGTTACCAACCTACACCTCTTCATACTTTCCTATCTCCTACCTTTCCTTTTTCTTAGAATTTCTGATTCCTTACTTTCCATTCTTCACATTTTCTAGTTACCAACCTACACCTCTTCATACTTTCCTATCTCCTACCTTTCCTTTTTCTTAGAATTTCGGATTCCTTACTTTCCATTCTTCACATTTTCTAGTTACCAACCTGCACCTCTTCATACTTTCCTATCTCCTACCTTTCCTTTTTCTTAGAATTTCTGATTCCTTACTTTCCATTCTTCACATTTTCTAGTTACCAACCTACACCTCTTCATAATTTCCTATCTCCTACCTTTCCTTTTTCTTAGAATTTCTGATTCCTTACTTTCCATTCTTCACATTTTCTAGTTACCAACCTACATCTCTTCATACTTTCCTATCTCCTACCTTTCCTTTTTCTTAGAATTTCTGATTCCTTACTTTCCATTCTTCACATTTTCTAGTTACCAACCTACATCTCTTCATACTTTCCTATCTCCTACCTTTCCTTTTTCTTAGAATTTCTGATTCCTTACTTTCCATTCTTCACATTTTCTAGTTACCAACCTACATCTCTTCATACTTTCCTATCTCCTACCTTTCCTTTTTCTTAGAATTTCTGATTCCTTACTTTCCATTCTTCACATTTTCTAGTTACCAACCTACATCTCTTCATACTTTCCTATCTCCTACCTTTCCTTTTTCTTAGAATTTCTGATTCCTTACTTTCCATTCTTCACATTTTCTAGTTACCAACCTACACCTCTTCATACTTTCCTATCTCCTACCTTTCCTTTTTCTTAGAATTTCTGATTCCTTACTTTCCATTCTTCACATTTTCTAGTTTTCCAACCTACACCTCTTCATACTTTCCTATCTCCTACCTTTCCTTTTTCTTAGAATTTCTGATTCCTTACTTTCCATTCTTCACATTTTCTAGTTACCAACCTACATCCCTTCATACTTTCCTATCTCCTACCTTTCCTTTTTCTTAGAATTTCGGATTCCTTACTTTCCATTCTTCACATTTTCTAGTTACCAACCTACATCTCTTCATACTTTCCTATCTCCTACCTTTCCTTTTTCTTAGAATTTCTGATTCCTTACTTTCCATTCTTCACATTTTCTAGTTACCAACCTACACCTCTTCATACTTTCCTATCTCCTACCTTTCCTTTTTCTTAGAATTTCGGATTCCTTACTTTCCATTCTTCACATTTTCTAGTTACAAACCTACACCTCTTCATACTTTGCTATCTCCTACCTTTCCTTTTTCTTAGAATTTCTGATTCCTTACTTTCCATTCTTCACATTTTCTAGTTACCAACCTACATCTCTTCATACTTTCCTATCTCCTACCTTTCCTTTTTCTTAGAATTTCTGATTCCTTACTTTCCATTCTTCACATTTTCTAGTTACCAACCTACATCTCTTCATACTTTCCTATCTCCTACCTTTCCTTTTTCTTAGAATTTCTGATTCCTTACTTTCCATTCTTCACATTTTCTAGTTACCAACCTACATCTCTTCATACTTTCCTATCTCCTACCTTTCCTTTTTCTTAGAATTTCTGATTCCTTACTTTCCATTCTTCACATTTTCTAGTTACCAACCTACATCTCTTCATACTTTCCTATCTCCTACCTTTCCTTTTTCTTAGAATTTCTGATTCCTTACTTTCCATTCTTCACATTTTCTAGTTACCAACCTACACCTCTTCATACTTTCCTATCTCCTACCTTTCCTTTTTCTTAGAATTTCGGATTCCTTACTTTCCATTCTTCACATTTTCTAGTTACCAACCTACACCTCTTCATACTTTCCTATCTCCTACCTTTCCTTTTTCTTAGAATTTCTGATTCCTTACTTTCCATTCTTCAGATTTTCTAGTTACCAACCTACATCTCTTCATACTTTCCTATCTCCTACCTTTCCTTTTTCTTAGAATTTCTGATTCCTTACTTTCCATTCTTCACATTTTCTAGTTACCAACCTACATCTCTTCATACTTTCCTATCTCCTACCTTTCCTTTTTCTTAGAATTTCTGATTCCTTACTTTCCATTCTTCACATTTTCTAGTTACCAACCTACATCTCTTCCTACTTTCCTATCTCCTACCTTTCCTTTTTCTTAGAATTTCTGATTCCTTACTTTCCATTCTTCACATTTTCTAGTTACCAACCTACATCTCTTCATACTTTCCTATCTCCTACCTTTCCTTTTTCTTAGAATTTCTGATTCCTTACTTTCCATTCTTCACATTTTCTAGTTACCAACCTACATCTCTTCATACTTTCCTATCTCCTACCTTTCCTTTTTCTTAGAATTTCTGATTCCTTACTTTCCATTCTTCACATTTTCTAGTTACCAACCTACACCTCTTCATACTTTCCTATCTCCTACCTTTCCTTTTTCTTAGAATTTCTGATTCCTTACTTTCCATTCTTCACATTTTCTAGTTTTCCAACCTACACCTCTTCATACTTTCCTATCTCCTACCTTTCCTTTTTCTTAGAATTTCTGATTCCTTACTTTCCATTCTTCACATTTTCTAGTTACCAACCTACACCTCTTCATACTTTCCTATCTCCTACCTTTCCTTTTTCTTAGAATTTCGGATTCCTTACTTTCCATTCTTCACATTTTCTAGTTACCAACCTACATCTCTTCATACTTTCCTATCTCCTACCTTTCCTTTTTCTTAGAATTTCTGATTCCTTACTTTCCATTCTTCACATTTTCTAGTTACCAACCTACACCTCTTCATACTTTCCTATCTCCTACCTTTCCTTTTTCTTAGAATTTCGGATTCCTTACTTTCCATTCTTCACATTTTCTAGTTACCAACCTACACCTCTTCATACTTTCCTATCTCCTACCTTTCCTTTTTCTTAGAATTTCTGATTCCTTACTTTCCATTCTTCAGATTTTCTAGTTACCAACCTACATCTCTTCATACTTTCCTATCTCCTACCTTTCCTTTTTCTTAGAATTTCTGATTCCTTACTTTCCATTCTTCACATTTTCTAGTTACCAACCTACATCTCTTCATACTTTCCTATCTCCTACCTTTCCTTTTTCTTAGAATTTCTGATTCCTTACTTTCCATTCTTCACATTTTCTAGTTACCAACCTACATCTCTTCCTACTTTCCTATCTCCTACCTTTCCTTTTTCTTAGAATTTCTCATTCCTTACTTTCCATTCTTCACATTTTCTAGTTACCAACCTACATCCCTTCATACTTTCCTATCTCCTACCTTTCCTTTTTCTTAGAATTTCTGATTCCTTACTTTCCATTCTTCAGATTTTCTAGTTACCAACCTACATCTCTTCATACTTTCCTATCTCCTACCTTTCCATTTTCTTAGAATTTCTGATTCCTTACTTTCCATTCTTCACATTTTCTAGTTACCAACCTACATCTCTTCATACTGTCCTATCTCCTACCTTTCCTTTTTCTTAGAATTTCTGATTCCTTACTTTCCATTCTTCACATTTTCTAGTTACCAACCTACATCTCTTCATACTTTCCTATCTCCTACCTTTCCTTTTTCTTAGAATTTCTGATTCCTTACTTTCCATTCTTCACATTTTCTAGTTACCAACCTACATCTCTTCATACTTTCCTATCTCCTACCTTTCCTTTTTCTTAGAATTTCTGATTCCTTACTTTCCATTCTTCACATTTTCTAGTTACCAACCTACATCTCTTCATACTTTCCTATCTCCTACCTTTCCTTTTTCTTAGAATTTCTGATTCCTTACTTTCCATTCTTCACATTTTCTAGTTACCAACCTACATCTCTTCATACTTTCCTATCTCCTACCTTTCCTTTTTCTTAGAATTTCTGATTCCTTACTTTCCATTCTTCACATTTTCTAGTTACCAACCTACATCTCTTCCTACTTTCCTATCTCCTACCTTTCCTTTTTCTTAGAATTTCTCATTCCTTACTTTCCATTCTTCACATTTTCTAGTTACCAACCTACATCCCTTCATACTTTCCTATCTCCTACCTTTCCTTTTTCTTAGAATTTCTGATTCCTTACTTTCCATTCTTCAGATTTTCTAGTTACCAACCTACATCTCTTCATACTTTCCTATCTCCTACCTTTCCATTTTCTTAGAATTTCTGATTCCTTACTTTCCATTCTTCACATTTTCTAGTTACCAACCTACATCTCTTCATACTGTCCTATCTCCTACCTTTCCTTTTTCTTAGAATTTCTGATTCCTTACTTTCCATTCTTCACATTTTCTAGTTACCAACCTACATCTCTTCATACTTTCCTATCTCCTACCTTTCCTTTTTCTTAGAATTTCTGATTCCTTACTTTCCATTCTTCACATTTTCTAGTTACCAACCTACACCTCTTCATACTTTCCTATCTCCTACCTTTCCTTTTTCTTAGAATTTCTGATTCCTTACTTTCCATTCTTCACATTTTCTAGTTACCAACCTACACCTCTTCATAATTTCCTATCTCCTACCTTTCCTTTTTCTTAGAATTTCTGATTCCTTACTTTCCATTCTTCACATTTTCTAGTTACCAACCTACACCTCTTCCTACTTTCCTATCTCCTACCTTTCCTTTTTCTTAGAATTTCTGATTCCTTACTTTCCATTCTTCACATTTTCTAGTTACCAACCTACACCTCTTCATACTTTCCTATCTCCTACCTTTCCTTTTTCTTAGAATTTCTGATTCCTTACTTTCCATTCTTCACAATTTCTAGTTACCAACCTACATCTCTTCATACTTTCCTATCTCCTACCTTTCCTTTTTCTTAGAATTTCTGATTCCTTACTTTCCATTCTTCACATTTTCTAGTTACCAACCTACATCTCTTCATACTTTCCTATCTCCTACCTTTCCTTTTTCTTAGAATTTCTGATTCCTTACTTTCCATTCTTCACATTTTCTAGTTACCAACCTACATCTCTTCATACTTTCCTATCTCCTACCTTTCCTTTTTCTTAGAATTTCTGATTCCTTACTTTCCATTCTTCACATTTTCTAGTTACCAACCTACATCTCTTCATACTTTCCTATCTCCTACCTTTCCTTTTTCTTAGAATTTCTGATTCCTTACTTTCCATTCTTCACATTTTCTAGTTACCAACCTACACCTCTTCATACTTTCCTATCTCCTACCTTTCCTTTTTCTTAGAATTTCTGATTCCTTACTTTCCATTCTTCACAATTTCTAGTTACCAACCTACATCTCTTCATACTTTCCTATCTCCTACCTTTCCTTTTTCTTAGAATTTCTGATTCCTTACTTTCCATTCTTCACATTTTCTAGTTACCAACCTACATCTCTTCATACTTTCCTATCTCCTACCTTTCCTTTTTCTTAGAATTTCTGATTCCTTACTTTCCATTCTTCACATTTTCTAGTTACCAACCTACATCTCTTCATACTTTCCTATCTCCTACCTTTCCTTTTTCTTAGAATTTCTGATTCCTTACTTTCCATTCTTCACATTTTCTAGTTACCAACCTACATCTCTTCATACTTTCCTATCTCCTACCTTTCCTTTTTCTTAGAATTTCTGATTCCTTACTTTCCATTCTTCACATTTTCTAGTTACCAACCTACACCTCTTCATACTTTCCTATCTCCTACCTTTCCTTTTTCTTAGAATTTCTGATTCCTTACTTTCCATTCTTCACATTTTCTAGTTACCAACCTACACCTCTTCATACTTTCCTATCTCCTACCTTTCCTTTTTCTTAGAATTTCTGATTCCTTACTTTCCATTCTTCACATTTTCTAGTTACCAACCTACACCTCTTCAGACTTTCCTATCTCCTACCTTTCCTTTTTCTTAGAATTTCTGATTCCTTACTTTCCATTCTTCACATTTTCTAGTTACCAACCTGCACCTCTTCATACTTTCCTATCTCCTACCTTTCCTTTTTCTTAGAATTTCTGATTCCTTACTTTCCATTCTTCACATTTTCTAGTTACCAACCTACATCTCTTCATACTTTCCTATCTCCTACCTTTCCTTTTTCTTAGAATTTCTGATTCCTTACTTTCCATTCTTCACATTTTCTAGTTACCAACCTACATCTCTTCATACTTTCCTATCTCCTACCTTTCCTTTTTCTTAGAATTTCTGATTCCTTACTTTCCATTCTTCACATTTTCTAGTTACCAACCTACACCTCTTCATACTTTCCTATCTCCTACCTTTCCTTTTTCTTAGAATTTCTGATTCCTTACTTTCCATTCTTCACAATTTCTAGTTACCAACCTACATCTCTTCATACTTTCCTATCTCCTACCTTTCCTTTTTCTTAGAATTTCTGATTCCTTACTTTCCATTCTTCACATTTTCTAGTTACCAACCTACATCTCTTCATACTTTCCTATCTCCTACCTTTCCTTTTTCTTAGAATTTCTGATTCCTTACTTTCCATTCTTCACATTTTCTAGTTACCAACCTACATCTCTTCATACTTTCCTATCTCCTACCTTTCCTTTTTCTTAGAATTTCTGATTCCTTACTTTCCATTCTTCACATTTTCTAGTTACCAACCTACATCTCTTCATACTTTCCTATCTCCTACCTTTCCTTTTTCTTAGAATTTCTGATTCCTTACTTTCCATTCTTCACATTTTCTAGTTACCAACCTACACCTCTTCATACTTTCCTATCTCCTACCTTTCCTTTTTCTTAGAATTTCTGATTCCTTACTTTCCATTCTTCACATTTTCTAGTTACCAACCTACACCTCTTCATACTTTCCTATCTCCTACCTTTCCTTTTTCTTAGAATTTCTGATTCCTTACTTTCCATTCTTCACATTTTCTAGTTACCAACCTACACCTCTTCAGACTTTCCTATCTCCTACCTTTCCTTTTTCTTAGAATTTCGGATTCCTTACTTTCCATTCTTCACATTTTCTAGTTACCAACCTGCACCTCTTCATACTTTCCTATCTCCTACCTTTCCTTTTTCTTAGAATTTCTGATTCCTTACTTTCCATTCTTCACATTTTCTAGTTACCAACCTACACCTCTTCATACTTTCCTATCTCCTACCTTTCCTTTTTCTTAGAACTTCTGATTCCTTACTTTCTATTCTTCACATTTTCTAGTTACCAACCTACATCTCTTCCTACTTTCCTATCTCCTACCTTTCCTTTTTCTTAGAATTTCTGATTCCTTACTTTCCATTCTTCACATTTTCTAGTTACCAACCTACATCTCTTCATACTTTCCTATCTCCTACCTTTCCTTTTTCTTAGAATTTCTGATTCCTTACTTTCCATTCTTCACATTTTCTAGTTACCAACCTACATCTCTTCATACTTTCCTATCTCCTACCTTTCCTTTTTCTTAGAATTTCTGATTCCTTACTTTCCATTCTTCACATTTTCTAGTTACCAACCTACATCTCTTCATACTTTCCTATCTCCTACCTTTCCTTTTTCTTAGAATTTCTGATTCCTTACTTTCCATTCTTCACATTTTCTAGTTACCAACCTACATCTCTTCATACTTTCCTATCTCCTACCTTTCCTTTTTCTTAGAATTTCTGATTCCTTACTTTCCATTCTTCACATTTTCTAGTTACCAACCTACACCTCTTCATACTTTCCTATCTCCTACCTTTCCTTTTTCTTAGAATTTCTGATTCCTTACTTTCCATTCTTCACATTTTCTAGTTACCAACCTACACCTCTTCATACTTTCCTATCTCCTACCTTTCCTTTTTCTTAGAATTTCTGATTCCTTACTTTCCATTCTTCACATTTTCTAGTTACCAACCTACACCTCTTCATACTTTCCTATCTCCTACCTTTCCTTTTTCTTAGAATTTCTGATTCCTTACTTTCCATTGTTCACATTTTCTAGTTACCAACCTACACCTTTTCATACTTTCCTATCTCCTACCTTTGCTTTTTCACAGTTTCTGATTCCTTACTTTTCATTCTTCACATTTTCTACTTACCTACCTATTCCTCTTCAACCATTTCTTTCAGCTAGGTATACTTTTTCATACTTTTTGACAAACTACCTTTCCTTCTGCCCATTTAAAAAAATTTTTTACCTTTTCTTCTTCACACTTTCTAACCTCCTCCCTTTACTTATTCACATTTCATAAGCACACCTCTTCATACTTCATTACCTCCTCTCTTTTTTTTCCCACTTTCTTAGTTTCTAACTCTCTTTTTTCATATTTCCTTTCCTCCTATACTTCCTTCTTCACACATTCTTCTCTTCTCGCTTTACTTCTTTCTTACCTCCT
>OZ038482.1:81445725-81448225 GCA_964036315.1 Acanthosepion esculentum | reverse complement strand
TGTGTGCGAGAACAGGTGTCTCCAACAGATATTGTCTATCCGCCTTGGCAGACATGTGTATTCGGATACGAGCGTCTAGACACCATACATTATATATATATATATATATATATATACACACATACATACGTATATATATATATATATATATATATATATATATATATATATATATATATATATATATATATATATATATATATATCTCTGATAGGATAACGAACAAGTAGGTAACTTATCTTAATTTAACATGTTTCACTTTATTAAAAGCATCGTCTGTAATGGAAAGAAAGAAGAAAAGACTGTAATTGTGTTCGGCTAGAAATTAAAAAAAAATTCTAAAATCACCAGCATCCCTTGTTCATTCGCATGTTTTGTCGTACCAACATAACAAATTCAGTCCGGTTAAGTCCTGATCAATGCCTATTACAAAACAAATTCCATTGTGTTCCTCGTATCTTCGTTTCACATTGTCCATATATATTTTCTAAAGAAAACTATATATATATATATATATATATATATAGATATGAATAAAAATAAAAGAAAAACTCATCTTAGCCGACGCGTTTCGTCTTTTGATGTACTTTATTAAAGCAAATATATGGATTTTATTTTGAAACAAGTATTTCTAAACAAAAATAAATTTGTTGTTAATTTTACAGCATTTTCAAAGTAAAGAAACGCTTATAATAACTTTGTAAATATTATATTTTGTCTATAATCAGTTTTCGCAAAATAAAATCCTTACATTTGCCTGGAGTTCGAATCCATCAGAGGAGGAAACGCAAATAAGATTTCCTTTTTTTTTATTCATATTGTCCTTTGATAGATATATTGAAGGTATTTGAATTTTTACACACGCACACGAGAGAGATGGCATGTGTTTGTCGTTGCACGAGAAAAGCTACAAAACAGTTTTCGGAAGGGGTATGGTGCTTCGCCCATAATCGTATATAGTGATGAATAACTTGAGCACACTATGTGGACTATCAGAATCAGTCAAGTAATCTAGTGGCAAGACCCACTAATGAAAAAACATAGACTGTCTGTATCATATTCATTCCTAGGATCGGCTGAAAATATTATCTATCTACCTCTACCGATTCACGCACGCGCACACACATATACACACTCACACAGAGAGATTGAAAAGTAACTCCCTATTTTATGTATGATGGATAATATTTACAAAAAAGGGGAGTGTTTTTTTTATAATTAATATATATATATATATATATATATATATATATATATATATATATATATTATGTCATTTTTCTTACTATTGGTACTATTGGCTTATGTCAGTTTTTCTTACTATTGGTACTATTATTTCTATAGCTTATGTCAGTTTCTATAGCTTAAGCATAAACTTCGCAAATAAGGAAATATTCCGACAATACAGTAGTTTTTATAACACAGCCCTGAAAATTAGCGGATACAAAAGCGCTGACATAAGCTATAGAAACAATAGTACCAATAGTAAGAAAAACAGGAAAAGAAAGATCATATGGTATACCCATCCGTTCAACCAAATGGTCAGTACTAAACTAGGGCATAAATTCCTAGCTTTAATTGAAAAACACTTTCCCACTAATAGCAAACTTAGCGAGATCTTTAATAAAAACACCTTAAAATTAAGTTACAGCTGCCCGAAAAATCTAGAAAGAATCATAAAAAAACATAATAATAAGATCCTGGAAAAACACGCATGCCAAAAAAGTATTAATAAATATCCTAAACTTAAATTAGGCAAAAATAATGAAAAATTATGCGATTCTAGATACCCTAAAGACTGCCCGTTAGAAAATAAATGCCTCTCAAAATTCGTGGTATACCAATGCACTATCTCATCCATTGACAGTCCTAACACTGATAGGATATACATTGGGTCAACGAAGAATAAATTGAAAATTAGATGGTGACAACACATGAGCTCCTTCAACAATATTCAAAATAGAAATCAGACATCTCTATCCTAATATTTCTGGCATTTAAAAGAAACGAATAAATCACCAAAAGTAAAATGGAAAATAATAAATAGAACAAGAACTTGTAAAAACTGGGATGACCCATGCCCTTTATGCCTACATGAAAAACGACACATCATTAAGTTTCTAAATAATGAAAAGTTATTAATCCATAGACAGGAGTTAAGGGTTTCTTGCCGACATCAACAAATTTTCGCATTAAATAATTAACATAAAAAATAGATAAACAAATAAATTCCATATTTTAATAAAAGTCTTAAAAGCTTAGACCAATCATTAAATAGAAAAACCCTTTGTGAAATCGTCAAAAAACAAATTGTAGTCCAGTATAACTCGTTTGTATATGAAATAGCCATTTGAATAAACAAATAAATAAAGAGATTAATAGATAGATAATAATAAAACAGAATCCTCTCGACACTTAACGAACTGCCGGCGCGACATAAAATATATTTCGCTTTAAACTAACTAGACGGTGACCGCCACCATCAGATTTGAAATAGAGA
>OZ038482.1:81428225-81443225 GCA_964036315.1 Acanthosepion esculentum | reverse complement strand
ATTGCAAGCATTGTTCTCAACCATTGTTGGCTTTCGGTGAATATGTTTCTTGCATTGTATTTTCAGTTACCTCACATCATAAATGCTTAAATCCTCAATCGACAGACATCAGTAAACAGCGTAGGCTTTGAATAATAAATGCGCTTTCGGCAAGACTTTAGCAATCAACTTTTTTCCTACCCAACCCCCAAGAAATTGTTTGTTGCCTTTTGTTCTTTTTCCTATCAACTGCTCAAACACTTGAGCCAAAAGACAATAACAGTTTGCAAAAGATCAGTCTCACCATATAAACTTATAATTCTTTTCATCTGATAGTTGTACGTTATAGTTGTTACGATCCTTATAACGAAAAACTGTTGATTCAAGTTAATGTCTTATCAACCTCTAGGGTTTATTTAATGCCGAAATCTAAATTATTTCGTACGCAATTTTATTTGTCTATTTATTTTACTATGGGGAAGATAATAATTCTTTTACTGGTACAAGTCTTACTAATTAACCCAGAGATTTTGAAGTAAGAGGATGTTTCCTGATTTTCCCAAGGGTATTTGCACGTAAGTGAATCTAACGAACCCAGCGGGAATTGGAACTCGGCTCTCCGGTTAAAAATTCCGAACCATTATGCATTACACTATAAAAGCTTACTGCACCTGATATTACGAAGCAGACAACCATCTAAGCAATGACCGAAATCGACGCTGCTTAAATGCGTTGATCGTAGGTGAACAGATGTGATGTGGCCGTAAGCCAACGGTATTTGTATTAAATGTCGTAATATTTTCGTGTACATATAAAAGACGGAGGACGGAAATTTTGAACCGGTGATTCGAATGCGCATGTCTGTATGGAAATAGGGCATTCTGAATCTAAGCAAAATATTAAGACATACGAATATTTCTTTAGAAATAAAGACAAGAGAGCTGAGATGCTATGCCATGTCGATGCTTTTATCTCGGAGTAAATCCTGGACAATTACCTTAGAGAAGAGATTTCAACCGACAGAGATCTGATTGTACAGACGGATAATGAAAATGCTGAACACAAGTTAACGATAAGGAAGTTGTAAAGTAAACGGGAACTGGAAAGACATTGTTGCTTAAAATCAGGAAGAGATATTGGAAATTACTGGGAGAAGTTATGAGGAAAGAGGGCATGTACAAATGTTATACACACAGAACGTAAAGAATGTAGAAGCGTTTTATGGAAACACCGAATAATTTTAATAAATTGTTTGGGGGAACGAAATGTTCAAAGGACGATAATAAATAATCGAAACCAATTTTGTTCAGACCCATAACCGCCCACGCCCTGATATAAAATTGATATGTAGTAATTTAAATAAAATAAGCAGCTCCTATTGGATCTGCTATAGAGGCACATCGGAGTTAGACAGCTCAGTGTCATATTAAACGGCAGAGCATTAATAATATTAAATATTTTTCCGATGAAAAATGGCCGAGCAAGACTAAAAATTTAATGCGTTTTCATGCTATTATCAGGCCGTCTGCCTACTGGTTAAAATTTTTGTTGTGGTCGGCCTTTGTCCACTGGCAATTTATTTAGTAATACACACACAAAAAGACACACACAGTCACACATACACACACACACACACATATACCGTAATCCACAGACAGACGGTTTCACAGCTCACCGGTGTGGCTAGACATCCGATTGCTTCAATCCGACTTGGTATGGGGCGGAGAATCTTACCCTAGGCTATCGACGAATGGCGAATATTTGCGTATTTATTTAATCATGAACACATGACTTAGAGAACTCAATACAGTTTGGAGAGTTTTGTATTATCAGCAGTAATAGTGACTGTTTACAAATTTGCGCTTTTTCCCCACAGTGCTCGACCGAATTAATTATTTTTTGGAAGCAAATATCGTCATACACAGACAGACTCTTTCATATCTCATAAGTGTGACTAGACACCCGATCGCTTCAAGCCGATTTCGTCTCAGTCGGAGATTCTAACCCCTAGGCTATCGACGCTCGGCAGGGAGAAAGGCGAACCTTTTCGTATTTATTTTATCATAATATATATATATGTGTATATATATATATGCATACATATATATATATATATATATATATATATATATATATATATATATATATATATATATATGTGTGTGTGTGTGTGTGTGTGTGTGTGTATATATATATATAAATATATATAAATATAAATATATGTATATATATATATATATATATATATATATATATATATATATATATATATATATATATATATATATATATATATATATATATATTATGAAATATATTAAGTCCGACAATTATTTTAATATATTTTCTGTTTACAGGATATTTTTATAGATACAAATATATAAATAAATGTTCTGTTTATAATAACAGCATTAACTACATTTACATGAATGTCAGTGAAACTTCATAGAAAACATGTGTCCTCCAACAAATTGCACAACTCCGAGTTTCATGCCAAGCAGTTTTCAAATCAGTGCAATTTGTATTCATGGTCACCCGAGTAAATTCGTTTCTCTTTTACTTAAAACAGCATTTTTAAATAAAAATTATGGTCATATTCATTACTATATTATACTCCCCTATATATATATATATATATATATATATATATATATATATATATATATATATATATAATCATTTATTTAAATATTATAACATAAATATGTTATAAAATCACTACAAAAATAGCCATTTTGTTTCCACACTTCTGGTGTCTTATCAAGTGATGATGTTGAATGTAGAATAAATGGTTTTTAAAAGTTCCAAATTCATTAACGGTCCTTCGCTAGGGGTAAACGCTGTAACATAAGTAAGAATGACCAATCAAAACGCAAGTATATGGTGATTCAAAAAACCTGACCACTAAGCAAGGTTATCAATGGGGTGTGTGAAGGAGTTAGAGAGATATGGTTGAGCTAGACGCAACACTTCGACACCCTCCGCCTTAAATTCTTTTGAGGAAAACCAGGCCCCAGCCACAAATCTGTCAACGGAATTTGTCGGAGGGGGATAGGTCAAAAAGACACAAATAGAGAGAGAGGGATAAAGAAATTGTGATAAGGTGTGATTAGTTTTCTTTGGAATGGACGTTGTTTTTTCCTTTTACTTTGTGAATTTATAAATACCACAATTTTTTATATTTAAGTGTGAATGTTTAAATGGTTCAAGAAATTTAATTATATGTTAGTTAGAGTTTTAAAAAAAGCATTTATTACCAAAAATTCTGGTATGAAATAGATGATTAGAGAAATAGTTATAGAATTTACATTAATACACTACAGATGTTATTCTCAAATATAAGTTTACTTCTAGTTGTAATTGATTATCAAGGCGACATCAGCTTCGGCCTGAACTTCATGCACATATATACAAATACATACATTCATACCCATACACATACATACTTACATACACATACCTACGTATGCATACATATATGTATATAAATCAAACATATAAACAGACATTTACAATTACACGCATATACATGAAAAATCAAAACAACGTAAATTAAACCCATGTAAATATATATATGTGTATATACACACCCACGCATAGATATATACACACATACATACGCACAAACCCACACACCCACACATATACACACATATATATATATATATATATGTACACACACACACACATATATATATATATACACACACACACACACATATATATATATATATATATATATATATATATATATATATATATATATATATATATATATATATATATATATACACACATACACACACACATATATATATATTTCAAACAAATCATGAAAGCAATCTTCAAGTACTGGAATTATAATATTTATTTTCATTTCTATTTATATTTTGGGTTGACACCGAATCCTTTTTTAAAATTCTTCTCATATATGTATATTCGCTAAATCGTCAAATTATATATGCTGTAAGAGGCAAGATGGAAGGATTTTTTAAAAATATTTTTAAATTATATATGATCATTTTCACAAAGTTCAAAATGTCCGTTATATAGTTTATTTTTCCTGCATCAGATGTTGATCATAAATTAATATAGGACATTTTAGTGTCTTTTGCGATGGAAAAGACACCTATCTCGAAATTGTTGCAAAAGTCAGATAGTGTGTCGGATTTTAATTGAAGTTTTAGGATTTATTAGCAAATGAATTAAATTATTTTGAAAATATTTCTTTTTTTAGAAAATCTTTTTTAAATATAGTTTTTTTTTTCCATCTTTTGTTATAGCAGTTAACCTCCAGTTATTTAATTTTACGAAATTTCGAGAATTTTTTTTCATAACATGTTTATATTAATTATAAGAACTAGAATTTAAATGAGGCAATTTTGGATGTCAATCAAGTTCAAAAGATACAGAAAATTTGCTCGAAATCCTAAAATAAAAATGAAACAAAACTAAAACATTATTTATTTGGAAAAGCTTTTAAATGATGTGATGTAAAAAAGTTTATCATTGTCCAAAGAAAAAAACAATCGATGAATAATGAGTTTTTAGAGGAAGTTATTCATTGTTTTAAAAATTTTAATTAGAATAAGTTATAAACTTTTAAATCTTTCAAATTCTGTATTAATCTTTAGAGGCCAAGTGATATTGTTATTAAATTAAATCTATATTTACTAATACACTACAATTCAAGGACCGACGCTGTTTTAAAAAGAATTATGAATTAATTTTATGCGTATATTAACTTGTCAATTTTTTTAAATACGGATGTCAAAATGCAAGGTTATCAGAAAATAAGCGCGATAATTAGTAATGATAAATATATTGGTAACTTTCTAACATTTCTTCAAAAAACAACTTTATAAAGTCAAACTACAATAAAATATTAAATTACTTATAAAATTTTCCTAATAGCTTAATTACTGAGTACTTAAAATTATATAATGAAAGGCCCTTCACGTGATATTCTTTAAGTATTTTTTACAGTTATGTCTCCCTTAGAAAAAAATTCCAAATGTCTTTGGGACAATGTGTGAATGTCTCATAAAAATAACCACATGATATTCTACAATATTTTAACTAAAATTACGAAATATTTTTTTTCAAATCAGATTGAGTATATTAGAAATCAGCTAATCTTCCCCAAATAAAGTTAACAGAAAAGCATATTATATTATTGATAGAAGTTTTAATAAAGAGAATTACGTTGTCTTGACAGTTTTGCCAATAAAAATGAATTAGGCGTTTTTATAGATATCAAATATAACTATTTCCAATCAATTTCAATTCTCTTTGAACTAGAGAAAAGTAATTTGCTTATTAGAAATATGACATTGAAACTCTTAGCTTGAAATTAAAACTAAAGTAAATGCTTCAAGAAAGATTTTTCATTAAGAAAATGCATTTCAAACGTTATGTGTCAATTCCTTTGGAGTTACCTGTACAAACATAAACACACACACAGACACACACACACACACACACACACACACATAAGATAATCAAATGAATACATACAAATAAATATAAGTGTTCACATACAAATACATACATATATGATTTGATATAAGAAAAGCATGGCTTAATGATAAATAACAGAACTATTAAGTGTATATTAATAAAAATGTATAATACCCCACGCTGACAGTACGACTCGGACATTATAGTGTAATTAAAAATTTAACAACAGTAATAATTCATCTAAACAACCCCATGAACACGCGATACCCCAAAATATTAACCGTAAACAACAACCAGAACCTGAAGATTGCATTAGGCATGAAACTCCGATTCGTACTTTCGGTGTGTATTGCGTAGTTTAATTAATACACACACACACGCACACACACACACACACACACACACACATATATATATATATATATATATATATATATATATATATATATATATATATACATATAGTGTTATTGCAATTAGATAAATCTACGAAGGACATGTTTTTCTTTCATGAAGTCTGTATACATTTTGGGAGCGGAATTTGTATATACTCCTTAAGTAGACGCCTCAAGAGCCCGTTATCTGATCAAAGTGCTATGAAAACATCTAGGTACCCACAATTTACGAGAACCTTCATGGAAAATTCTCATCGAAAACACTAAACATTACTGTTAACATCTCGCAGTGAGAAAGGCCCATTACATAAAACATCTACTCCCACTATAAATGTCACCTTATTCAACAGTGCGAATGGTGCGTCGAATGTGTGTGTGTGTGTGTGTGTGTGTTTTTAATAGAAAGACGCTCGAATAAAACGCTCCTAGAAGTAATCAAAACGGCACAAAAAATACATCTGAAACAATAATATAAAGCCTCGTACAATGGCTAAAAAAGTAACTGAAAGCGTTTGGGACAGGGACAAATTTTCCACCCGCTTACTCCTGCCAATTTGTAAGAATACTGGAAAAACTAAATGAAAAAATATTTTCTTTGTCTGACATATTCAACGAAACCTGTTTAAAAGAAAGGTTGCTGCCCAAATATATATATATATATATATATATATATATATATATATATATATATATATATATATATATATATATATATATATATATATATATATTGTAATAATAATAGCTGGTCACTCGTATTCGAGTATAACTGTCTACTAGGGAGGCTAGCCAATGCCTATTGGAGACTCTCACTCGGACACATTTGTGGTTTATACTGCAACTATGCTGAGCAAACCTTAGTTACAGTTTCTGGGAGAGAGAGTGTTATCGAGAATGGTCAACAATCTAAACAACACCAGAACACTCAAAGCCTCGGTCACGATGACTTGTGACTTCGTACTAGCACAGCTATTGACGGCTCCAAGTGTTCCGTATACCCAACTTTACTCACAAGGCTTGGGTCAACTCGTGGTATGGTTTCAGGCACTTTCCAAAGGTGCCGCAAACAATCGAACATGATGAGATTCGAACCAGGGTCTCATGGTCAGAAAGCGAACGTTCTAATCCCTCGACCACGTGTCCATAAGCATGTGTGTGTTTGTGTGTGGGTGTTACTCTTTGTGTGTTGCGCGTATAAAGGAAGAGTGTACCATAGAAAAAGCGCTGACCAGAATAGATATGCCGGCGATAAATAATCGTAGTAAAGTTGATTTCTGAATTAGAATAATAGAGCCGCTGAGTAAAGAACTAGAAATTAAAAAACACACTGCCACGGGGAAAATTGAAGCAAATCATTTGATTAAGCCAGTACTTGTGTTTGGTAAAAAAAGACTGCACTCATATCTTACAAAACATCCGAAACCGACACACACCTCAGAGAATCAAGAGTTCGCAAACACACGTTAATAACATAATTAAATCGCGTAACTTAGAATTGTAAAAAGCAGTCCCGTTCCTCCGCAACATGTGTTCGATCCTACACAAGAAGATTTGATGGAATATTGATTATAGAAAATTAGAGCTCGTCTTTCGTGCTTGCGGTTGTCATAATAAATCCGAATCACTCTGATTAAAAGTAAATTGGTATGATATATATATATATATATATATATATATATATATATATATATATATATATATATATATATATGTATGCAGGTGTGCAGTGAAATAGGAAAGAACACGTTAGGTAGATAATCCGGTGTTCCTTAATATTTAGCTTTATTTTCAAAAGGACAGTGCTCCATACAGAAGTAGAGCTTATATTATAATAATATTTTTAGTTTTTAAAAATATGATTCCTCCGCTACATAAGAGTTCTCATGTTTCAAAAGCGAGAGCCGAGACCCCTAACATAATTTTTTAAGTTATGAAGAGTTAAGGCGTCTGGACCCGCTTCCTTGTCAAGCGAGAATTTGGGAATAAGCTATCTTTTGGTTAGCTGGTGTTTATAACTATGGTATCATTGGAACATATGTTGCTATGGAAACGGCTAGTTTCGGCCGTTGAAGTTTGGTGGTTTAAGATTGCACCCTGATTCAGTTCGATATAGTGGATTACTACCAGTCTATATCGAAAGACCTCTTCACTACTGCCCTGGAGTTTGCTGCAGTATACTCAGATTTAACCAAGGAAGAAACGAACATAATCCTCAGTGCTAAGAAATCCGTCCTCATCCACAATGAGGAGCAGTGGATTAAAAACACTGCTGAAAATTTTGACATCAGCATGGGATCTCTGGACTCTGCAGAATCTTCGGACCTTGTCGGCCTGTTTATATTGTACAACTTAACAGCGCACAGAGAATTAGACATTGAAGACATCGGGCTGTACCGAGACGACGGGCTCATGGTAGTGAGGAGCTCCACAAATTTCAAAACAGATAAGATTAGAAAGATAATTTATAGTGAATTCGGAAAAATAGATCTAAAAACTATAGTAAACACCAAATTAAAAAGGGTAAACTTCCTCGACTTAACTCTAGACTTAGTAAACAAAAATTACACACCCTACAGAAAACCTAATACCAACCCCCTGTATGTACACCCTAAGTCAAACCACCCCCCATCTATAATTAAGCACATACCCACATCAGTAGAGAAAAGAATAAGCATGAACTCTGCAAATAAGGAAATATTCCAAGCTCATAGTAAGTTTTATAACACGGCCTTGAAAAATAGCGGATACAGAAACGCTGAAATAAGCTATACAAACAATAGCACTAATAGTAAGAAGAATAGGAAAAGAAATGTCATATGGTATACACCTCCGTTCAACCAAATGGTCAGCACTAAACTTGGCCATAAGTTCCTAGCTTTAATAGGTAAACACTTCCCCAAAAATAGCAAACTAAGCCAAATCTTTAATAAGAATAGCCTAAAGTTAAGTTACAGCTGCACTGAAAACCTAGAAAGAATAATAAAAAGGCATAATAGTAAAATCTTAGGAAAACACCCATGCCAAAACAGTGCCAATAAAACTCCTAAACTGCAACTAGACAGAAAAAATGAAAAATCATGTGATTGTAGAAACCCAAATGACTGCCCGTTAGAAAACAGATGCCTTACTAAATCCGTGGTATACCAATGTACCATCTCATCTACGGAGAATCCTAATACTGAAAAATTATACATAGGGTCAACTAAGAATAATTTTAAAATTAGATGGAGACAACACAAAAGCTCCTTCAACAACATCCAAAATAGAAGTCAGACATCTCTATCTCAATACTACTGGCATTTAAAGGAAACGAACAAAACACCGAAAGTAAAATGGAAAATAATAAATAGAACTAGAACATGTAAAACCTGGGATGAACCATGCCCTCTGTGCCTACACGAAAAACTGCACATAATTAGATGTCTAAATAGTGAAAAGTTACTAAACCATAGACATGAGTTAACGGTGTTCTGTCGTCATCAAATGATTTTCGCATTAAATAATTAATAAATAGATTTAAACAAATTAAATCCATAATTTAAAAGCCTTAAAAAACTCAGCCCAATAATTATTGAGAAAAACCCTTTGATAAAAAAAGCCATGTAAATAAACAAATAAACAAACAGATCAAATAGATAATAATGAAACATAACCTTCTAGTCACTCAACGACTCAAGGCAAACCCATAAATAAAAAAGACGCCGTCTGACTAGCATAAGCCAAAAACACTCTGGACATTGTAACTTGATACGCTTCTTTAGAAAGGGACTGGCCGGTAGATAAAAATTAATTCTTAATTCTTAGCCCCTTAAACCACCAAACTTCAACGGCCGAAACTAGCCGTTTCCATAGCAACAAATGTTCCAATGATACCATAGTTATAAACACCAGCTAACCAAAAGATAGCTTATTCCCAAATTCTCGCTTGACAAGGAAGCGGGTCCAGACGCCTTAACTCTTCATAACTTAAAAAATTATGTTAGGGGTCTCGGCTCTCGCTTTTGAAACATGAGAACTCTTATGTAGCGGAGGAATCATATTTTTAAAAACTAAAAATATTATTATATTATATATATATATATATATATATATATATATATATATATATATATATATATATATATATATATATCTGTGTGTGCTTTATAATCAGTTTATATCTGACTATGCATAGTCTATATTTAGACAGTACTTAGAAAGATACACACAAAACACTCACACGGGCACACGAATGCTCTGTCTCTGATATTGGGCACATTGCCCTATAAAAATACAGCAAAGTTTTTGAGGTAATTTATAATTAAACCATGAGATTTATAATTATATCATTATTATTATATTTTAAACATTAGATATAAATTATATATACATTACATATAAATGCATATATATATATAAAGGGGGTTTCATTAAGACGAATTATATATAAAGGGTGTTTCATTCAGACGGATCAAAGTCAGCAGTAAATAAATCAGTGTTATTGGTGAAAATTGATTCATTTCTCTATTGGATCATGTCATTTAAGTCATGGGAATTATGTGCGAAAAAATAATATGGCAAAAATATCCACCAAATTTGAAAGTAGATGCTTGAACTTAATTGACACTTAAAATCGGGCTAAATTATTGGAATACCCTTTATATATATATATATATATATATATATATATATATATATGCATGTTTGTATGTATGTATGTAGACAGGGTGTCCATAGAGTTCGTGTGCATAAATAAGTTATGAATTTTTAAAAGTGAACACGAACTTTATGGACACCCTACATGAATATAAAATATTGCATATTGTTAGTAAAATAGTGCTCGATGTATAATAACAGAGCTATATAATATACATGTACTAGCGAAATCCCCGACTCACGAAAATTTCTCTTAATAATAATTTTAAAATAATTCAGGAGACGATGTTATTTTTTTTATGGTAACTAGATTTTGACGAAAACCTTTGGTTTTTATAAGCTTCATCTGATTCTTCTTTCGACATTCTTTCTTTCTTTTATTCCTATTCTCATTGACACCAAATTGTGTACTTTCCCCTCTTTACACTCGATCAAAGCGGAAGAGTTTATTAATTATGATAGGTAATTGTGGTAGGGCGTAATTGTAACATGAACCAACAAAGACCTGGATAAGCAGAATAATAATAGGACAATAACAGAGCTATATAAATTATATATACATACATATATATATATATATATATATATATATATATACGTGTGTGTGTGTGTGTGTGTGTGTGTGTGTGTGTGTGTGTGTGTGTGTGTGTGTGTGTGTGTGTGCGTTATTATAGCAGAAACCAAAACCGTTGATGGAACAAGCAGATAACTTAACAAAACCTAAAATTCTTAACCAGATAAAGTCTCGAACAAAAGCGAAAATACTGAGAAAAGAAAAAAGTCCTCAAAGCAAACGTACCTACTTGGTAATGTACTCCAAACCTATATTGCCTAGACTGAGCAAAAACTATAACAACATTAAATCTTATAAAAGGGTCGGTCTTGTCGGAAGTCGAATTTCACGCAATCTTCAGGCGACTTGAACGCAAAAATTAATGAAGTTGGGGACGTGATCATAAAACAAATCATCACGGGAAAATAGAAAACAAAATAATTTTATTTTAGCTCCTTACCTCATCATTTCGATAATATGACTTTAAATATACTGATATATATATATATATATATATATACATATATATATATATATATATATATATATATATATATATATATATATATATATATATATATATATATATATATATTTGTGAGTGTGTGTGTGTGTGTGTGTAACGAGTATATGTGTGTGTGGGTGTGTGTGAATATGTATATATGTACGGCACTCATGCTGTACAAGTGTTTGTCTCTATAATCAAGTGATATACAGATGCCTCTTTGCGGCATCTCTCATTCTATTCGTATAAACTCAACCAAAAGTCATACTTGGACTTCGAATAGGTGATAACCATGGACTCAACGAGGGCATCAAGGGCTGGATGTGTGATTTCCGTCAGCGCATATTTCTTCCAAATGCTGACAGGGTGAATCATATGAAGTCAGATAAAAAAAAAAATTATCACCCTTGACATTGCACAAAGACAGAGTGACACAGCCTGCACATTGTGTGACAAGGTATGCAAAACCAGGAATCGGGAACAGCGGTGTGAATCCATCAATGTAGCGGAAAGCACATCGTGCATCTCTCGCTTGTGTAACAAGTCAAGCAAGTCCGCAGCCAGCTTGGCAAGTCACCTTCGGGGTCATGCACGAGAGAGGTGCGTGGTGGGAAGCGAACTTGATTAGGAGGCCATCATTTGTGAAGGTGCGTCGGATCATCATCATGTATGTATGTATGTATGTATGTATAATAAGAATGAAACCTTGCAAACATTGTAAGAAATAACATCAAATATCGGAGCTAATCCAGAGAGGGAAAGAAAAATCAAAATCCAAATTTGCCGTATGCTTATATCATTCAATTTCCGACCATGAAACCTGGTCTCCAACCTCAAGAAGGTGTATTTTCGATGTTTTCGACCTGAAGAGGCAAGTGCCTGAAAAACCGTACCACGGATTGATTCAGTCCTCGTGAATGAAATTAGGTAGACGAGATAGGAGCCGTCGATCGTCATGCTAGCACGAAGTCACAAGACATCGTGGTCGAGGTTCTGAGCGTACTGACTGTGTTCAGACTGTTGATCAAGCCACATAAGGAACTCTTTTCCCAAAACTGTAACTAATGTTGGCTCAGATTAGATGAGATATAAACCACAATTGTGTGTCGAACAAACTAAAATTTTCCGGACCAGGCGTCTTCAGAGATTGTCTAGTCGCCCTAGTGGACAGGCATATGTGGATATAAGCGCCCCCCCCCCAATATATGTGTGTGTATGTATATATGCATGTAGTTATTTACATGCAGTTCTAGATATCTGCCGTGTAAATCCGTTGGAATAAAAGCCAAATTGTTTTAGGCATTTCTTGAAACGAGAAAATCGATATTATAAAATATCTCCAAGATATTGAACTACAGGGATAGATATTTATTTAATAGATCAGTCAATTGAATGATATTTGTTTTGTTTTTGTGTATTTAGCTTTCTACACAGAGTTTCGGTAATTCCTGTACCATGTGTAAACGACAGCTGTTTGCAAAACTTGTCTTCAATCCACGTTTTAAGTATTTAATCTGCTAATACGGTAGACATTACGCCTCGTTTAACTAGCTAAAAAACGTTATGTTTTAAAGAAAAAAACGATTATAATATTAATGGAAGGGATTTATTGCCTACTGTATCTGAATTTTGGAAAGCCATGATTTCTGTTTGATATGACAGCTTTAATAATTACTCTTCCCGTAACCTACATGAATTGGCGAAGGAATAGTTTCTAACTCTACCCGACAAGAAAACAAGTATCAACTTTTTGTTTTCAACTCATTTAAAGCTTTACACGTGAATATATATATATATATATATATATATATATATATATATATATATATATATATATATATATATATAATCTTTAAATATATAATATTTAAATGTCTTATGTGAGATTGTATTTCTAACAGAAAAATAATATTCATGTTGGTCGCACTACATCTACATTTTCTGAGAGTCTGAGGTTTTACTTGAATGATGCGTCTAACATTTCTAAGCATGTACAACAGTATGACATTCCACATTCGCAAGTGAAAAAAATTATTGTTGAAAATATTTCTATACTTTTTCATGTAAATATTAAGCATCAGCAAAAAATTCTTGAAGCTACCAATATGAAATAAATGAAATTAATCCTTAATAAAAATTAAACACTGCACAAATGTTTTAAAATACATGCAGTAGATAGTTAAAATTATTCATTTTTTTTAACTAATAGCTTTAAAGAGATTTTTGAAAAATATATAGACACCTACCGGCCTGAATATTCGAGAAATCTTGTTACAAAAATATGCGCACTATGTCTATTTTCACTTTAAATGTTATTAAAAGTGGATACCGGTATTTAAGTAGGTAATCCGTTTATCTATACACTTATTTACCTCCGTTGATGTTACTGCACGCGTATGTTTACATCATAAAATTTAAAAATCGTACAATACATAATTTTAACGTTTTTCACTTCCCAAATGACAAATTTTATTTTCAGATAAACACAACAAATTTATCTTAGATAACACAAGACCCTGATAAAGCAAGATCCAAAAGATACACTGTGCTAATGTCGAAAGTACTCGGAATAAGTGAATATGCATCAGTATGATAATTTTCTTTGTTTCTTTAATAAGGATACAAAGAAGTTAGTCCGTGGATATGAGAGGATCATATTAAAAATAAGTAGACAAAATTATTTAATGTGACGATGTGTAGCTATCCATTACTGATTTTTTTTATGTTTAAATGCTATTGCTGACAAAAAAAAGTAATGGATACCTATACATAGTTTTGCCTTACCAGTTGGAACCCTGATGATGATTTCCGAAAGAGATGGAAAGTACTTGGTAAATAAAAGTGATTATCACTGTTACAGTGTATTTCTTGCCTTATTCAATTATAATATACGGAAAATATTCGTGAATATGAAAGGATTACGATAAAAATAAGCAGACATCATGTTTGTAATTCATTTATTCACATATATATATATATATATATATATATATATATATATCATTTGTTTAAACGTTGTTTTTAATGGATAATAATATTTGATTGGATGCTCTGTTTTTATTTATTAAACAGTATATTATGTTATTTACATGTGCCGGCCTGAATATTTGCGAAATCGTGTTAAGAAGAATATGCGCCCTACATTTATTATCGCTTTAAACGTTATTATTAGGGGGTACTTGTGTTTGAGTAGACGCACCGTTTATCTATTAAACATAATTTTTTCACCCACCGGCCTTAAATTTGGTGAACTTAAAACATTAGAATTGTTCTTATTAAAGAATTACTTGTGCATTCGACAGGCATGGATACTCAAGAGAAATTTCGAATTTTTGAAAAGTATGAAATTTCACTTCCCCTGACAGCCCGTCACTTGGTGCACACTGCTAGTGTAGAGGCTATGTTTACACTGTAAGAGCAGCATGAAAACTATCGCGATCAAGTTGATAATAATAATACCAGTTGTAAGCACA
>OZ038482.1:81410725-81423225 GCA_964036315.1 Acanthosepion esculentum | reverse complement strand
TTGACCGGGAACGTTGTGTATTTCTTACCGATGCTAGAAATATGCGTTCGAATTCCGACATGGTATTTAAAGCTCTCCGGAAACCGGCAAGAATTATAATTATTCCTCCATGTAATGAATATTGTCGCCACATCTGGTCTAGTGATTCCGATTTGTCTAATGAATCTTGAAAAAATCTAAACTATAGTTTGCAGTGTTTTCGGTCCTGCCCTGCTATATCGGTTTCAGTTTTTTTGCCCACTATCGTAACGTGGCTTACTTGTACCATTTCTATAAATATTTTTATGGTAGCTGTTCTAATGGTCTTTCCTCTTTTGTGCCGCAAGCTCCCGAATTTAACCGTAGTACTAGATTGGCAGCTAGGTCTCATAAATTCACTGCTCAAATTCCTAGATGCAACCGTAGGTTCTCTGGTAACAGTTTCTTTTCCCGCATTTCGCGCCCGTGGATCTCTTTATTGTTCAGATTCTTGCACTTTGATTATCAAAGATTTGAATTAAATGGGAATCGTCCTCTTCTGTTTTTTTTAAGCCTGCCTTTTTCATGTCCTATCTATTAATAATGTCTTTTATCAGACTCTTTAACCCTTTTCTTCTTATTAACTGCATCGCCTTTCTGGGGATAAAATAGTTACAAAATAAAAGATAAAAATCCCGTACGCATTATACTATGAAAAATGACGTTATGCAATGTCCCTTTCATTGTTTTTCTCATTGCTTTCGATCGTTTAGAGTCTTTGGCTTGCTTAGTGACTCATATTGCTGGAAATTTTCTATTGTTACTAATGATTTGATTTCGAAGAAAATGTTAAAATTAAGATGAGAAAACCCCATGTCTTATATGCTTGCAGGATTGGAGGAACATAATCTGTCCACGAGTAGTAATTTTTTGTTTAATATTGTGTCTTACAAAGTAGTGTCTCAAATAGCGATAACTGTCTTGCATCTGTTGTAATTTTTTTGTTTGTTTTTACACTATCTTTTTATAAATCCTTTCTAATATTTTAATATAGGGTGACCAAAAAAAACGGGAACTTTTTAACAATCCAATAAAACCAAGAGTGATGGAAGAAAAATATTTAATTCATAGTAATTGAAACCTTAAAAAATGCCATTTAAGAAACAATGATGGATTTTTCATTTTTTTAAATTACGTCCTGTAGATGGCATCCTCCTGTACAAATGCATTCTTAAAATCTGCTGTTGAGATTCCTCATTGACTGCTGCATCATCGCAGCTGGGATACTGTGAATTTCATTCTCGTTACTAAAATGGCGAATGTTTACTTGCTCAAGGTCACTGTCTCGCAGTGTTGCCGCTTGCTCATGTCTGGCAATACGCACTTCAAAAATACATGTTTTTTGTGTCACCCTATATAATCATTTATCATATCGAAAGGTTTTCGCCAAAAATATTTCAATTATCTTTCCTAGTAAACGTAGTAATGTTTTTTCTCTATGTAGTCTTAATGTGCGGATGTATTGCCCTTTTAAAATGTTTGTAATTAATAACTTTCTAGGGATTTATTTTTTTATTAACTGTGTATAGACATACCAGCTTTAAAAATGGTAGTGGATTGTTTTCCTGTTGCATTTTCACGATTCCTTCTCTTAGATTGGTCCCCTTCTTAATTAGAGTGCCTGGTCTTTTTTGATAAAATATAGCCAGACGGGGAGCGAAACGCGATGGTCTCATAACAACCAAACAGGCTAAGTCGCAATTTGAACTCGGTTTCTTGATTCCAAATTCTAGGTTACTAGAAAGCATTATTAGTGCCACTGACCTTGTAATTTGTTAGATAACGCGGGCATAGCAAACATCATTATCTTCCATTGAATACAAGTGCCCTCTCGAACAGGTGCCGAGGGAAACACAGTCCTACGTCGAAAATATTGATTTATTTATTCAAACCGCAAACCAGGTAAGTGGCCTTTACTAGATTTAAATAACCGTGCCTTTGGCACAATTAAATCCCTATTCCAACTTGTTTCCATTATTGACACTTTTCTTGCAGCAAAAAGAAAAAAAAATATAATTTCTTCACCAACTCGCAACATGTTACAAATAATGAATATATAATGCTTTAAATGGATAATGAAAATGACTTTATATTAATATATTTTGCCCGCTGTCTGTTCATTACTAACTAACCAGTCACTATAGAGATCTAACAATAGGCACTAATTCCTATACGTCTGGTTTGCTTTTATGGGGGGAAAAATGAAATATCCTCTCTGTTAAGTGAACCACGGCTGTAGACATAATATCATAACAATGGAAGGTTACAGATGGAGTAAGGTTTAGGAACCTGACGTGTAGACTCTACAAACACAGTTCAAGTTCTGTTTATTGTTACTTATCTCACTGATAGCTAACTACCTTTGAAAATGTATTTTCTTGCATGAGGATAGAGAAATTTTTATCAAATTTAAAACTAGTGGCATTGTCTGGTTGTCAGCAGGAAAACCAGCCTAAAAGACGTAGAATGAATTGGAGACAGCAAAACCGTGCAAGTCCGAAAATTTAAATATCAAAAAATGTGTGACGGGAAATGTGTAATCCAGATAAAGAAAGTTGATTTTCGAAAGCAAAGCAAAGTATTAATGACCAGGAAAATATCGTTATAAACAAACTTCAACAGTGTCGAAGCGTCATGTAATACCAGTCCTCCTCTATGGTAGTGAAAGCTGGATAATCTCCTCGCGGATGCAGACGACACTTGAGGTAACGAAAATGTGGTTCTACAGAAGGATGCTGAGATTACCATATAATGAACATTGAAGTCAGCGTAAAGTTTAAGGAAAATAGAAACAAGGAAGATATTTATACTAAGAATCAGAATGAAAAAATTACTAGGACACGTAATGAAGAAAGTGGGAGTGGGGGACATGACAATCACAGGACATAGTGGAGACAAGAATGACAAACGAGAAAAAGCGAACTTGAAAAGGTATATATTGCCAAGAGATACAAAGGATAGAAAGTTGTGGAGGATCATGATTGCAAAGGTCCTGAACAGGCACAGCCTATAGAAGAAGAAGAGTCGTGAAACAATATGCTTTACAATCCGTCTTATCATTTTTTTCTTGATCATGGTATATCACATTAACTACTGTATCTCTACTACACTATTTTCAATGAAAAAGGCATGAAACTAACCCACCCTGTGATCTGTTCCATCGCTATTCATCTGAATCTGTATGTTGACAATAGCATGATATGACAATTAAAACAGTCCTAAATTTGTAGATTTTCGTTGAAAAAGGCATGGAACTATATATCCCTACGATCTTACTCATTCCTATTTAACTTGATAACGGTGTTGTCAGTGGTGAATATAATGGTTGATTATGTTTCGCTTTTGCATTATTGTCCCCAAGAAGGGCATGAACCTGGCCCTCCTTGTTTTCTGTTTCATTGGCATCTATCCTGAACTGTGTGCTCTCTCTGTCCTGAAGAAAGACATGAATACACTCATTTCTGTATTTTCTTCCATCAGTTTTTATTTTGATGGGTTTGTCGCCAAAGTAATATAATGATGGCAGATTAGGTATCACATTCACACTACTGTCCGTAAAGAAGGCATGAATCTAATTCTCCTGTGTCTTATTCTATCACCATTTATATGAATCGGAGTGTTTTACCAGGGTGGTTGAAGCAATTTCGTTGGTTTTCTTTTGTCCACAGGAAATTCTGTCATATCGCTATTTATTTTTTCCTTACAATGATATTCACCTTGTACAAGGCTCAAGATCCACTCGAGATAGATTGTTACAGATTAAAAGGCACAGTTTATGCAGATGTGTGCAATATAACAGTTAACTGTTTACTTATACAGGTTAAGATTGAAGTCATTTAGGAAGCATTTTCTTGGCAATCGGTTCCACAGAGTACCGGCTCTCGGGAAAAAGCTGTTCAATAGAATATGAAAGGAATGTGCGGTTCTCTATAATGTACGTAGCATTGCCTGCTTTAGCCGCGAAGGTTAGAACTGGCGGAATGACGGAATTTACTTCGTCTGAGCAATTCCCATGGAAAGAGCGATAGAATAGCCAGAGGTTTGCGACGTTTCGCTTATGGGGAAAGGGGTGGTAGGGTGGAAAATATTTTGTCATCCACAAGGACGCAGAGACGCTTTTGGGCTCTATCGAGACTGGAAAGAGACGACTGGGCAGCTCCTGCCAAAATATGGTATTATTACTCCATATTCGACATGATGTAGCTCTTTTAAAGATGGAGGATAGCAGGAAGATTTTTAAGTATTTACTTGAGTGGTTCCAGGTAACCGTACATCTTTCCCGCATAGTTAGGGACGGATTGTATATACGGGTTCAACTTGAGGTCTGGGTTGAGCTCAAGTATCTTGATCTGAAGTTTATCCCGGGTATAGCACGATGATTGTATCGATAAGAAAAGGAGGAATGTAAAAGTCTTCGTCTTTTAAATCACATTAGATACACTGGGTTAGCCTGAAAAATTAGTGTTTTTTTGTTTTAATCATTTCACCCCAAGCAAGATAATCAAATCACTAAGATGCAATGGGTAACTGAGTGTTAGAGAATATGATAAAAATGACACTATTTATGCGAAAAAGCAATAAAAGAACAAGAATTTTATAGAAAAATGTTAACGATTTGACATTGTATTAAAACTTTTGAAGCTCAAATTTACCTGAGAAATACAAAACCGTAAGAGAATTCCACAAATGCGATAGAAGAAAACATTAGCATAGAAATTGCGGTTGCATCTAGCCATTTTAAGAGTAAAATAGAGAGAATGTGTCATCAATCAAGTACTGCGTTTAAATTCATAAGCCTAGCTACCATATAGGAAAGTGCATCAGAACAATTATGAAAGTTTTTATAGAAATGGTACAGTGAAGCTACGTTAGGATAGTAGGAAAGTAACACAAGCCGAGATGCCAGGTCAGTACCCATAACATTGCAGACGGTGAAGTAATGGATAGCGGCTCGGATAGCGATTACGTGTTAATAGCATTGGGAAAGGTATGAATCGTTTCTCCCCCCAGCATGAATGAGTAAATAGCATAACAGACCAGGTTCTATAGCCGTGGATGGCAACTGGTTCTATAGCCTTGGATGGCAACAGAAAGAAATAGCAACAAAAAAAACTACCACGTCAGTCAAGTACCGAAAGATATATGATCGCCTAAGCGTGTATCACGCATGGTACATAACTGACTGAAATATATAGTAGGGACACCAGAGCAGATGTGGCATTCATTTTCAAAGCAAGGACGAATGTTAGACTTATAAATAAGATAGATTCTGGCGTGAAAAATTATCTGGCACGACATAGTGAACTAATTTTCGACACAGTGAAAGAAAATTTCCAAAAGGCAACCTTAGTCATTTGATTCAATATAATCTTTCCACTTCATAGCAGCGGCAAACGCTAACAGGATTAAAGAGTTAACTGAGGAGCTGGTTGTGAAAAGAAAAAAAATGATTTTATTCCTAATAGTCAAGGGTCGACGTTGTACACAGAGACCGGATTTTACTTGTTGGTTTTCATATGAAAAAGAAACGAAACCTTCCGTTGCTAAAGCCAGAAAAAGATGATTGATTTGACCCTTCGTTCTTTTCCGCATTTTTACATTCGTCGTCTCCTCTGCAGTTTCTTTTTATATTTTTTTCGTTTTAGCCATTATCGAAAAAGACAACATCTCGCGTGGCTGTAGTTGTCTCGTCAAAGTAACGTGGCTTTCTAACAAGTAATCGATAAGCAAAGCTTTGCCTGCAGGATTTCAAAATCCGCGGCTTTTAGTTTGTGCTTCATTTTCTTTTCTCGTAAAAGAAACGGCTTTGTCAAAAAAAAGAAAAAGGAAAAAAAAGAAAAAAAAAAAAACAAAAAAACAAAAAAAAAATTAAAAAACGACAGATTGACCAGCCTATCTTATCTTCTTGTTTACGTTGAATGACTGTCTTTTTTATTCTTCAACATTGCATATTATTCATTCCTTTGTGATTTTTCAATAATTTCATTTTTTTTTTCTGAGGCTGACATTTTGTCTATATCCAATTTTTATTATTTAGTAACTTTGTTTCTTTTCTTATTCAACGAATATCCTCTGTTTTAAAAATCTGTGTATGTGTAAACTTTCCTAAATGTAATGGCTAATATTATATTTGTCCAACGCAAGACCATAATGGCGCAAACTTGAGTTGTTATCGATCTTACGTCTGTAATATTAGGAATCAATCTTTCTCATATCGAACGTTAAGATGGCGTCTGAGCTAAGAACATACTTTTTCGAACCTCGAGGTCTGGAGTTTCTTCTTCTATGTGCCGGCTCCCTGTTCATCCACACATTCACACAACCTCGGCATGTAGGTGACTCACTTACTTCACTTATCTCCCTTATCCTCAATATGCAATGGGAGGGTGACGTTCCCCAAGAAGTTTCAACTGTTTTCTTCTGATTCTGAGCGTAAGCGTTCTTATAGTTGCTATTTTCTTTTAAAACGTCCTCGTTGCTTTCTCGATCTGTCCATGAAAGTTTGAGTATCCTTTTGTAGAACCATATTCCTGGTGCCTGCAGTTCTCCCTGAATCTTTGAGCAGATTATCCAGCATTCTCTGCCATAGAAGAGTATGGATTTCACATAACAATCCACATAATCACAAATAAAGAATTGTACTAAATAAAAGAAAATACATGTTTTGAGAACTTTCAACATCAGCAATAGCAAAAATGGATAGCAGATGTAAAACGGAGAGAAAGTAATTACATAATCAAAATGTCGACGTTCTACGCTACTTCCAATCTACAAAACGTTAGAAAGGAATCCCCCATCAGTATTGGAAAGCCCAATTATAGTAAAACCTACTTTCCTAGAAAATTTTTTTAATAGTAATGTTTGATATATCTCTAAAGAAACTAGCAATGATTTTTCGGTCAATGAATGCTGAATTGTTCGTTATAAATGTCTCTGTATGTATATATGTATGGATGGATGGATTTAATTCTCTTTCTCTCTCTCAATCTTTGAGTCCCGAAAGTAAGAGAGCGAGAGGGGGGGTACACACATACATACATACATACATACATTCATACATACATACATAGCGACAGGCAGAGACGTTGAAAGAATTTTTTTAAACATTTGTTATTCCTAGATAATAGTCTTCTGCATATGCCGGAAGGTTTTCTTCGGTTTTCAAGCGAAAGAAATGAAGAAGCAACATACTTTTTTGACAGTTTCTGCAAGTAAACCGAGAAATGAAATATGAAAGACAAACAGTTGTGGAATAGAATAGAGGTAATTTCAGAGAAGTTTCATGCGTTCGGCTTCGTGGGCCGGCTGATAGTTAATTGCGTTGATACACGTAATTAAATACGAGTCGTCCCACCAAGGCTGAACGTATGAAACTTCTTGCAACGCTTTGTTACAGGTGACAAATAATCGTTTCCGCTTGTCAATAGAAAAAGAAAAGACAGTTATTATCATAAAAGAAAAAACCGGGAGATAACCCTAAAATCAGGATAGCATACACCGATTTATTTGCTTTGTTTCTGGGGGGATCCATAATGAAACATCGGAACATGGAAGGGAAGCCACTGTAGGCGTTTATTGCCAATAACAGGATCAACGTAACAAAGCATTGCAACGAAGGTGTTCCCAATTTGGAAAAAGAAAAAATGTTATTCTTTAGCATGACAATCCAATGGCAGAGACAGCAACGGAAATCTAAGACAAAACAAGATCATTGAAATGGGATGTTCTTCCACAATTTCCATATTCACGTGATTAGTTCCGACGTATTTTTAACAGATCAGTGCCTACATATTTCTTCAGATTTTCAATATATATATATATATATATATATTTCATCAGATTTTCAATATATATATATTTCTTTTTTTTTCATTTTTCGTTTCAATCTTTGGAAGTAAAGTCTGATGATCCGCGGTCCTTTAAAAGGGCTGTGGTGAAATAATTTATTATATGGAACCTTAAAGTGGTCAGTTTTTATTTAGATTATATATATATATATATATATATATATATATATATATATATATATATATTCTAGGATAGTTTTTCAACTTATTCAAGATGATCTTAGCCCTCTCTAATTTTCTAACTTTCTGTTCTAGAGAAAAAAGATGTCTCACATTTTTCAGCTTTGATTTAATTTTCACTGCTTTTTGAACTATCATTGCTAAAACTGTAGTCTCATGTGTCCATCGTCTTATATGAATTAAATAAAGAGGTATGAGCAACCAAACATATATGCGATTATGTTCATATACAGATTTGCAAATAAATATTTATTTAATTTTTTGTTGTAATCAATGTAGTGCAACCGAGGTATAAAGTATATAAAGTGTGTTTCATTAAGACGGATTATATATAAGGGTGTTTCATTAAGACGGATCAAAGTCATCAGTAAATAAATCAGTGGTATTGGTGACTATTTATTTCTCTCTTGGGTCATGTTATTTAAGTCGTGGCAATTATGTGTGAAATATAATATCGCCCAAATGTCCGCCAAATCTGAAAGAAAAAGAAAAAAAAAATCATTAGATACTTACACTTAATTCACATTTAAAATCCTCTTATTATTTTTATATTTATGTTGCACTAACTCAATATTAAATTTACCGTATTTGATGCATATAAGACGCACCGGTGTATAAGACGCACCCCAATTTCAGCAAGGCAAATGAAAAAAATTGTAATTATTAAAATTAGTAAACCTACATATGGCATAAAAGACGCAGGTGAATTTTAAAAGACAAAGATATATATATATATATATATATATATATATATATATATATATATATATATATATATATATATATATATATAAGGTATATGCCGTCAAATACAGTATATTTTTTTATTTATCCTTATTCCATCTATAATACTATCTTTCCTCTTCTTCCTCTTTTCCTTTTCTTTTTCTTTTCCTTTTTTCTTTTTCTTTTTCTCTTTCTCCCATTTCCTTTATTTCTTTTTTTCTCCGACCCTCATATACGTAAAGTTCCTCCCCACGCACAACTTAGTCTACTTGGTCTTTAAAATGTAACGGATTTTTTAAAATTTTATATCTTTTCTTTTACGTTATTTCCTTACCTACACACTATTTCTTGCTTGTATACCTCAATATTCAATTATAATTATAATAATTTTAAACGCTGAATCAATATACAATACAGCGTTACTCCCATGAAACCCAGAATTTTCGAAAACACCTGTATTGAAAAGAACACCCACAAGAAGACTCAGCGACAATTAAACTCCAACTGTTTCACACCGCGTGCTACACACCATCAGAGAGTTAAGAGTGGAGTGGGAGGAAGCAAAAGAAACATGAACTAAGAATTAAGTGTACTTTAAAAAATATTGTGGGAACAAAACACACTATGCGACAAATGCATTGGTTGACGAACACGTTTTTCGTACGTCTTGCGACGGTTCCTTTTATTTGTATAAGATAGATATTTCTGAATATTTCTGTTACTTTTCATATTTTCACACTGGAAATATTAGTTTTTTCTTTTGCCACGCTTACAAAAAAACAATAAAAAAACATATCAACGTGAGAAAAATAATCAAGTCAGAAGCAGGGATTTCCAGCGTTTTATTTGGATGCTTTCTGTCCATTGACTGTCATCCACTTTCTATAAGATTGATTATTCTCTAGTAAGTTCGGCATTTAATGTTATCGCAAGCCACTTTTGACAACATCGATCGTTCACATTAACTCATCCATTATTTTTAATTTTTATTTTTCAGCGTTTGAACGTTTCCTTTCGTTTTCGAAACATCTGAATGAGAGAACGGATAATCGAGTTTAAATTCCAGGCATACTCGTTACATTTACTTTCAAGGTCGTTACGTCATATCACCATACCCGACATTAACTAAGGCTGTCAGGGCTCCACATTGACAGTGTCAAGAAAATAAAAAAAAACTAGTCTTATGAAGCCCATCCGTTTTTAACCGGGTGCTGAATTCAGAATGTTCTCTCTCCTAGTCTGGTATCCACGGGAGCCAAGATGATCTAGGATATGATATTTAACCTCTGTAGGGAGAAGAGATGAAACAGTGCTTTTCTCAAGGATAACTGTGCTATAGTAAACGAAAAAGGCAGGTCCGAGTTTTGAATTAGGCTCGCCTGGAGTACTTACTGTGCCTATATCCGTTACATTACACACACTACGCATAATCTAGTGATGTATTTACATACAGAAACTCGGCTGAATTTATTTAATACAGATTCAAATTTGATATTTCTAAGTTTTTACATACTTCAGACACACACAGTCATACATAAATATACACACAAACACATACACACACACACACTCTCACACACACAGACACACACACATATATATATATATAAGTGAATATTGAAGTAAACCCTAAGAAGCAACAGTTTCATGCTAGACGCAATCATCAGGCACATGTGTTGGTTTTTCCTCGACTATTTATATATATAGGTCAGTGGTGTATTGTGGGTAGTCTATTCTAACGGTTCTTTCGGACTACTTATATTGAGCACCTTATTCCATAAATATAGCGCAACTTAAAACTATATATATATATATATATATATATATATATATATATGGTGGCCCGAAGATTTCATCTAGCATGAAACAGACTGTCGCCTCTAAGTGTTGACTTCTACGTTCACTTTTATATTTACACACGCACTATCTCTGATATTGAACAGTTTATCCCATAAATATAGCACACTTTAAGACTATATTTCTTCATATATATATATATATATATATATATATATATATATATATATATATATATAAGCGATAATGACATTTCTGGATCCAAAGAACATTTTTAATCACTATCCAAGGTCTTGAGTCCTTGCATAGATATTAAGAAATTCTTCTTAAGCACCTATGGGGCTGGATAAAATAAAATATAAATTTTAATTAATCCCCCCAATACTTTTATAATAACTTTTCTTTTATTCTCTTCTTCGTTCTTCTCTTCCTTCCTTCTTCACATCCTCCACCTCCCTTTCTATTACACCCAACGTCGTGCGTTTGTTTATTTTTTAAAATAATATATTGTTCATTAGTAATATATAGCGCTTATTGTTTTTTTAAATATAAAGAGTTAAGAGGTCATTTGTACCATAAGGTTGAAACCAAAAACGTTTTAAAGTATGTATATATATATATATATATATATATATATATATATATATATATATATACTTTAGACAGCAATTTATCCATCACACCATATATATATATATATATATATATATATATATATATATATAATGTGATGGATAAATTGCTGTCTAAATGACGCAAAAACGAAAATCACGCTGACATCTCATTTTAACTGATATATTTACCTAAATTACACAAAAATATCTTGAAATACTAAAGTGTAAATTTATTCAATAACTCGCAATTGGCTTCAATCATGGCCTCAAGACGACATCGACTTCACCTGCACCCATTCTAAATGGTCTCCTTGTTTAAGTTGGTGAATGCTGTCACAATCCTTACTTTAAGTTCATCTTTGCTGTTAAAAGTTTTGCAGGTCTCACGCTCAACTGGGCCCCACATAAATAATCAAGGGGGTAGCAGGGGGTTATTTGGCCAGATGTAAGGGGTGATATAGTCGCACAAATTTCCAGACACCCATGACTGGGTTGTTCCGTTTGTATGGCATGGTACAGAGTCCTGGTGCCAAACTTAGGGTCTTCCAGCATCAACCCTCCTGACTCAGGACAGCACTACCTCTTCAAGGCACTTGATTTAGGAGGTGTGTTGAGTTTGTGGCTCTCTCCAAAAAATTTGGGAGGTCTTTTCTTATCAGAACGCCCAGAATGAGTTTTCCGATCTGTCGTAACTTCGTAATCACCATTAGACTCATTCAACTTTCCTAATCCTCTGCAGTCTCCTGAGATTGATACCCAATTTCTGGCGCGAATACAAATAGTACAGCATGCCTTTTCCAAATTTCTGGCAGAGTAAATTGCATCATGGTGCTCTTTTTCTCACGGACGGTGCCTAACTGACCCTACTATAGTTAGCAGTCAAAATGATCAAAAACAAACAACGCGCATGCGCAAAATTAAATATATAAAATGGTGACAATTTATTAATCGCACGTTGTACATGTGTGTGTGTGTGTGTGTGTGTGTGTGCATGTATGTGTGTAATGATGCATTCTTTTTCGAGTAGACTTGTTTGCGTACCTATTCTTTCTGCGCATTTTGATATTCTTCGACTTCCATATATAGCCTCGTCATATCGGCGCCAAACTTCAGCGCACCTCATACCTCTTGACAGTAGCAAGCAATTTTGCCAAGCCCCACATCATTTCTTTCACGTCGCCCTCTTGCGTGCAAAGGACATTATGTGGATGAAATTCCACTCCTGGCCTTCCATTCTCTCTCGTGACTAAAAAGATTGTTCAAATTTTCTTTCTGAAGTATATTATAAAATTCTCGAATTCTTCTAACAGACAATATG
>OZ038482.1:81373225-81408225 GCA_964036315.1 Acanthosepion esculentum | reverse complement strand
TCAAATGTATCATTATTTAAAATTATATTAAACTGTAATTAATAACAATAAATTATAATATATAATAAACTGTAACATACACTAAAAAATAAACTGTGGTTTGTATTAAAATTAATCTGGATATAGTAAGAAAATTTTTGAGTATTTTTTAATCATTTCACCCCATGCAAGGCGGGAATGACACCAGGACACAGGAGGTTACCGAGAATGAAAGTGAAAGAGAAGACCGAGAATACGGAGGATTGAGGAAAAAGATGAACGGGGTTAAAAAAATACTCAACATGACGACTGACGTTTCATTTAAATTTTTGAAGATTGTATTTATTAGGGGAGCAAGTAAAGGGAAGCGATTACCACAAGCGAGAAGTGCGAGAAAATAAACCTTTGGAGTAGTAGCGGCGGTTGCATTTAGCTATTTCAACTCTAAACATTCCAATCTTGTAGCACGCTTAAATTCATGTATTCGGGGCACCAGAGAAATAAGATCGTTAAAACAGTTGCCATGAAAATATTCATAGAAAAGACAGAGAAGCCACATCACGTCGTTGAGTAAGTAATTGAAGTCGAAATGCCGTATTCAATGCACGAACGAATGGTAGTTTTGTGAATGTGTTACACGGATTCTGACGAGAAAAACTTTCTGGCACGAGGCTTTGACCTAATATTCCTTACAGTCGATGCTGCTATTGATTCGATGTAGTCTATCCAATTCAATTCAGTGGAAAACTTAACACCAAAATGGTTTGCTTGTTTGCTCTACAGTAGTCTACCCTCGGCCATGCTGATGGCATGCAGAAAAGGTCCTCTGTGGTGGAAAGCAGTTGTGTTTTGGAGGCGTTCAAAATTACAAGCCATTTCCTGCCCCAGTTAACCACTGATAGGAGGTCGTTTTCAAGAGCAGCGAGCACGTTTACTTTGTCGGTTCTGTCGAGCTGGCTACGAAAACGGCAACAATTGTATTGTCATCTGCATAAATACCTAGTTTGGAAGTGATTATTATTATTAATAATTATTATTTTTTACTGATACAAGTTCTACTAATTATACTGTAGCTGAACGGAGTGGTGGGGCGGATTCCTCCAATTTTCACGCGTGTTCGCTGGAATTTGATCTGCTATTATGCTTTTCATTGAATTTTTCTTTATATTCCTACAAATATTTTCTATTCTGGACATAAAGTGTCCTTGATAATTGTTAATAGAATAGCCAAATCCAAAAGCTAAAAGCGCTATCTATCTATCTATCTATCTATCTATCTATCTATCTATCTATCTATCTATCTATCTATCTATCTATCTATCTCATTCCATATCTATCTATCTATCTATCTATCTATCTATCTATCTATCTATTTCCTTCCATATCTATATATCTATCTATCTATCTATCTATCTATCTATCTCATTCCATATCTATCTATCTATCTATCTATCTATTTCATTCCATATCTATCTATCTATCTATCTATCTATCTATCTATCTATCTATCTATCTCATTCCATATCTATCTATCTATCTATCTATCTATCTATCTATCTCATTCCATATCTATCTATCTATCTATCTATTTCATATCTATCTATCTATCTATCTCTCTATCTATCTATTTCATTCCATATCTATCTATCTATCTATCTATCTATCTATCTATCTCATTCCATATCTATCTATCTATCTATCTATGTATCTAACTAACTAACTAGCTAGATAGCTATATTTTATCTGTCTTGTCTCTCTTTTATTCTTTACGACCCCAATTATGGATGTGATGAAGAACGGTGTAAAAAGCTTCATTAAATGTCCATACCTCATTGAAATGACTACACTTATTTCCACGCTTATATATACTGACAAACGCGGCTGCGCACGCACACACAAAGACACACACACACACATATGCGTGCGCATGTGTATATATATATATATATATATATATATATATATATATATATATATATATATATATATATATATGTATGTATGTATGTATGTATCTATTGAATTAATTATTATTCAAGGTCGATGTATTTTGTTTGGAATACCTTGGAAATGGCATGCACAACCTTGACATCCATTGGCAGCCAATCAAAGGGGACCTTACTGTGCATGCTTAAGCAGACACACTCCTGGGAAGATATACATTCAGCAATTAGATTGCCATTGAGGTAACTTGGTTATAGTGTGATATTCGTATTCATCATGAAATCACGTACCGTTTGGGGGCAAAACGTCGCATCTCACACTTCCATAGTTATCTTCTACAGTGAAGATGTGATTTCTGCGAATTCCGAAATCTACAATCGACGACAACTATAAAGTCTAAAAGGACAGTCACAAAGTAAAGTCTATTACTCTTGAATTACAACAAATGAAACATCTGAAGTATCTTTTTTTTTTAATAATCGGTATCACCCCCAAACAAGGTAGCACAGACGATAACACGCAATGGATTACAGAGTGTGGAGGAATTAGGAACAGAAACATTAGTAATGAGGAGAAATAAAAAAGAGAAGTCTGGAAGACATTGGAGAGCGATAGACATTGCATTTAATTTTTTTTAGATTAAATTTGGCTGAAAAGCATGGAACCGGAAGGGAGTTACATAAACTATAAATACGAGAAAAGAAACTGTTAGCACAGAATTTACGGTTACATCTAGTTAGTTCTGGTATCGCGTTTACATTCATACAGTCCACCTAGATAAAGCGCCCTAAAATGAATAAAATATAAATCACTACGATTTCAAAACTCAGTTTCGACTTCTCAAAATCGGTATTGCCTCTTTTGCATATGCATACGCCTTTCACAGAGGGCATATGCGTTAAAAGATCGGTTCCAGTACGATGACAGAAATTAAACAACGTCAAGCCTATTCAGTAACCAGATGTGAATTCCAAGTACTGTAAGCTTAGATGTGCGGTTGGTGAAATGGATAATCGCAGGAATTGTTAATCGAATGACCGAGTTCCAATTCCAGTCGGGTTCGTTATATTCGCTTAGGCGCAAATACGCTTGGGAACTGTATGGATCCATCTCATCATCTAGCTATGAATCAATTAGCCAGATTTGTATCAGAAATACCATTATTATCTCAAACAAAAATGACGTCTCCTGCTACCTCCTACTTTTGCAAGAGACAGAATAGGCCGAAGATCGAGAACTGTTGTCATATTTGAGCAGAAGCTACCGGCACCTCGCTCCCTAGTCTTGATAGAGTCCAAAAGCGACTTCGCGCCCTTGTCGGTAACGCATTGTTCTCCTCACTTCAGCCTCTCCCCAACAGGCGGGATGTATCAAGCTTCTCGCTGCCCTCCCGCTAATTTCTAGGAAAGTGCAAGGACGAACTTCATTCTCTGGTCCCGCTGAGGTAAACCGTCACAGCAAGGACACGCCATGTCACTTATATAGTAGCAAACCACCCACATTCCCTCTATATTCCAGCGGTGAGAAGTTTCACTCGAGCAGCTTCTTACCGCGACCTGTGGAATCGACTCGACAGAAGGTTTCCCTAATCACTACAATCTTAGCCTATTCAAGGCTAGTGTTAATCGTTATCTCTCTCATCTTTACACACAAATGGCCTCCTAATGTAACCCTCTACCTTGAGTGGCTTCTGGGCCTTGTACAAGTTAACCCTCCCTAAAATAAAATAAAATAAACAAAATTGCGTAGAAGTTATTTAGATTTCGGCATTAAATGACCAATAGACATTATATGGCACTAAACAAAACCAAGCTACCAATTATCTAAACAACCGTTTCTACACAGAGACAACGGAATGGGAACAATCTAAACTGGTAGGTTAAATAAAGGATCAAATTAAAAGTTTTTGAATACCTTGTTTTCTACATGAAACCTATAGTAGTTAGAGAAGCATAGACTAGAATTCAGTAGTAACATTTTCACTACTTCGTTATTTAAAAAAAAACACTATTAAAACTTTCTTAATGTGAATGTCCACATAGATATAAAATAGACGTTATAAAAAAATTCCACCAGCAAGTGCAGGAGAATTCATTCTCTCGTCTGCTTTTCTTTAAGGAACTCAATAATGTGAAACACACCCTAGTTAACAACGGTTTTGCAAAATACCACATGGCTCACCAAATTAGACTAATTCATTCTAAGGTAACAAGTAGCAACACTGAATATACAGATAAAAAAGAATAGCATTAAAAGTGTGGATAAAAATCAAACACCCATTAACTATAAGTAAGATAATTTTTTTTCTCTTAGAAACATAATAAACAAATACACAACCCCAGCTCACAAGAACGAGAAAATTAAATTAAATTATCCACTATTAAAAATTTAAAACTGCTAACCTTATCGTCAGCATCAGCAACTCACCTGCAAGATCTAAATTACAGATAATCAATATTATTTATGAATTCACATGTCCCTCAAGGAACTGTGTTCCTGATCAAACCAAATTCATAAATAATTATATTGGATATGCCACTAAATGCCTATCAAGAACACCTATCTGAGCATGGCTTAATTACGACTCATTTAAACACCCACGCAAACCTACCAAACTACATCCGCAAGATACTTGTAGAAAATACAAGTATAATAGCCACATCCACATGTAAAATAATAAGAAAGAAAAATTCAGTTGTTTTTAATCAAACTTGTATAAAAGAGGGATTGGTGCCCAAACAACCAATATTATCTTTCCCTCCTGTCTCCCCCCCCTCTCTCTCTTCCCCCCTCTCTCTCTCTCTCTCTCTCTCTCTCTCTCTCTCTATATATATATATATATATATATATATATATGTGTGTGTGTGTGTGTGTGTGTGTGTGTGTGTGTGTGTGTGAAATCAAATCCAGTATTGCAACATGTATGCATTGGTGTGTACCGCCGGAGGTAATTATTTACACATATATACTTTTATGCATATATATATATATATATATATATATATATATATGGTGAGAGAGAGAGAGAGAGAGAGAGAGAGAGAGAAAGCGTGCTGTTCAATATCGATAGAGTTCAAAAGCCTTTTCATCTCATTTCCCACAGACGAAACTTTACAAAACTCTCACTACACTAGCGCTATTTTCATGTAAAATATACTGACCTGAAACATAGTTTCACCAATTATATCCTCCACAGCCCAAAACTCGCAATGTCACGAAAACTGCATGGGAACAATGACCTTCGTCTTCTTTGTAGAAAGTTCAACTCGATCTGCGTTTCCGACTCATCGCTACTTTATGGAACCGACTCCCAAGAAAATGCTTTCCCGACTACAAAAACTTTAACCTATTGAAGCCGAGGATTAACCGTTATCTTTCCCACATCTCTTTATAAGCTGTACTTCTTACCTCTACATTTACCCCTAATACAAAAGCGTTCTTCAATAACTCTCTTCATTGATTGGCTCTTGAATAGATGAACGTTAGTAAAATTATACTTATGTAGAATGCGATGAGTAAACTGTCGCCCTTTAATATGTTTCATTTCGCGCCTTGTTCATTTTTTTTCAGTGCAGAGTATCGTAGAGTAAGTTGCGCAGCGTCTTTAAGAAAAAGAGCACCATGATGCAATCCACTCCGCCAGAAATTTGGAAACGGCATGTTGTACTGCTTGGCATTGTCACTGGAAGCTCCAATACGAGCATTTCACAGTCTAATGATAATTACGAAAGTACGGTAGCTAAGAAAAGAAATCTTGAATTTGTTGGTGATACCTTCAGACTCAGCACGGAGCTGCTGGAAGATCCGGTCTGGCAACAATACTCTTCACCATGTCAAACAAGCAGAAGAACAAAGCCATGGCCGTCAGAGAATTACATATGCGTAAATAACTCCTCAAACTGCAATACCGTTGATTATGTTGGAGCGCAGTTAAGCGAGAGATCAACAAATCTCTTTGTGACACCAAAGATAAACTGAAAGCAAGGATTACAGCATCATTCCCAAACTTAATCAATGAGAGCTACCGGATATTTCGAAGTCGTCTGAAGGACATGGCTTGAGCCAATGGCGATTTTTATTGAATAAATTTAATCTATTTTACTTTATTTGCAAGATATTTTTGTATAAATTTGTTAAAAATATCTGTTAAAATGAGAAGTCAGTGTTATTTTTTATTATTGCGTAATTTAGACGACAATTTATCCATCTCATCCTGTAAGTATACAGTGAACAGAGAACAACAAAAAACCGAAAACTCTGAAATGGCGTGGCGAAATCAAACACAACATCACTAAGTTTTTATATTTGTGTCGTATGTGAAATTCCAGTCCGTCTAGTGACGTACATACGATTCCACTTATTGGGCAACAGTGAGGATCTCGGGACGTAGCCACAGAAGTATATTCTGATGCTTTTCGCCGTTGTCTTTAGTCTCTTAACCGGTTAATGGAACTGATTTCTAAAAGTTTTCACTCTACTATGGCAGAAATATCTCCATTTATTTCTATCCAGAGAAACTTACTCGAAATTATCATGAAACACATTGACAGCTGACAGGCTACTCTTCACCTTGTCTTTATACGTGAGTCATGTCTTTGCAACAATCGGAGTTTCTTTTAAGACGACTGATATTAAACTTTTACTAGTAGAAAATACAAGTATGATATCTTCATCCACTATAAAAAAAAAAATAATAATAATAATGGAAGTATAAGTAATAATACTAAAAAGCCAACCCTCAATAGCATAAAATGTGAACACGGCCAAAATATGCTGACCATCTTTGGAAAATAAATACTCGTTGTCACTTTCGGAATGCTCGTTGTATTAGAGACTTTGTAATCGCAGATACAACTATAGTAACGCCGTTCAACAATACTGGTGTCAGACGCCTTTGAATAACACTCGCATTAATAGTACCTGCTCGATAATACTCGCTCGAATCCTTATAGTTATCCAAACAGAGGAATAGTATAGAGGATAGACTAGAGATGGAGATTCGAATAGCAATAGAGGATAGAATAGAAATGCAGATCAATTAGATACACGCTACCTCCCTTATATGCGTTCCCTCTATGGTCACGTGGTCTACTTAATTCTATAATGGGATCGCCCGTGTTTTGCTTACCGGCGGTCTATGTTCAAACTCAAGTGTCAGCAGCGACATTTTATTTCTATATAACACATACATAAAAGCCCATACATTTAGTTGAAATAAAAATCCTCCTTGTTAATGGCTAATCTTAATTGTAGTATCTTGTCAGTCTACTTTAATGAAATCTGTATAAAAGAGGAATTGCTGCCAAAATACAATATATATATATATATATATATATATGTGTGTGTGTGTGTGTGTGTGTGTGTGTGTGTGTGTGTGTGTGTATGTATGTATGTATGTATGTATGCATGTATGTATGTATGTATGTTTTCAACCTTTGGAAGTAAAGTCTGATGATCCGTGGTCCTTTAAAAGGGCTATGGTGAAGTAATTTATCACATGGAACATTAAAGTGGTCTGTTTTTATTTAAATTATTATATATGATTTACATTGAGCTCTCTGGATTTTATCCTCCTTGGGTCTACCCATACTGATTACCTAGTTTTTCGTAAACTATATATATATATATATATATATATATATATATATATATATATATATATATATATATGTGTGTGTGTGTGTGTGTGGAGAGAGAGGGGGAGGAGAAAATGAGATCGGGGATTGATACAAATATTGATTATAATAATATCGGTATATACCAAGATTTTTTTCTTTTATTCTGCTTGTCAGACATCTATAAGCATCTAACTCTTTTCTAATCACCCAAGGGTTCGCTTAAAAATTCGGAGTGAAAAAAAGAAACTGAAATGAAGCAAAAATTCGTTAAAATACTAAAAACTTTCGGGCATTTCAAAACCTTTTTCTTTATTTTTCAAATCCTACGCTTCGCGTTGAATTTTCCTTTCATTTTCACATCCATCACATTCATAGCTCAGTTCCTCGATTCATTCATCAAGTTTCCTGTGTCCGACGGAGAAGAACAGGAGAACGGACGTTGCCCTCCCCAGCTCCCTATTCCCTAACCTGATTAGTTATTTTCCTTTGCTTTTCATTCAATACATCGACTTGAGTCTGATATACGATAGGATCGGGGAGAATCTGGCGCTCGGTGCAAAATACTGAAACTACACATGTTTCACGTAGAACAAGAAGAAATTACCGAATACAAAAAAGAGCAAATATACCAAGCATAAATACAACGCGTTGAAAAGACTGGAAGATCCTTTATAGAAATGATGGAAGAACTAGCGATATGTGTGCGAATCGAATGCGCAACGAAGACGGCATTATTAAACCAGAATGAATATTAAAGAAATTCTTTAGGGGAGAGGTTGTTATTTGATCCCCAGAAGGAACTTGTCGGCTACTTCTGGTATTAAAATTTGTGACGAATAACAATAAATGTTGATGTAGGAGAAAATGATGTTGAAAGGAAACAGTAATCGAATTATGGAAATTTAGCTTCGAACAATATCTGTGAGAAATCTTGCATAAAATTTCAAATCATTCTGATATTGAGAAACATGCCAATGTGTGAGAATAAAGTCTGAAAATAAAGGTGTAAAGAATAAATATCACACGCACACACGCGCGCACACACACACACAGACACACACACTGACACACACACACACACACATACATATATATATATGTATATTACATGAATCATTCATACAAAAAGCAGATAGTGAAGTTAATGATATAAATGGCGAGAGTATACCTTCGCAAATTAATTTCAGTTGCATAAGGTCTTTTTATACAAGTGCATTCGTCTGTTCATACAGACATCATCAGGTATGAACATAGATTTGTTTTTTACATCCAGGTAATAACGAGACAACGAAAGATTAGATGTGATCCGAAATATGTTTCTTTAGAAATGAGTTATTGTTAGCAGGGATCATAACATTCATCTACAGGTTCGTGGGTTAATGTATCTTAATAAATTTGTTTGCGAGATGTATTCTGGCCATTTATATCATTAAATTCACTATCTGCTTTTTGTATGAATGATTCATGTAATATAAATTGAACTGCACCACATACTTGATATATATATATATATATATATATATATATATATATATATATATATATATATATATATATATATATATATATATATATACACCACGCACAAGTTTGTATATATATATATAGTTGCAGTATATACCACAGGTGGGCTCTGTGGGTGTTGAATAAACACAAATCCGTCTGAGCAAGCGTCTACAATGGGATTGGCTAACCGCCCTAGTACATGGGTATCCTCGAATACGAGTGGGTAGCTATTATACCTATATATATATATATATATATATACAGAAATATAGTCTTAAAGTGTGCTATATTTATGGGGTAAAGTGCTCAATATAAGAGATAGAGCGTGTGTAAATATAAAAGTGGACATGGAAGTCAGCACTTAGAGGCGACAGTCTGTTTCATGCTAGTGCAATCGCCTGACGATTGCACTAGCATGAAACAGACTGTCGCCTCTAAGTGCTGACTTCCATGTCCACTTTTATATATATATATATATATATATATATATATATATATATATATACCGGGTGTAACAGCAAAATTGTCCAAATCGGATAACAGCCTGGGATAATTGTCCATCCTACAAAATGTTTAATATCTAAAAAAATAAAAAACAATAAACTAATTCAGTTTCTTTTTTACAGATTTTCAGATAAAATGATTACCCATCTTGACACCATTTCTCGTAAGAAGCACTGAGAGATTGTTATTCATCTAGAAAGGGAAATGTTAAAATCGTTTTGTATCAGCCCTGTCTCAGTGAGACGAAAATGATTATTCAGGCTTTCAATAATAGTACCAATATTCATACTCTCGTTTCCATCTTCAAATTATTTTCAAGAACCATCATGATATCGGCGAAAAAGTTTTTAAAAGAGGGGACAGTAGAGATGACTACTGGATCAGAAGGCCACAACAGCAAGATGGATCATAACTTCAACTTAGAGCTAAATACATTCTTATTGTTCAAAGTAGCGTCTAATAGCGCTATAAAAACCGAGGCAATTTCCAGTAAGCTTTTCTTTAATAATTTATAAGATACAATGGTTCAAAGCTTTTTCTGACAATTAGACAATTTTGCTGTTACAGGTTTTAGACAATATTGCGTTTACATCCGGTGTGTGTATGTGTGTGTTTTTGAGAAATATATATATATATATATATATATATATATATATATATATATATATCTATGGGAAATTTTATGACAAAGTGATCATGACTGGAGCAAATTCAAGCGCTGCTTTATGATGTTGCCGTCTATAGTTTCATTTGTTTTTAAGGATATTGTGTTTTTACTACTAACGATGTCAAGGTGATGGGAATATTAAGGAAGAGACTAAAGTCTTAAAATGCTTATTGCATGTCCGTATTTATAAGAAATGCGAATAATAATAATAATAATAATAATAATAATAATAATAATAATAATAATAATAATGACAATCAACACCGGTATAAATTAGACAGATATACTGATATTGTTTAAAATCAGCACTCTACTGATATTGTTTAAATGTTGCACTAAATTTTGCACTTTTTCAACCCAGAACCATTCAAAGATATCTATGAAAAAATGACCATAAAAAATACATCCTTTATTTAAAATACCTTTTTCGAATTTCGCTTTAAGTCGTTTTACATTTTTCTCTACATTCTTCACTATTTTTGTGTTTCCCTCTCGCATACTCAAATCTATGTTCCTCCGGAATTTAAAAATATCGTGAAGAATAAAAGCAAAACAAAGATTTTGATCTTAAAGGGCGAATTTATCCACAACAGACCCTTAGCTCATGTAACCTCTCATTAAAAGCAACTGCCTTTATCTAATAGAACCCTCTATCCAATCTGCGATTCCTGTCTCTCTACGTTCATCATTCCCTTTCTTTTTTATTCTCCACGTCCCTTTCCATCTCTATGTCCCTCTTTCTCTTACTTTTTCTCTCTCAGTATCTGTGATACCTAGCGTGACACTCGCTATAAATAGGTACACTAGGCTACTATAAATATCACGTTCAGTACCATCTATTTTCTTGTAAATTGCTTTCCTTAAAAGGGGAATGATGACCGGTGAATCTTTGAAGCTGGTGGATGTCAGGGACGGCTGTCGATATTTGATGGATGACCCAGCAAAGGTGACTTTGGAGTCACATCTCAATTGGTTGCCGTCCAAACTGAATGGGTTACCTAAAAGTCTTTCTCGCCGGGCCCAACCTGAATAACCATTCGTTACCCTACACGCAAGCCACCAATCTGCTCTTGGATGGCATCCCATTAGCGTTTGCCGCTGGTGGACCGCTGTCGTGTTCGTCTCAGCAATGTTATCACTGCTAGAGACCTACCGGTGGCGCACCTGTGACTGCCACCAGATGACCGGGTCATTAGCGGCTTGCATGTAGGGTAGTTAACATTACTTTCGCGCCAGAATCAATTCAGAATATTAAATAAAATAATAATTAGAGGCTGTTTTGCAGACCAAGTATTGACAGTTTTCTTCTTTATATGCCGTCTCCCCAGGACGTAGGCGATCATGTCTCTCCACCATTTCCTGTCCTTTTTAGCTCTTAATAAATATCTTGTTTTCAATCCGTCCCCTTAAGTATCAGATTTTCGCAGCTCTTCTTCATCATTATATACCCTAGCAATTTCCGCTCTCTCTTCCTGATGCTAAGTTTCCTTTTTGTTTCCATTTTTACTAAAATTTCGTCGTTGCTCACATATTCTTGTCTATGGTATCCACAGCGACCTTCTGTAGAGCCACCTTTCTGTTGCTTCATGTTTCTTCTTCATCTTAGAGGAGATTGTCGAGCATTCACTGCCATATAGGCTGACGGATATCAGGTAACACATTTCTTTGTTTCTAACGGCGTTTTTTTCTGTTTCTATATTCTAGCTTTTTGGAATGCAACTTTGACAATGTCACTTCTGTTTTCAGTTTCGCACTTTCCGTCCTTTGTTGAGACAATTCCCAGATATTTTAATTTTTGTACTTGGTTGAGTTTTGTATCTTCAATTTGTAATTTGAATGTTGTTTTTTTTTTCCTTTTGCTAACAAACATGCATTCCATCTTCTTGCAATTGATGGTTAGGCCTTTCTTCTCGCATTCCTTTGCTAACTACTGTAAGAGATTTTGTAATTTTCTTTCTGGGTTTGCTATTAGCACTGCATAAATTATATTAATAAGATTGTGGCCGCCAATAATGAATCCTGGCTGGACATCTAATTCTCTCACAATCGCCTTACAGTATAAGTAGAATAAGTCCAATGACATGTCCTAAAAAATAAAATGAAGTATATAAATGTATATTTTCCTGACAATCGGATCCTTCTTTGAAAACCAAGTGTAACAAAATCTTCCGCAAATAGGTACGTCTTATTTGATCTGATATATTAGAAGTGAAGACGTTAAGTTTATGGACATTTCGCAACTAAATATTAAACCCATTCTAATTAGAGTATTGCTTTCAGCCTGTGAGAAAATATATATTTCAAGTAAACTTAACTGTTTGAATTACCGATTTCAAAATTGCTTTAGTTAAAGACTTGACAAGCAATCGAATAGTATCGGAATAAAGAATAATTTTCACGATGTTGGGGAAAACTTAGCAGTGCTGTTAAATTTGTTTAGGATGGTATTTCTTTTGCAAACAGTCCATTGTAGTACGTCGTTTAAAAAGTTAGGCAAAATGTCAGAACCTAAAAATAAAGTTACATTTACATTTCAAATTCCAAGTGTCTCTCGTTCGTGCGTATATGTAGTTACATCACCGTAAACAAGAACTTAACCTGATGAAGTCGAAGAAGTCGAAACGTGTCACCCGAAAATGTTTTCCACTTTTCATATTTTTTCACAAACTATATATATATATATATATATATATATATATATATATATATATATACTTAAAAATTATTTTAAAAATTAGGAGATCAGTTGAATCTGCTACCTTGGTTTCAATCTTACGGTTTCCTCAGGCGATTTTTTCATCAAATGATCACTTACCGTTTTATTTGTTTAAGAAACTAATGAACGCTATATTGTTATTTTCAAAAATAAACAAAACAAATGCACGACGTTGGTTGAAATAGAAAGGAGGAGGAGGATGTGAAGAAGAAGAAGAAGAAGAAGAAGAAGAAGAAGAAGAAGAAGAAGAAGAAGAAGAAGAAGAAGAAGAGGAAGAAGAAGAAGAAGAAGAAGAAGAAGAAGAAGAAGAGGAAGAGGAGGAGGAAGAAGAAGAAGAAGAAGAAGAAGAAGAAGAAGAAGAAGAAGAAGAAGAAGAAGAAGAAGAAGAAGAAGAAGAAGAAGAAGTCGTGTGTTTGTTTATTTATTTTTCAAAATAAAAATATAGTGTTCATTAGTTATTTTGTTTTTTTTAATAAAGCGTTAAGAGGTCATTTGATAAAAATCGCCTGAGGATATCGTAAGGTTGAAACCAAGGTAGCGGATTCAACTGGCCCACTTACTTTTAAAGTTAAAAATTATACATGTTATTTTAACTTTTATTTTATTTTTTTACAATTGAGCACTTTTTAATACTACTGTTTCCTGGCCTGATTCACCCTCAGGCCATGATATATATATATATATATATATATATATATATATATATATATATATATATATATTACGTGCTTTGACCTCTCGGCCTCGAAGAATCTCCTGGTCAAGTCCGAAACATGCTTATGGACAGAGGTCTTTCCGGAGGGCACATATTATTCGCATAAGATTACTCCAATATTCAGGACTGTAGATGGAAATAAGTAAATGTGCTGTTTAATATATAAATAAAAAAGACCATCTATTCAGATAGGAGTATCCATTAAAAATAACGTTTGAGCAATAAATTAAAATATTTCGGATTAATAAATGAAAAATCTATTGCTAAAAATTTCTTTGATTAAGTTAGAACAGAAATGCATATTTCGAGAAACACGCAACGTTTGCGACCAAAAACACTATACAGACATTGCTTATCCAGGAGAATCGTCGTGGCCGAGAGATCAATGCACGCCATACAATGACTGTTTACTCTACAGGAACACAAATATTTTATATAGACGTTTTTCTATCTTAGTTTGAGGCAACCGGACGTCTAGACGCACTGATGAGCTGTGATACAGTGAACAGTCTCTCAGTAGATGACAATATATATATATATATATATATATATATATATATATATATATATATATATATAGATATAGATATATATATATATATATATATATAGATAGATAGATAGATAGATAGATATTACAATAATAACAATGAAAGTATACAATAATAATTATAAAATTTACGTCGGCATGTAAGCATGAATATATATTTTTGATAAGATATATCGGTCTGGGGTAATGTATGACATCTATCATTCCTCTTTACAGCCTGTCATTATATGCATTCTGGCAAGCTGAAATGTAGGCCGTATGTCGTAATCCTAGGCTTTTGAAAAAAAAGGCCATCTGCATTTCACCGCTCACTCAACTACACCCATTCAAATTCAGAGAAATATTCGGTCCTCACCAATCCTTGAAGATTGTGATAGCACATGCAACTGAAATCTAAGAAGAGCAGTTTAAAATTATCTTATATATATATATATATATATATATATATATATATATATATATATATATATATACTTTGGGTTGGTGCATAATTATCAGGCGTTTTAGTGGGTGAGTTATTTTAAAATTAAAATTACTGTTACTTTTTTAATAAATATATTACTCTATTTTCAGGTTATAAAAGTTTCGATAATCATAACCTTCGGAATAATCATTGAAAAATGCTATTTTTGGATTGCTGTGTTTCTCTTTTCATAATATTATTTAAAAACAACGCTTGATAATTATGCATTATATCACGAGTCTGCTGGAGCACGGAGAGTAACTACACATTCTTATTGCTCAAAGTAGAGTCCAATAGTGTTATAAAAGCTTTGGAGAATTTCAGTAAGATATCTTTAATCCTTTCTAAGATACAACTGTTCAGAGAGCAATCTACCAATTGAACAATTTTGCTGTTTCACCGGGTATATATATATATATATATATATATATATATATATATATATATATATATATATATTGAACGATAAAAATTATTAAAAAAATTAATTAGAATCTTCAGACATACTAGGTTGTAGATTAATATTCTTATGCTTTTATTATTATTATTTCATTTAGATTCCTCGACTAGTTTCGGCCAACATGGCCATCATTGGGAGAAAAAAATGTTTCTGCTTGTTGGTAGCAGTAAACTACAGAAATGAATGTCTAGATGGAGAAAATGAACTTTCGTCTGTAGTTTCATTTGTTTTTTTATTTGTTTTTTTATCTTTTTAACATGAGTTTATTAACATTCCTAGTGTTGGTCAAACAGTCTCTTTTACGTTGTCATTTGAGATAAGAGCTGGATGGATTCATGCTAGTTTGAATTCCCTCGGTCAGTTCAGCAGTTTTATTGGTACCTGGAGAGGGGATGGTAAGTGTGTGTGTGTGTGTGTTATTTAGTTTCGTGTGTGTTATATATATATATATATATATATATATATATATATATATATATATATATATATATATAAATATATATATATATATATTTGTGTGTGTGTGTGTGTGTATACATGTATGCATGTATGTATATTCCTAATAACTTAAGTAATTAACGGCGATTTGTTTTAATCTGGCAATGTTTCTTGTTATAACCTTAAATTCATAGGTACATGTCTTTGAGTAGATGTCACTCTTTATTTACAAATTGTGGAATTCACGTCTGCATCATCAAAAGTATAAAAAAAAAGAACTCTACCTCCTGCGGGGAATCAAATGTCCCTTCTCATTTTTAAGATACTTCATATATTCCTCAATATGACCTTCAGGATCTAGATCGGTAGACATTAATTTTATGCTTAAAATAATCTTTTAATATCTATCTATTTATCTTTCTACATATATATATATATATATATATATATATATATATATATATATACGCACTCTTTTCTCACTGAAACCCCTTTTTAAATCTTCCCTCTGTTAGATTTTAATGCCCTCTCCACCTTCGGACCTCCCTGTCTCTCTCGTCTGTTACCCCTCTTTATAGATCACAGGTCCCCCCACACTCTCACACATACTCTCACCAGTTTTTCCCGGAGTCGTTGTTCCGTTTTCTTTTTAAATCTGTAGGTCTGATGAATTGGATCGTTCTTACGATTCCAATGGAATAAATTATGACCATGGAATATTAGTGTTTAAGTATTTTTATTATATCCTTTCTCTGTCCTGGAGATCGAGTTCTACCTGGATCATATCCTCTTGGAATTATTTTTATACATATATGTATGTGTATATATAATTGCATATGTATGTGTATATTCACCACTAATATTATCTATATATATATATATATATATATATATATATATATATATATATATATATATATATATATATATATATGGATATATATAAAAATGTTTAATTGAATAATTTATACAAATTTTGTCTACTTATTTTCAATAGGATCCTCTCCTTTTACAGATGATCGTCTTAGTATCGTTATTAAAGTAAGACAGAAATTTTGATGATACATATTCATTTATTCTGAGTACTTTTGACATGAGGTGAATGTCATCATCAGGGTGCTGTTCTTTTAAGTCAAAAATTGTTGTTCTTCTGAAAGCTAAATATTTTACCTGTGATGTGAAAAAATAATGCAGATCATCATTATTGAACATATACATATATATATATATATATATATATATATATATTCATATATATATGTACACACACACACACACACACATATATATATATATATATATATATATATTCAGTGATGATTATCCCCATTATTTATTTCCAACAGTTTACATATCTATAACCTGAACATGCCAGGCTATTTCTACGGTGTAAAATCAGCCTCATTTTCTCCGTATACGAAATAAATGGACAAGGTTCAACTCAGAAAGCTTTATCACAATAAGTATCATTTTGTGGAAAAGCATACCTCCTATATTCCTCCTTGAACTTTACAATCTTAACCTCTTTATATCAGGGGTCAATCGATATCTATTCTCTTTTTCCTCATAATTTTCCCTTTACCAGTTTTCCTTTATTTCATATCACAGATAAAATTACCATAACCATTCTGAAAGGTACCCTCTTGCCTGAATCGCTATTGATCCTTGTATTAGTTGAACTCTCGTGTACAAATGTGTAAAACAGCTTAAAAATGGAGTTATATTTGGAATATTACCTTTGGAGTTGCGGTCACAAAACATGTGTCCATTTATCAGACTAAGCTTATTTAAAAGAAAAATGTCCACATATTCTTATTACAAAATTTCCGATAAAATTTTATCTCCATTCTGGTTATTTAAAAGAAAATATTAAAATGAATATTCATTACATACAATGTTGTTGATTAAAGTTTTGAGAATAACAACGTAAATATACAAACCAGAACCTAATTACTCAGCAAGTATGCCCGACGGACATGCTACCGGTTTTCATTATATTACTAATTAAACTAATTCTTTAAACCCCAGTTACTGTCTGTATTTACTATTTTAATTATTTGTCTTGCTCTTTTTTCTTAAATCTGACTTTAATAAACACCAATTTTCCTTCTTTCAAGATATATATAATAACTATAAATGGTTTTATTTTCTTATTAAGGATGTAGTTATTTATCTGACCAATTAAAATAGCGTTATTTTTGGAGTAAGACGCTTTTCCCAATATAAGAATTGTAAAAGGTAACTGATAAATATGCAGTGGTAAAATGATGTGATAAACGAAAAGAGAAGTAGTTAGAATGACAGCATCCAAAGTAACTGTCGCCGTAGTGTCGGCCGCTTTACACGGCATGCAGCAATTAACGACATCATCAAAAGAGGTTTGGATGCAGCTGGGTTCCCTTCCCAAATCGAACCCGTAGGCCTCGACCGTGGTGATGGAAAGCGGCCGGATGGCATTACCATCTTCCCTTTTAAAATGGGTAATTCGTTGATTTGGGATGCGACCTGTGCGGATTCATTTTCGGCCGGTAATTTAATCAGGTCCGCGGTTGAGCCAGGGTTCGTCGCCCGAGACGCAGAGATAACAAAAAAGCTAAATATTCTTCTCTTGCTGATAGATTTTTTTTTTACTCCTGTGACAGTGGAGACTTCAAGGTTTATTTGCCCTGGTTCGATGGCGTTCCTTCGGAGGATTGGCGCGATTGCGTCTCGATTCAGGAACGAGCCTCGCGAGACGGAGTGGCTCTTGCAGCGTGTCTCACTGGCGACGGTTAGAGGTAATGCTTTCTCTATCATAGCGGTTGGCATAGGATAGAAAAATTGTTTATAGTTACGTTGTTCTGGAATTGTCATCACTGGTTGACTGAACTTGCTTTATTTCAATGACTTTGTTTTGTTATTATTAGTTACTTTGTTCAAAAAACGACAGAGTTACTAGTTATTTTGAAAATCTGAGAGATTACGTCATTGAGAAGCTTAAAAATTGTCGACATCGGTTAAATTTCCCTCCACTCCAAGTCAGGCGAGAATACATTCGAGGTCATTGAGAGTGCTCATCTTATTGCGCCATTGCTCGACATGGTGTAATGGTTAGTAGGCTTGTTTTGGTAGATCAATTACGACTGAATAGTGAGTTCAATCCCCACTGTCGTCCCCATAATTTGAAACTTGTGCTACGTCTAAGCTAGGTTTAAAAAACACCACTGCTGGAGTTCATTTTTCTCTTAATGTAATTTTGTCACATATTTTCATCTGTTTCATCTCTCAATAATTTTATTCGAATTATCAATTGACTGACCAACAAAATAATTCCAGTTCATTTTATTATTTTATATATTATTTTATTCTGTCGCACATTTATTTTGTCGTGAAAACCATACATGAAAACCACGTTGGTTCAACGGCCGACGAATTTTTGAGAAGTTTACATCTGTTGCAGTGTTATTTAAATCTATCTGGTTAACTTTTCTGCTTGATTTCGTGTTGACTGGAACTTAACGTTTGATTTTTGTCACCTCATATTTCGAAATCGTACTTCATCGACACATTCTTACAAATGTCGATGCGGTGTCAGCTTCTTTTCGTTTATGAACAATGCCGAAATCTATAGGAGGCCCTATTATGTCTAACCAATTGGAAAGTTTCTTATAGCCTTCACCGAACTGATCAAGTCTTAATCTTCGTTTTTTGTCACATCCTCTGAATTCTTTTCAGTTTCTTGTCATGCTGTCAGTGGGAATGGATGTTTAACACTTCCGCGACTGCGAAAAATAATTCTACATTGACTCCTGTCGAGAGTCACGCATACACAAACGCACACACGCATATATACATACTCGGATACACGTACATATAGTATGTATTTACTAACGCTCATTGATTAAACATATGTGATCAGCAAAAATAGGAAATCAGTGAAAAAAGGAAGAAAATATCAATTTGTCTCTATGATGAAAAGTTTTTAATTTACACAATGAACTTAATTCAATGTTCAAGTTTAATCACAATCAAATATCCATAGAAACTTTCAAATCAAATCCACCTGGTCACTACGTTATAGGGTGTGCATTTATTGACAGACCATCAACCTATTTATCTCTCACATATATATATATATATATATATATATATATATATATATATATATATATATATATATATATTAAAGAAAAACAGAGCAATTTAAGGCTCCATTATTTCACCAATATTTCAGAAAGTAAGAATAAACGTTAATAAGAGAATTTACTTTCTTCTTAAATAATTTCAAATTAGAATTGTAAGATGTGAAATTTTACTTATATGGAGATAATCTCATTTTAAATTGGTCATTTAGATTTAAATTAAAATATGTTGCTCCTTAACTATTAGTTTTGATGTTAAAAATAGTAAAATTAAATAGATTTTTTTAAATTTAAACACTTAATTCATCACCTAAAGTCAAATGTAAAATTTAAGGAAACAATTTAAATAGGTACAAATATGAATGTGTGTATAAATAGGTATAAATATGAATGTTTGTGGAAATTTGTAAATGTATGTGTAAGTATTTGTATATGAATATGCATATATGTCGGTGTATATCGATACATGTGTGTGTGTGCTTATGTGTGTAATTGCACATGTACATGAACGTATGTATATGTGATTCTTGCATGAATATATGTATGTGGTATATATATGAAGAAACGATTTTTTTTTTTACTATTACCTTCAAATCTTACTCCATCTTGAGTTGAAACCTAAACTTTGAGTAAGAAATATTACCCGTCTAAAAATAGCTACAAATTACATTCATGAATTAGTCTCAAACTGATAAAGATGTTACCTTAACAGTCTTACACAATATTAAAATACTACTTTTAGTAAACTCTTGTATTTTTTTATTATTGTCGTTTATTAATATAGTATTCAAGTCATATTAGATCCCTAATTTATTTGTAGAGAAGTTAAATATCTAAATTGCTAACAAGCATTAAATTAATTTCTTCATGGAGTTTAAATTACTATCAAATGTTAAAATCTGTTTTTATCTAATTTGCTATAACTATACTTCACCCTTTTTTTCTTTTTCCCTTGTTTCTCCTCCCCTTCCACATATCATTTCCTCAATATTAAGTATTATAAAGAAATATAAAAATAAATTTTAAAATTCTCCCTTCCCTCTCGAAACTCGACCATGACCTCTCACACCAGCTCTCGCTACATTCTATGTTAACTTATATAAGCTTAATACTGCCCGTCAAATGTGTAAATTTTAATTACATTTTTCGTTTCGCCTTTTGAAAGTGATGTCTGAAGATCCAAGGACATTTAAAAGCCCTTGGTGAAATAAACTATTACAATGGAGCCTTAAAGTGGTCTGTTTTTCTTTAAATTATTAGCTCTGAATTAACATTGAACTCTCAGGATTTCATCGTCTTTGGGATTATCCATACGAATTACCAGGATTTTCGTTACTTATACATATATATATATATATATATATATATATATATATATATATATATATATATATATATATACTTTATCTATCTCAGCTTGTACGTTATATATCCATATATATGCATACATATAGGTATAGATACACACGAAATTGAACATTGAGTCAAAAGGTCAGTCAACTGGCTGTTTCGTGTATCGATTGCTGCACTTTATCCCATAAATATAGCACACTTTAAAACTATATTTCTTCTCACACACACACACACACATACACACACACATACACACACACATATATATACATACATATATATATATATATATATATATAGTTTTAGGGTATGCTGTATTTATGATTTAAAATGCACAACATCTAGGATAGACTTAGATATGTAAATATGAAAGTAGACATTAGGTCAAAACCTATCGGTGACAGTCTTCAGGCTTAAATGCAATCGCCTGCCGATTGCGTTTAAGCCTGAAGACTGTCACCTCTGGTTGTTAACCTCAATGTCCACTTATATACATATATATATATATATATATATATATATATATATATATATATATATATATATATATATATATATATATATATATACACACATTTGCTATATTTATGGTAACAGTAGTGTCAACACTGGAGAATATCGATTATAGCTGTAGAGTTTCTTTTACATTGGAATCAAAACTGTATCGTAACTACCGTGACTCTCTGTTTTACGCTTCAGTGGGGTAAAACTGATAGTCACTATGCAGTGTTGATCTGTATGCCTACTCAGTATCTATCTATTTATCTATAGTTTGAAATTTTCTCAGTATCACATATAGATTGTTTTCTTGATATCGAGTGTGTGAACAAGAATAAGTAATGCATCACGACTCTCAGTTTAAAGTCTGCTGGTATATTTAGATGCTATAAAGATGAATCTATCTCTCTCTCTCTCTCTCTCTCTCTCTATCTATCTATCTATCTATCTATCTATATATATATATATATATATATATATATATATTCAAACCTGTATCTGTGCGATTATTTTCGACAGACTTTCATGTTCCTGGCTCTTTCTTTTTTAAAACCTTTTTTCCCTTCGTGATTGATTTGGCTATTGTTAAATCAAGAATTCGAAGGTTTTTCGACACGAGTATAGTTACCTATATATATATATATATATATATATATATATATATATATATATATATATATATATATATATATACCAATGGAAAACTACAAAAGAAATCATTACTAGGTATAACAGTATTACAAATAAAAACAATTGCTCTTTTATGCAGTTAGATATGAAATACTTTTATCCATCTATTACTAAGCATATATTAGATAAAGCATTACATTTTGAAAAACAATACTTAAATATTCAACACGAGGAATTAAACATCATTAAGCATTGCTGAAAATCATTACTATACAGCAACAATGAAATAAGAATAAAAACACAATAGTTACAGGAGAAATGAGAACTTTAACGTAACATCGGGCAGTTATGATGACACAATTATGCAACATTGCAGACATATATATCTTAAACTTTTAATAAATATTATTATTAAAGATAATTTAGGTTTATATAGAGATGATGGACTATAAATTATAACGGTAGAAAAATAGAAAATATAAGAAAACAAGTAATAGAAAGATTTAATAAATTAGGATTTAAAATAAACATAAAATTAATGCATAACATTCAATTTAAATAATACATACAAACCATATAAGAAAACTGTTGTGGAGCTCTCCCCTTTTACACAAGATGGACTCGTCTAAAGTATACTTATACTGACAGAGTTGGAGACAGGGTGGAGATACTTTGAGACAAGGTTGAGATACGTAGAGTCCAGAGAGAGAGAGAGAGAGAGAAAGAGAGAGAGAGAAAGATAATTACGGCTCCACTTACAGAGACTTGTACATATACTTTCTACTAACCCGCATTCCTGGACTACTAATCTTCATTTCAAGTTTGTATTCTTACGTTCAATACACTTATTTTCCTATTTCAATTACTGGCGTTGTTTATTTATTTGTGCAGGATTCCATCCCTGGAATCCACAAAAAAAAAACAAATAATAATCCAATATATATATATATAAACAAAAATTCAAACCACCCTCCTAATATAGATAGACATATAGCAATATCTATTAACAAAAATATTTAATGAAAATAAAAATATATATGAATCAGGATTAAGAAAAAGTGGTTATGTGACTTAAGTAGAATACATAATAAAAACAATACACACAAAAACAAAAGAAGAAGAAACATTATCTAGTTTAACCATCCTTATAATAATATAATAAAAAGAAAAAAAAAGAAAAAATATTCTTTAAATTAATTGAAAAAATAATTCCCTAAACATCGTAAACTTTTAAAAATACAATAAAAACAGTTATATTTGTATGAATAAATATGGAGAAAATTTCAGTTTTACATCAGATTTTAAAATGTTTTCCATCATTTTCCACACCAAATCTACTGTAAATATATTATTTTGAATGATCGCAAATCATATATTAACGCAAATGTTTATCCTATTTCTTATGAATTATTTGCTCTCGCTGCGTTGCCGCAAAGCTTCAAATTGCCACTCGATTTCACACCATGTGTTCTTCGCACTCACTTCACTTAGGTTCTTTAAATCATCCGCTATGGCTTCTCGGCCTTTTGGCTCCGAGGCAAAAATTAGCGAATATTCACTTCCTGATGGCCGTCCTAACATGTTGTCTCCTTCCGACTGTATTTAAATGGGAAGTTCAGGATCATTCCCTGACGCCTGGGGCATCCGAAAATCGCAAATGTTCAGGAAAAATGGACAAATTCTGGCACCACCCGCACGTACGCGTGCGGGTCTTTACGGTCATTGCTATCCTGTGCCAAACAAACCAATTTTGGAACATAGCTAAACAAAATTCTAGTTTCTCCTTTAAGAATATTTGTAAGTTTCGGTACGAGAAACTCGGAAAATAAATATATTTTCAAGTGGAATTGGTTAAAGTGACCGTGTTGTAATTAAATTGCGTTTGAAATTTGCAAAACATCGAAATGAATACACATGAAACGAGCTGGATTTAAACTTCCGGCGACAGACTTTTCCTTCTATATACAACATCTTGACGTGTGTGGTCATGGCTCTTTACGACTTCCTATCCTTTGTACCTCTTAGTAAAATCCTACTTCCTGCTCTACTTTTTATTATCACAATATCGTTAGTTATATTTCTACCTAACGTCTCTCGAAGACATTCTATTCTAAAATTAGTGAAATCTTTGAAATCTTAAATCAAATAAATAAAAAAACATAGCGTCTTATTATTCGTATTTTCATGTAGGCACGTATCCTTTTCATATCTGTTTATATCAACGCCTTCGATATATAAACATGACGTGGATAATAATATAAAACGCTCAACGACCAAAGAGAACGAACCATACTCATATTATGGTCATCATAATCGACACATCATCAGATAATCAAGAAACTTAACACAAACTTTGTGATATCTCTGTCTATTTCTAGCAGCAATATATGAGAAGTGTGCAAGAAGATATCCCCAAAACAACTCTGATGCTTTTGACTGCTGCGGAAAGTTGTACATAACGTATGGTGCTGCCGTTGTAGACGCTCAGCGAACTAACACGGCTATTAAAAAACCGTATCATGGGTGGTTATCGGACCACTGATAGCCGGATTAAAGATGTATGCTTATACTTGTATTTTTCCCCGTTCGTTTCGCTTTCGTTGGCCCTGCCATGTTTCTGCTTTGTATTAAGCCCTGCATAAGAACATTCTCAAGTAACTATATGAATAATACCACAGTTAATGGGTGCACTTCCTAAAGTCTAGTCGACCAGGGGCTGGCAGCATTTCTCTCTATTCACAGGGCTCTAAGAGTTCAACGAAAGACAACTGGTTTAACGCCCAAACGAAGTTATTAACTTTTTTATCATCACCCAGCTGATTGTGAATTTTCACCAGAATGGTTGGTTGAAATTTGAACTTCTATTGAGATTTATGTTCATTCCATACCTCAAGTGGGATTCATATATATCCCGTAAGATATTTGGAAAATGCTTGTGTGCTTATAACTATCGAAAAGAACCAGACGCCTGTTATGCTCTAATTTTCATGATTCTGATGAGAACAAAAATGGTGTATTGCAGCCATATCTGTGTTGAAGCTGCCCAATTCTCGCTTTTCATTCTTGAAAGAGTTCAAAAGCCTTCGATATATAAACATGACGTGGATAATAATATAAAACGACCAACGACCAAAGAGAAGGAACCATACTCATATTATGGTCATCATAATCGACACATCATCAGATGGATGACTGATTATTTTCCACTCTACAATCTCTTTTCCACTGACGAAAAATCAAAAGCCGATCTCTACCTTGTCGTTTTCTATGGAATATACTCTGACCAGCTACATTCCTTAGTTTCCGGTTTTCAGTCATTCCATATACCCAGGTTCCTATTAATCTCATTGCTTACCTGTTCCACTGGTAAGAAGGGATTTATATTCAGGCAACTTCTTCGCAAGTGCAGTTGATGTGCGGATGATTCACCGATCATTTCAATCCTAACTTTTTCATGTCTAGTGCCAACCGTTATCTATCCTGCATATCCTCTTAATCTGCGGCTCTTATCTCATGCACGTACCTGCATAAAACAGCCTTATTTAGTAATCTTCTACCTTGAGTAGCTCTTACGCCTTGCATTAAGTGAAAAAAAATGTGTAAATATTGCCAATGCACAGATCGTCACTATAATAAGTTTGAATCGTCCCGGTGAATAATCGATATATGTTACTCAGATCACTTCTTCGCTGCACGATCTTCAACGGTCAAGCGATAGCATGTCATCCCTGAGCCAGTAGATTTCGCCACACATCAATTTTGAAAGACTGATATATGTTGCCTCTGATGAACGACTTTTAGCTCCTGAACTGACAAAGATATATGCCTCGCCACATTAGATACATAAAAAGGAACGATTCTGTGTTTCAATTCCATTTGACATCAGAATAACAACCAAATGTTTTTAATATATACACTCCGATCTCTTTAACGCCCTTGCTATCAGACAACTACTGAACAACACGAAATGTCGGATGGCATAAACCATCCCTTAAATAAACGTCTATGTCGCCATAGACTTGCAGACTCATTCCATATATAGTGCTGTGTTTTCAGAAGTAGAGCAAATCTTAAAACAGGAAATAAAAAAATCATGAATAGTTCTAAAAAAAATATTTTTTTTGTTGCTCAAAATCAATTTTTCTAAACCCGTGTTCCCTGAACCATAGAGTTCGTCAAGAGGTCACTAAGGTTCCGCGAAGAAAAGTAATTGGCTCACGCATTTTTGATTAATTTGTATTTAATTCTATATTCGTAATTTTACTATGCACCTAGAAAATATTTTTGGAAAATGCTTGGTTATTGTAATAAAAGCTTCAACGTATTGTATTATTTAAAATTATAATAATCATAGAAAATTCATTTAGCGATGTCTGTATGGTCTCAGTGTGAAATTACCTTAATTGGTTTATGGACAGGACCTGTACGTGGCAAATTCGTGTCATTCAGTTACACACTCGAATAAATGACGCATGCGCCGTGTCTATGTATTATGTTTACCAGGTGAACTACGATAAAAATATAAAAGAAACAGATATTAATAATGGTATAGTATAATTTTCTGCAGGGATTCCTTGAGACATGAAAACTATTTCCAGGGTTCAGGAGTTTAAAAAGTTGAAAAACGCTGGATTACTGCAATACAAATGCTACAGGAATACCTAAAACAAAAAGATAATATATACGGGCTGTTTTGATTGGCTGAATATTCAGCTATATGCAGCAATATATGAGAAGTGAGCGAGAAAATATTACCAAAACAACTCTGGTGTTGGCTGCTGCGGAAAGTTTTACATAACGTATGGTGCTACCGTTGTAGACGCTAAGCGAACTAAAGCGGCTATTAAAAAAAACCGTATCATGGGTGGTTATCGGACCACTGATAGCCGGATTAAAGATATATGCTTATACTTGTATTTTTTCTGTTCGCGTTTTAGTGCAAAATGTGTTGGAATTAAATGCTGAATCTACAGTGATGCATTTTAGATACATTGAAATGATTCTGGTCCCCAACTGCACATCGGGAAAATATATGGAAATCATGAATTGACAATTTGGGGAAATCATCTAAATTCTGATATTTTAGTGATTTTTTGTCAGTAGCCGCATATATTTTATAGCGTTGTAGGTAAAATAACATCAGATTTATGGACATATCTGCATGTATTAATAATGTGTGCATACGGTGGCAGAAAGAAAGGAAAACATTTGACCTACGAGTTAAGATTGGTGTATATATATTGTATCCATCATTTCACGTAAAAGCTGATAGAAATATGCGGACAAGCTAACATGCAAATGTTTCTTACACACACGCGCAATTATATATATATATATATATATATATATATATATATATATATATATATATATATATATTTACTAGCAGCATGGCCCGGCGTTGCCCGTGCTTGATTCAAAAATCGTACGACTCATACAGCAATAGCTATCAGTTGACTTAAAATGTTTCTGCCCTTCCTTGCCTTTAAAGGAGTGCTCTTTGCAGTGCTGATGTTGCTACATGCCTTACTTCTTGCCTATCTTATACTGCGAATTATTTCTAAGCTCTTTGCTAAACATTAAATCTGTTACGAAAAAAGAATTAAACAAAATGAACACAAAACGATCAGCTTTAAAAAAGGACTCGTAACTGGAAAAACCGAATGAAAAAATAATGTTAACAACAAATATTTTTCACATCCTACCCAGTTCTGCGGAATCAGAATCAACGTTGAGTTTAAGCAAGCGAATGAGCCAATTGGAGTAAAGTGCCATGCAGATTTAAATTTTCCCACTCGTGACGAATGCAGCTATCGATATTGTTTTTTGTATGCTACCATGCTAGTTAACATTCGTATCAGTCAGCTGGCCAATAGAATCTTCCTGCCTATGCGTGGCAGCCAGGTATAGGCTCTCACTATGGCCAGTAGAAAATGACTGCAAGCTACAAGAAAACTACCGTAGAAGCCTGAAATATTCGATTATTTCCACTATCGATAGGAGTTGGGAAATGCAAAGTCTGTCTTGGCCTTCCCGCTAACTTGGAGCATGTGCATGTAAATTTTGGTACAAATCCGTCGAAAATTGCGGCCGTGCATTCGTTACACACATACACACACACACACACACATCCTTCCTTATATATATATATATATATATATATATATATATATATATATATATATATATATATATATATATATATACATATATATATATATATATATATATATATATATATATATATATATATATATATATATATATATATAATCGTTAGTTTTCAACGGACGGACCGGCACAATTACTCTTTTTCTTTAAAAATATTCATAATTATAATTATTCCAACCAATTCATCCAAGATTGGCCGGTGAATGGAAAGAGTGAAATCAGGGTTGAATATTTCAATCTCAAAGAGCCTCGATGGCCATATTTTGTAACCCAACTGAAGGACTCACTTGCTTTGGTAAGACTCTCGAATGTACAGGCCGATAGATATAAATGTTAAAAAGAAAAGTGTCAACTCCAACATCTGTATGCACTAAAATATAACACTTAAAGCAATTAGAACTAATGCCGTACTTATCTATCTATCTATCTATCTATCTATCTATCTATCTCTCTCTCTATATATATATATGAAGTGTATATTTTAAAAGGAAACTAAGCCGTAAACGTTTTCGGTTGAAATGTGGATTTTTTTTTATTTTAAAATATATATTATACTCTATTTTCCATAATTCTGCTACACGGTTTTCTGGTTTGCCGACTTTCTTCAAGTAAAGAGTAGATATTTCCATATATTATAAAAATGATTTTTTGCGTGGTAGGGATTCAAATGTTTTCTTGGACTGTTGATAAACGTATATATATATATATATATATATATATATATATATATATATATATATATATATATATATATATATATGTTGAATACAGTTATCTTGTTAATATTTCGTTCTTTCGCGTGGTACAACGTCATAGAATTGTATATGAATTTACCATTTGCGTCTGATATTTCGCCACCTTTACCCTCGCATAGCAATCTTCTATGTCAGCATAGCAGAATCGACTACTGCATTTTACCATTATGTGTGTATACGTATTAAGTACGTATGTATGTATATACAAATGTAATGAGAACGAAAAGAATATACATTCAAACTTTCATAACATTAATTTATTAGAGGACTGAATACCAAAAGTAGAGAAACAGTTATTTATTATAAGCTGTTATATACGAACAAACAAGTAATTACTATAAAGATGTATATTTGTGTCGATGACTAGTATAAGCATATCATCAGATGGTGAACAAAGATGGTTATAAACGATTTTATTTAAAAATGCTACTTAGCAGACATCACTATATTTTACATTATTTAAAAATTTAAGAAGACATAAGAAGAATTACGATAAAAGGAAAAGAAAGTAATATATAAAAAATTTCCATAAAAAGAAAAAAAAAACAAATAATAATATAAGCAGATTCAAGCAGCAAAAGGAAGTGGATAAGAAATCAATAAGCAGAAAAAGAAAGAAGAGAAATATAAAAAGTTAAGAAAAAATATAAGAAATCATTCCATCTCCGAAGAAAAGGAAGAACAAGAAAGAAAGAGAAAAAATAAAAAAGGTTTAATATATCAAAATTAATTAATACAACGAAAAGGAAAAGAAAAAGAGAAAGAAAAGAAGGAAGGAATACAATAGAAGTTGTTGTTAGTAATTCAGCCAATGAAAATACATTAACACTGAGATATAAGACATGCAGAAAGATTCCAATTTTACCGGATATGGTTGCATCATACAAAATATTTTAAAATAATATATGTGTTTGGCGTTTTTTAAAAGAAATCAACATATTACCTTAACAAAATAAACATAGTATGTGAAGAAAAGGCCTTTTAAGAAGTAAAAACAGGCATACAAAATAAGAAATTAACTTTACAAATCATTCCATGCAAATTTTAAAGAATAAAAATAAAAAAATATAATTTTTAGAATATTTATATGAATTTTTATAAACCTGTCTACAACAAGTATCATTACCAATAATATACGAGTACGAAGCTATTTAGGACCTCAATTTAAGATAAATCTGATAACATTAAAATGTTTATATGAATGTAAAATAAACTAATAATTCCTATTATATCATCTTAAATTTTTAAATAATGTAAAAAGCAGTGATGTTTCATAAGTACCATTTTCAAAAAAATCGTTTATGACCATTTTTGTTCATCACCTGATGAGATTCTTAGGTTTAAGCATCGAAACATATATGCATCTTTGTCATGATTACTTGTTTGTTCGTATGTAACTATATATATATATATATATATATATATATATATATATATATACATACATACATACATACATACATACATATATATATATATATATATATATATATATATATATATATATATATATATATATATATAAGCGTATCTCCTCTGCTGTCCAACTGTGTTATTTTTCAGCTCAAGTAAGGATTCATTTTGTGACTCGTTCTGCCTTTCCCTCTATGCGTAAGGATCCTCTTCCTCCCCATCATGTTTCCTCGGTGATCTATTCATTCAAATGTGGATGTGGTAGCAACTACACAGGAAGAACTTCCCAGCGTTTGGATTGTAGGATTAGGCAGCATGTCCCATTACGAGTTCTTAATCCGGATGCCCGTAAGAGCCTGCTGGTGAATACTTCCGGGTCAGCTATTACTGAACATCTCATAAATCGCAGGGATTGTGCAATAAATTTTAGTTCGAACTGGTTCACTGTTCTGGCTAGTTCGCACTCTCCTTTTCATTTACGGGCACTGGAGTCTATGTACATACGGTCCAGGGAACCGTCTCTTTGTAAGCAAAGAGACTGTCTCCTTAGACTTCACGTTATTATACTCTAGTGTTCGTCAGTACTTGGGAAATAAAAGTGATTCTCACTATTATACTCTATTTCTTGGCTTATTTAATTGTAAAATACGGAAAAATATTCGTGAATATGAAAAGATTTTGATAAAAATAAGCAAATATAATGTTTGCAAATTATTTAATCAGACATGCATAAAGAAAAATTAGCTACCTTAATACACACACACACATTTAATCAGTTTCCATATATCTATAGTCCTATGAAAACTGAAAGATGCCGGTCTTCATGGCAGAATGTCTACAAAAATAGCCATTGCTTACAAAAAAGCAGACAAGCGCGGGTCAACTATAACAAAATTCATATTAATAAGCTAGAAACGTTCTGGCAAAACATTTTATGGTCGGATGAGACCAGACTTTTGGGAGGAACGATAGGTGGAATATCAGGCTGGTACCGAATACAGTCCGAAAGTTGGGCTAAGGTCGGTGTTGTATCTTCCAACAGCACAATGATCTGAAGCATCAAAGCAAATACACAAAAGAAATTACGCCGCTGATATGAAGAATTACCGGCCATACAAAATCATCATTAGGAGCACCGTGGAAGATAGTTAGACAATTCAGGTTCCAGCTTTTCTTATTCGACAGACTAGTTTCTGGTTGGAGAAGACCACCTTAGACCACCTTAGACCTGTCAGACCCTGCTATTTTGCCAGACGAAAAAATCTGACTCAGTTAGGGAGAGCTACTGGAAATGGCGTATTTATAATATGTCAAATAGTAACGTTAATCAGGTGAAGAGAGTAGTTTTTTTATCTGCTTGTAACATATATATATATATATATATATATATATATATATATATATATATAGTACATTTATAAATTCAGGTATATATATATATATATATAATTCGAGCCATAATTAACTGACGCAATATGCATTTGGTGCTTAGTCATTAAGTATTTTATTTTTAATATTCGAATGGAGGAAAGAGCCAAGAGCAATTTTTAAAATGATTTTCCCCTCGAACGAAATGTTACTAAACAAAACGAATTGAATGACGACAAATGAAGAATAATTCATAATGCATCACGTAAAAAATAAACACACACATACACATACACACACACACACACATATATATATATGAGTGTTTGTCTCTATATATTTTATGTTATATATATATATATGTTTGTATATTTATATATACGCATAGACTAAATATATATAGATTCAATACATATATATATATATATATATATATATATATATATATATATATATTAAGACATTTTTATGTTTATACATTCTTTTTATAGATACACATATTTAAGTAAATGCTCTGTTTTATAATAAAAAGTATAAAACAACATTTACATTATTTCGTAGAAAATTTTCGTCCTACGTAATCGTCATATAGCCTGATGTGCCTTAACCGTTTCGGGCACAGAGGAGCGTTCGGTCAGCAAGGTGGATTTTCAGTAAATATATATATATATATATATATATATATATATATATATATATATATATATATATATATATATATATATATATGTATGTATGTATATATATATATATATATATATATATATGTATGTATGTATATATATAGATATATATATATATGTATATATATATATATTTATATATATATATGGGTGTATGTATGTATATATATATATATATTTATATAGTATATGTATATATATGTATATATATAAATATATGGACATATACATATATATATATATACATATATATATATACATTGTATGTGAATGTCGTTTCATTATGCATTATCTTGTATTATATTCATCAGATAAATAAATAAACATCAAACACACAAATATATATATATATATATATATAATTATTTATTCTAAAATTATAACATAAATATATTTTAAAATCACTACAAAAATAGCCATTTTGTTTCAACACTTCTGGTGTCTTATCAAGTGATGATGTTATATATATATATATATATATATATATATATATATATATATATATATATATATATCGTGTGTGTTTTCTCTGATCAACTCAATCATTCTGGTCGAGAGACGCGGTGAGTTATTAAAATTTACGAAACGTTGAGTTGATCTTCTATAATATTGATCGTTATTATATATTATTTCATGAAAATTATCGCAGTAATTTAATATTGAGTACATTATTCGCAGAATGCTAAATCTGATATAGGCAAATTATATATTTTTACGTATATTAATTGCTACGATTAATAGCTGATATATATATATATATATATATATATATATATATATATATATATATATATATATATATATATATATATATATATATATATTTATATATCATCCAGAGACAGGCTATATCAGAGCTCTTCCGTTTGGCTGGACGTCCGATTGCTCCAAGCCAGGATCGAAACCCCACTGATTTTTCAGATTTGTCAGAGATCCTACCTAGGTTATCGCCGCTCTGCAGAGAGAAAGTGAAATTTTAACGTATTAAATTGCGAAATTGTGATGAAGAATTTTTCTTTAATTTTACTTGCATTCGTAGAAGCCATTACGTTTCAGAATATGAAGCGTGTAAAGAAACGTACAAACATATATTATAATAGCCCTATCCTCATGTCAAGAATATTTACAAATAATATAAGCCCGAATAAAAAGTCAACATTCAATAATATCAATTATGGACCCGGTCAGAAATGTGAAACCGAGTTTTGAATATATATACATATATGCGCAAAGCTACACACACGCACACACACACACATCATCCTTAAGCATGTCTGATTGAATAATTTAGAAACATTATTTCTGCTTATTTTTATCATGATCCTTTCATATTTACGAATATTTTTACATATATTTCAATTAAATAAGGCATGAAATCCACTGTAACAGTGAGAATCATTTTTATTTCCCAAGTACTTTCCATCTCTTTCTAAGATCATCATCAGGTGTGCAACTGTTAATGGAGAGCTACACATGGTTTTTGCCTTATATATTGATTTCTTGATATACTTGTTGTGTACATTCGCTTAGGAGTGTAGTGATTCTGTTAGGAACAGTGATATTGGATAATACCGGGGCGTAGATTAATATTTGGATAATATTCAGTGGCGGCACTCTCGAGGATTTTCCTTCGGAGTGAATTATTTTCTGTTTTTATGAGTGTAGCCTTTATAAAATCAAAATTATGGTTGAATTTATTTTTATGTATGACTAGTGCATGTATAAATAACAATTTAAGAAAATGCATTACTCATACATAGAAATAAATTCAACCCCAATTTTGATTTTATAAATGACTTCATGAATTTAAAGCGAAGTACGAGACTAGCGTCGAGATCTCATGAATTGACAGTCGGGCTGGCGAGATGTAGCCGTAAAATCATGCTAACAGTTTCTTGCTTGTCGAACTCGTTTCCGCCTCCATGATTTCCAGCCAACTTTAATCTGCAAAGATTAAGATACACTTGCATGGAATGATACCGACTAAAAAGAAAATCTTTACTTTTTCTAGATACAGATATATTAACATTTATTGCCGCCACCATATATATATATATATATATATATATATATATATATATATATATATATATATATATATATATATATATATATATATATATATATATGATACTCTACCTGTGGCAGGGATATATATACATCAGCTATCGTCCGATTAACCATCCACCCCTGTATCTTGAACAGGATTGGAGTTTTAAACATTGTTTCCTGTTTGAGTTTTAAACATTGTTTCCTGTTTAAAATTATGTTTCCGGTTCATTCTAAATTATACTTCAGCTCTATACTCCTAATGCGTGCTCTTTGATTCCCTAATATGAGTTCACAGAGTAACCCTCTACCTTGTTTGGCTCTTGGGCCTTGTATTGGGTGAACATTGGTAAAGGTATATATGTGTATGTGTGTGTGCGCATGCGCGCGTGCGTGGAT
>OZ038482.1:81313225-81368225 GCA_964036315.1 Acanthosepion esculentum | reverse complement strand
AGTCATCGCTCTTATTTGTCGTGTACGGTCGACCAAATTTTCAAACAGCGACAAGTTACAAAATATTTTTTATACATAAAATATAAAATTTATTAAAATTTTTTAATGCAAAAATGCATTGTATCCAGCTTTTTAATTTTTGATTAGTAAATATAGTTTTCACTTAATAACAATATGACTTAAACTGATAATGCAGAATTTTAACCTAACCAGATAATGCAGAATTTTAAAAGATTTATATATTATAAATTATTATAATTAATGTTTTTATAAAATGAAAACATTTCTTGTAAAGTTTCATAATTCATCGAAAATGTTTTTCTTAAGACAATTGTGTCCTTAATAAATCTCCTTTATAAAAGCAATACAAGATTTTCAAATTTAATGATATAGATTTATTGCATTTTTTATTTTATAATTCAGAAAAGATTTCGGGAAATAAGTAGTAATTTGAAAAAAAATGTTGATTACATTCTCCAAGGTATCCGGCTTTTAACTAATAAAAGATTTTCGGATGAAAATTTAATTTCTCGAAATTACATGAAATTAAATGGGAGGGGGAACATATGTAAAAAAACAATATATTTTTATCACGATTTTCTAAAAATAAATTTAAAAAATAATATCATTCATTTGTGAATAAATCCTGAACGTTTCATTAAAATCCGACGATTATTTGATTTTTTTCAAGAATTTCCAAATCAATGTGTTTTTCACCGGAAAAGGCGTAAAAGAAACATTAATTGTAAATATTACGTCGCCCGCTGATGAAAACCAAAAACAAGACTATTAGCCAAAATTTCGAGCCTGCTAGAAAGGATTAAAACAATTTATAAAATATCAAGAAATACTTTGGTCATTCCTCTTAATAATAGCATAAACATTTTGACGATAAAATTTTGTGTTTATTAAGTTTGGGGCCTTTTTTCATCATGATACTCTGGATTTTTTGTTTCAGGCAAACAGTGGCGGAACATAGTTAAGGGTGCCGAATGGATCACTTGAATTATTTTACCTTTAATAAAATTAATTTTAAGTGAAAATCTCAAGAACTATAAAGCATGAACGATAAGTAATCAGTGAAATTATCCAACCTAATTAGTTGATATTCTACGGAGACAATTGCATTGTAACATTTCACTTCCCGCTGAACAAAATTACAAGCTTGATACAAATATTATATTGTATAGGCTTTTCCCATGTCAATATTTTCACAAGAGCATTAGTATTAAACAAATGATATTAGTAAAATAGTCAGCATATTCTTATATTTATATGGCAATTATATCGTTTCGTTTTCCCTTTGGTACATTAATCTGTTTCAATATTGCTGAAATGTTGCAAAGAGATATGAGAGGTTTTATTATAGAAAAAAATAACATGAGAAAAATGTTAATTATAAAACAAACTGTGATGCAATAGATAACGCCTCCCAAAGAGAAATCTGAGAGGCAAGTTCGAATTTCAATCGGCTTCATTGCAATCACTTACGTACAAATATCCTTGGGAAAATTATGAATCCATTTTTACTCCGTTCCCCATTGGTTGAATAGGCAGGGCAGGGTGGGGCATATAGATTAGTTGGCCACCAGTCTATCGCAGAAAGAAATGACAACTCGAGAAATTCTTCTACCTAGTCACTCATGAATCGAATGAGAGATAATCTCCCGAACTGCTATCACGTATAGATCATAAGTCATGCGCTGACTGATTTTGTACAGTGTAACCCGGATATAAGAGACCCGGATATAAGAGAAACCCGGATATAAGATAGATAGTCTCTGGTCCCAAATTAGAGCCTGTGTTAATGTATATACAGTGTAACCCGGAAAAAAGAGAGTTGTCGGGACCGGAGAAGATGTATCTTATCTCCGGGTTTGGTCTATTATATATACATTAACACAGGCTCTAATTTGGGACCAGAGAAAATATATCTTATATCCGGGTTTCTCTTATATCCGGGTTACATTGTATAATAGTCCAAACCCGGATATAAGAGAAACCCGGATATAAGATACTTCTTCTCCGGTCCCGACAACTCTTTTATATCCGGGTTACACTGTACAACGTTCAGCGATTTTAACGAATTTATTTTGTTGAATTGTGTAATATTTCGAATTTACAGAAATAATTCCTCCATTTTTAATGGCTGACAAATTGTTCACGATAGTTGCTATAAAAAAAAAATATTTCCCTTTTTTTAAACAAAGGACCACAATATTTATTCTTCTGGTTTTAAAAATGACATCCTCAAAATTGAGGCCTCTCTATTCGCTATACACTCTTGTAAACGATTTTAAAGTTTTCCATCATCTGGAAATTCGAGCGTTTCCAGATCTTCCAGGTGGATTCCTTTCAAACGCTGAATCTGTGAATTTTCAATCCATAGCACTATCGATTATAGTCAGCAATATCGATTAACCCGAACGGCGTTATTCTGGCGTAATATAAAATGAGCGGGAAATGGTCTCTGTTCTGAAATTACAAATTCGCCAGACATAGAAAAAACATTTCTAGAGCAAATTCACAGTGTGCACCGGTCCAAGACTTTATGCTAATAGCTAGATTAATATATTGGGACTTAGCTAAGTGTATCGCACCATACAGGTGACAGTTTAAAACAGTTTTCCTGCCGCCCTATCTCTCTCTCTCTCTCTCTATCTCTCTCTCTCTCTCTCTCTCTCTCTCTATATATATATATATATATATATATATATATATATATATATATATATAAGTGAACATTGAAGTCAACACTCAGAGGCGACAGGCTATTTCATGCTAGTCGCAATTGTAGACGGCCTGACAATTGCGACTAGCATGAAATTCATCGGCTACACTCTGATATTGAGCACTTTAGCCCATAAATATACCACACCTTAAAACTATATTTCTTCATATATATATATATATATATATATATATATATATATATATATATATATATATATATGAGTTAACGATATATAAATTTATATATATCAAGAACAATACTAAGAAAAAATGTATGACAAATTGGAAAAAGTTTTCCTATGACGCGTTTTCTCCTTGAGGACTTCATCGAACTAAATTTGTTTCGTTGTTGCAATTACACATGCGGATGACGTAGGGTTTTCGTAACTTTAAATTTATTTTTTTTTATAATGTAACCGTTTTGATTTAGATTATTTTTATTTTTGTTTACATTACTTATTAAATATCCCCTAGTCTATTATCACAGTGTCTATCTAATATAACAAAAGTCATGGACGCAATAATAAAATGAATCTAAATTTAATAGGCTAGATTATATAAAAAGGTTTATTTTTTATCTTTTCACAAGTATGTGTTGCTATAAATAATATCTTATTTCGCGTCCTATTATTAGGCTGAAGCTAAGAGCTTCCACTTGTGGTTCTGATTGTTTAAAGTTGGATAGTTTGTCATTAGGTTTTCTAGACCATTTAAATTTGCTAATAGTTTTAGTTTGTTTTGTAAGTGATGGATATTCTCAGGATTTTTTTTTCTTTTACATTAGTACATAGCTAAGATGCTTGTTAATGGAGGTCATTTCCAATGTTGTTAGCTTGATCAAAAAGTATTCATTCTTGTCCATCCAACTCATCGGTAGAGGATTTCAGGAATTCGTTCAAATATGTGAAGCGAAGTTTTAAGTACAGTGCTTTTCGATAAAAGTGACTCACCTGATTTTTTTTACTTAAAAATATTTTCGCCTATTGTTTTTGAGGTCAAACTAATTTTTCATCTTACTAATATAAAGAGCCCTTCCCGACCACCTAGTAAAAAAGTTTACTCACCCTCAGGTATTCTATTGATAATTATAATTTTGGATATAAATGAGATTTATGGAAAAACTCTGTGCAAAAAAGTGACTCACTTATTTCCTGCAATTAGTAATCATTAGAAACATAACCGAACAGTTTTAAATAAAGAATAATAGAGTATAATTTATTTATAAAAGGTAATATAGTTTCGAAATAATTATTAATCTATGGGTCCTCCTTTATTTTGAATAACCTTTTCAACCCTTTTTGGCATTGGCTTGATTAGGTTCTGGCAAATCTCATCTCCAAGCAATGAATTCCATTCGGATATGAAATTCACATTCAAATCATCTTTGTTGCTCAACTGCTTTCTCGAGAGCCTGTACTTTATAATGCTCCATAATTTTTCTATATGGTTGAGGTCAGGAGATTGGGGCGGCCATGTCATAACACTCACCTGCTTCTCATCAAAGTATTCCTTCATCAATTTTGATTTGTGACAGGGAGCATTATCCTGCATAAAATGAGCTTGGTGGGTTCGATTTGCACCCTTTCAACAGAAGGGGACAGACAAGACTCTAAAATTCTCTTGTACTGCTCGCTCCTGAGGGTCTTTTCAATAGGTTTTAAGAAACCAGTTCCATAAAAAGAAAAGCATCCCCAGAACATTATACTGAACGGATGCTTGACAGTACTTACTGCTAAATTCAAAGAGCTTTCAAAGCTTCTTCTCCTTATCCTTTGAATATAGCTCAACTTTCGTTTCATCGGAGAAAAGAGCATTTAGTAAAATAAATCAGGTGAGTCACTTTTATCGAACAGCACTGTAATTTACGAATGAACATGAATTCCTATTTTGAGTCTAGCATAATACAGAGATTCAGTGAAGAACAGGTCACGCTGATATAAACATTTAAAAGCAGCATTTCTCGAAGAGAAAATATTTTCGAATTACACATTCTTGCTGTTGTAGCTACAGGACATAAATATTAAGTGATTCTGAAAATATTATCGAATTTTTTCGACCAGATTGTCTGGGAAACATTTTCCCCCCACATATACAGGTTTCTGATTCTCTTTCACTTTCACTCTCTGTAACCTTCTGCGTTCTCGTGGCATTATTGCCTTGCTTGGTGTGAAACGATTAAAAAAAACATATATATATATATATATATATATATATATATATATATATATATATATATATATATATATATTTCACCTTTCGATTCACAATTATTCTCATATTTTACAGAATTATTTTTTAAGGAGAGTCATCTCATTTGCCTGGGAGACCAAAAAAGATACTTAAATAAATTCTGTGCATGGAAATTTTTAAGAAAATATGACGTCATTTGTGTTCCTAGATCACTTACGGCTGAGTAGTGGGTTCGATCCACATTTGGGTGCTCCATATTTTCAACATTGCGTCACATCTAAGCTACACGTAGAAAATCCTCTGGGCATTTCGACGGGTTGTGACTTGCAATCTTGTCTCGCTAGATCTGCTACGACTGAATAGTGAGTTCAGTCCTCACTAGGTTCCCTATACTTCCGTCCTCCTGCCACAACTAAGCTATGCTTAGAAAATCATTTAGGCCCTTCGACCTGGTGTGACTTGCAAACCTGTCTGGCTAGATCAGTTACGACTAAGTAGTGAGTTCGATACTCATTGCGTGCATCATACTTTCGGGTTGTGCCACATCCGATCTACGATTAGAAGATCACCTAAGCCACAATCGTAGAAAATGGAGGAAAACAGTTTCTTTAAAATAAATAAATGTCGATAATATACATTTTTTTAAATAAAGTATAGAAAGATACCAACTTTAGGATGACGGTATTTAGAAGTTCTGCCTTCGTATTTAGTATCCGGTAGAATGGCATCCACATTTTCTAAAATGTATTGATTGGTTTGATCAGAATTTCCCTAAAAATATTCGAAATATCAACAGCAGATGACACATTATATTCTTCTGGAAATATCCAAGAGAATACATTTCTTTCTGTAGAAGTATGCAGACAACACACACACACACACACACACACACACACACACACACACACACACACACACACACACACACACATATATATATATATATATATATATATATATTTACGTTTAAGTAGCATATATCCATTCAAAAATATTTCATTGAATAATATAGACATATTGGGTCTATTTATTTTTATGCTAATTCTTTCCAGTTCTTTATTCGGTTTCCTGATGTTAAGATGATATTCATCAATGAAAGCGCTGTAGATTTGTTTAGCCCAAGTACTTTCGACCATTACAGAGATCATCTTCAGGGGGTAAACTACAAAGACAAATCTGTTGCAACCTGGGAAACAATCTCCATCCCCCTGTGATGGTCATTTTAAAACAACTCGTAAAAACGCGCTCTGTCATAGTTTTTTTTTTGTTTTGTTTTTTAAATTTACCCCCTGCTGGGCAGACATAACTGACATCTTAAACAATTCACTTGTGCCAGTCGTTCACTTCAAACATAATATTTACTGATCCGTCTAGACAGAGGAATCCATAGTACACACACACACACACACACACACACACACACACACACACACACACATATATATATATATATATATATTTATGTATGTATGTATGTATTTATGTATGTAGGTATGTATGTATAACTGGCCACTCGTATTCGAGGGTACCTGTTTACTAGGTTTGCTTATATATATGTATGTATGTATGTATTCACTAAATGTTATTTTTAGTACTTACCCAAATTTGAATAGACGCCCTGTTTTAATTTATTTTTAGACATTTTAATTATTATCGTCTACCGGCCAGAATATTGGTGAAATCTTATTAAAGTGTGCATATTTTACTTGGATAAAATTTATTGAATAAATACACTGTTTCAAAATAAAATATCAGACCGTCTACTCACATATGTGTATCCATTAAAAATAACTTTTAAGTCACACACACAAACACACACACACACACACACACACACACACACACACACACACACACACACACATATATATATATATATATATATATATATAATCGTTAGAAACATAGAAACTAAACTGTTATGTAATATCAGTTCTCCTATATAGCAGTTAATGCTGCACAATCTTCCTACAGATGTTGAAGCGGTGTGAGGCCACAGAATGCTGTACGACAGAAGGATGCTGAGAATAAGATGCATTGAATATGTGATCAATGGTGAAGTTTTAGAGATAATTGGAGCGAAAAGTATGCTCATACTTAATGTCAGAAAGATACTGTCGAAATGTCTAAGGCACATAATGAAGAGAGAGGTCTTAGAAAATGTTTTACTCATAGGACAGATGGAAGCCATGAGGGCAGAGGAAATGAATGTATAACTTACCTAACGAGCTTGTGCAAATGGTTAACAGAACAGGGATTAGGAGAGATAGCGAAAAGACAAAATTCACGTAAAGCTACAAGCAACAGAACCATGTGGAGAGCTATTATCGTCTACGGTGAACATTTGGCTTCCAGTGCCACACTTTCTGTCCTCCATTGCCATTTAAACCCCATTGTTGAATTTTTGCATCGGCTGAATTTTGACAACACCTTGCGCTGCCACTTTTACTCACAACTATGTGATTCGTTTTCTTAGAACAAACCACGCTGAAATCTAATACTTTTATTTGTTCATAAGAAACCTAACATTCTGCACGAAAATAATTCTAAGAGCGCTGAACGGATCTTTTCCTTAATTTAATTTATTTTTCCTCTAATCAAATTTATCTTAATAAATGAAAAACTAAAGATGCTATGAAGAGGGAACGAAGACAATGTGGGGAAATTATCTAACCTCATGAGTTGACATTCTCCTGAGGCTATTACGTTGTGGATTCTCATTTCTGTTCTATGGAATAAAACTTTCGGTTAGTTGACAAAAGCGGTTTCGATATAATATTTCCAGTGAGCCTGTCCACTTGAAGACAGTTCTAATGTCCTATGCCATGTCTCGCCATCTTTTCAGGGCTGATAACAGTCGACGCCTATACGGAGAAGATAAGAAAAAGCACTAACACACCTGTGGGGAAAATAGTTGGTTACATTCAATGCCACATTCCATTACATTCCATCACCGCCGATCAGACCCCGAACTACAGCCAGCCACGATGAACATGTCAAACTCGAGGAGGCTCCTTGGCTCGAGAGGATATTGGTCTTCAAACTCATACCGGGCCTCAAGTGGAACTCTTATATAATATCCATCGCTAATGATGCATTTAAAACGATCGACTCCCTGTACGGCTCCCGTAAATACCTGGCTTCTCATACTATCCTCTACCTTTATAAGAGCCAGATCAGGCTAAAAATGGTGTACTTTTACCGTATTTAGGCAGGAGCTCCCCAGTTCAAAATTTCCAGGTTTGGTAGAGTTCAAAAGTGTTTCCGAGTCCTTGTAGGTGAAGAATTATTTTCCACCTTCTAACGTCTCTCTCACAGGCGGGATGTGACGAGTATCTCTCTGCTCTATCTATGCTTCCATGGAAACTGCTCAGACGAACTATATTCCTTAGTTCCACCAGGAGTAGTATTCACAACTAGGGCAACCAACTATATTCCCACTGTATTCCATCGGCGAGAAAAAAACCCACTTAAACAGCTTCACCCCTTGAATCAATGCTCTGTAAAACAGATACCCAAGAGGATGTTTCCCCGATACTACAGTCTTAACTTGCTCAAGTCTATAGTTAACCCTTCTCTTCCCCCAACTATCCTTAGAATCTACCATTTAACACAACCCTCTACCACAAGTAATCCCTGGGCCTTGTACAAGGGGAATCTTACTGTGTAAAAAAGGCCTTAGTGCAAACCACTTCCCAAACATCAAAATTGTGTTTTTTCATCCCTTCTTGATCAACTTTTTAGTACATTTTATATGCTATCACCAAATACTTAGGTGTGTATATCTTGAATTTAGACATTCAAAATGTATGATTCATTTATTACTATTAATTATCGTACCATCAAACGGTATAAGGAAAATTTCTTATTTATGACCAGTGTTTATTAAACGACTAATAAGGTTTGAAGAATCAGGTCTATTTTTATACGGCATATCAACCTCAATGGGTTCTTTAATGCCGACAAAATTTTTAGAATAGATTCGTATGAATAGAATATGTATCCTTTGTAAGAAATTGGCTTGTAGATCAGGTTACATTGACGTGATTTTTGTAAAGAGAGTTTTTGTCGTGAGTCAAATGTATTGCTGGTAATATTTTTTTTCAAAAATGTATTACTGGTATTTTTACTATACACATGTATATGTATATTTTCATAGTGTCTTGACACAATTTTGTCTGTTATCTATTTACCCATACCTGGGACCATAATAGGTGCTACCACCCGAATGAGAAATGACTTGGGAACAAAAGCAATTAAGAGGTGGTTACAGGCTCCACAAAACCTCCCGACCAGGGTCCTTGCTGACGGAGGTACTTTATCGTCTTACACAGGACGTTAATACTTATAAGAAATAAAATAAAAATCGGCTATTAATTTTATAAAATAAATCTGTATTTATTAAGATTTATAAAAAACTGCCATATTAATTATAGGTTCATAAAAACCCATTAAAAATGTAGATTTGTATATAAAATCCATTAATGCCATCAGGGCTTCAACCGATTAACTTTAATGACACAGTTTTACATAAACAAGGCAACTTTCGTATAGTTCGTCTTTAACAGGTGTATATATTTTGGTATATATGTTGCAGATTTGAATCTACCCACAGCAAGAATAAAACAATATAGGTTTTCAAATATAAAATTTTCCAATCTTTTGTTCGCGTGTATAAGTGTTATTTTTCCTTGTCCGTAGATGTGTGTTTAGATGTGATTTCTTCGCGTGAGAATGTGAGTAGGAAAGTGTAAATACCACGTAGCTTAGTGAGGAAGATAGTAAGTATCAAGGAGCTTACTGAGGAAGAATGAAAGTGTCACGTAGCTTTGTGGCGAAGAGTGTATATGTCACGTAGCTTGGTGAAGATGATTGTAAATGTCACGTACTTTGCTGAGGATGCCGGGGAAATAAGTAAGGAAATCTCTTTAAAGCCGTGGTGCCGAGAATTTTGCAGTACGTTCACGCTCCTTCTCCTTACTGGTTTTGTCCGTCTAGAGACTTTACTTAAATACACTTCAGAGGGATCACGAATCATTTCTTTTTATTGCCGCCGGGAACGGAACTCATTGCTTGAAAAATGTTAAATATTTAGTTAGAAATAATCAATATTTCAAAAAGAAAATTCTATTTTTTTTATTTGATGTTTAACTCTCGTGACATTAATTTCTTTTCATGTGTGTGTGTGTGTGTGTGTGTGTGTGTATGTGTGTGTGTGTGTGTGTGTGTGTGTGTGTGTGTGTGTGTGTGTGTTATAATTATTTTTTTAAATATGTTTCCATCGCGACACAGGAATTATTAAGTTTCGAAACAAAACTTAAATCTTAAATGAAATTTATACTTAAAATTTAAAGTTTCGTTCCATTTTCACACCAGAACAAACTTCGAAAAAATTTATTAACTCTATACGCCGAATATCATTTTATATTTAAGTGGGTTGGGTTGGGTTGGGTAATAAAAAATCAGAATTTTATTAAGGGAGTGTTGGTTTTTTGACGGATGAAAATACAAGTATAATTTCTATGTGGAAAATTGAAAGTCGGTTATGGTTAGGCGAGGTTTAAACATTTCTATCTGTTGATACTGACTTCATTTTATGCGGACATGTCATCAATGTCTCGTTTTTTTATTTTATTTTGAGTTACAGTATATTTGCCATTTATATTTATATTTTTATTAATCTTCTTGTATTCTAAAAGTACATCAAGATTTTCTTAAAGGCATATTCAAATATGATTAAGTCATATTATTTATATTAATATTTTAATTTATAAAGATCTCAAATACTATATTTATTAGATTTACTAATAAACTATACATGGTATTGTAAAATTAAAATATTAAAATTTAATTACGCATTTATAAATTAATTTATTTACGATCAAATAATTGATATATAATTATGCAAATTATTTTATAATTAATTATTTGTTAAGGGAAATATGAGACAATGTATAAAGATAAATGCAAAAGAACTACGGATTATAAAAATATGTGTTCTTTCTTTTTATTTTCGATACACACACACATACATAGAAGTGAACATTGACGTCAACACTCTACTATAACTATATATAACTATAACTGTAAATATAAATATAAAATATAATATATATAACTAAAACTATATACATAAATAGTTGAAAAAATGTAACACGTGGCCTGACGATTGCATCTAGCATGAAACAAGCTGTCGCCTCTGAGTGTTGACATCAATGTTTACTTTTATAATTACATCGTCTCTATCTTTTATATTGAGCACTTTATCCCTTAAATATAGCACACCTTGAAGTTATATTTCTTATATACACACATTTGTAAATCCGAATTTTCACTAAATTAAATTATTCTAGCGCAAGGCTCCAGCTATTTTGTATTGGCTTTGTGCTGGATTAACCATATTTTAGCAGTGGCTTTCTAAATTAGCTTCATAACTTTTTCCCAAAACTGGGAGAAGTTAACCTCTATCGTTTCAAATCCAATTCGGATTAGTCGTTTTGTTGGATGAAGTTGCACAACCATTGTTATATATATATATATATATATATATATATATATATATATATATATATATATATATATATATATATATATATATATATGTTGTTGAGAAGAAGTCTGGAATATTCTCTTTAATGACTTAGTAATCCAATCTTTGAAATAGAAATTAGTGATATTTCCAACTGCTCACTCGTTCTTGTGGCTACCAGCAAAGTTTCCCTTTTACTTCTGGTTTCAAATATCTTCATTTTGTAGAGGCAACTTTTTCTCCAGGTTACTTGATAAGCGCAGTTGTTAGCCAATTAACCGGTTGGATATAAGTGCCCGCTTTGAAATAATTCTTGTAGCTACTACTTGAAAAATCTCTTTTCTTGATACCATTAGGACACGGGTCTTGCTTCAAAAACTTTCTTTCTTCATTCAGTAATAAGGACTTCACCGAATCTAGCGAATCATTGACGTCAGTCTTCATCGAGAGCAGAATTCTTACGGCTCTTTAAGCTACGATGGGATGAGATAACGTCGGCAAAAATGGCCCTTCATGTCAGAAAAAAAAAACGGAGTGCTAAAAGTAGGGTTCTCCCATTGACACTACTATTATTTTAACTATCTTCACACTTCGGCAATGTTTATTGTTTTAAAAGTCAATGATTACAATAGTAATAAAATCTAAACTTGATGAAAATGAATTTATACATTTTTTTTTCGTTTTGGGGCATTTACTAAAGGAATATTAAACACCATTTATTTATTAGTTTGTTTATTTACAAGAATGATATAATATTTACAACATTTTATAACCGAATACAATTAAAGCTAATGCAATGCAATATTTATCATTTACCAATTTATGAAGAAATAAATGTGAAAAAAACTTTTTATTCATACATTTATGAAAACGTACTAAATTATTAAAATATATGTCGCTAAATAAATGTGAGGGAATTAATGAGTATTCGACCCTCTGTACGCGACATGGCGTATCCTATACATAAAAATATTAACTGATTGAACTAAGGTATGTTGCCCGTCTGAATATTTTCTATGAAAATAACGGTAGTGTGACTTGCGATGTTTCATCATTAGGTAAGTGGTTTTATCGGGTTGAAAGTAATTATTCGCTCGCAAGACGTTTTTGAACTTGGTCACGATGAGAAAGGGAGGTTTGGGGAACTCTAACCGAGATATGGAAGCAATACACAATTCTTAGTTTGATCCGATTTTTTGTAAAGTTAATGATTGTCGAGAAGCGTCAGATACTTTCTGAAGCGGTAGAGAAACTGACTATTTATCTAAAATCATTAGCGTCGGGTCGTGTGCGTGAGTTCCACTTGAGCTTTGGAATGAATTTTTCAAAATAGACGTCCAAGTTAAGGAACCTATATTGATAGTGCAAGCGTACATCATCACTGGAAAAAGATTCCGGGTCGGATCCATGATGATGGAAGGTTGCTAGCTTAGATTCGGCTGTATTGAATTTTAAAAGCCATTTTCCTCCATTGTGTTTTAAGAGCTAGATCAAGGGAATAAATTGAGTAAATAATATTATAGAGGAGTTTGGCTCGATAGAAGGAACCGTCTGATATAAGATTATCATTTTCATTATGAAGGACGTAGGCATAATTTTAATACTAACACAAGTCTTTGGTAAACCATTGATATTTTAAGGATTTAACCCTTAGACGTCAAGAATAGCCATTTAATGTTGCAATGGAAATCCGAAAATATCATCAATTCATTATATATTCCTCTCTAACCTATCTGTTATGGTTAATGTTTGTTTGCGCTTCACGCGACAAGAAATGCATCTTGTATTGTTTGAAGACAAAGCAAATTCAGAATATTAATAAAAATTGACAAGGTATAGGTACAAATATTTTAACATTGTTTGGATGTGCTCACAAACTATTCATTTAATAAGTATTCCATCTAAACCATTGTGACCTGTCCGTATGGTGACCCGGGTAATCTAAAATTGTTCTAATAGAGATTAGTGTCTTATTACTAATTGAAACAGATTACTGATTACCAGATGGTATTTCATTTCGGAATTTCATATAATAATATGGATATTGGACGGAATACCAACAAAAGAAGAGGGACCAGAGCAAGAATGACGAAAACTCCAGTTTGACTAATTGATTGTATATTAAGAGGCATAGTGAGTGTTAGCTCCTGTATATCCAGGACGCCGCAGAACCTACCAGTTACCACTGAGAATCACATTAAACATATACTAATTATCAATTCATTCAAGTATACTTAATTCTCTTCAGGTTGCCGGGCAAGGATTAACATAGGGTCAAGTCACCGATTGTGACGTGGCCACTCTGGGTGCAATTCTATAGGGAATTAATTGAATTTATGAGTTTATATCGATCGAGTGTTATTCAGGACATCGGTCATCTTATGTGACTGGGAATTAAGTTGCTTACCTCTTAAAATTTCTATTTTATGCTTGTGATAACAATGTCTGGTCGGCGAGGAAGATAATTCTGTTTTGTTTTTAATCATGCAAGGTGATAATGCCACTAAGATGCAAGTGAGCTACTTGTAGTGAAAGAGAATGAGAAGATTTTAGAAGGAACTGGAAAGCTAATCCTAAATATGAAAAAAAAGATAAACCTCTCCCCCTGTTCAGAAGACCGGAGAGCGGTGTGAACCGGTTGGCAGGCAATCTTATTTACATCTATTGAGGAAAAAATAATACGTAAAATTTCAGAGTTCAGGGAAAAGATATCATAAGTATACATTTGTAGTAGACATTAAACGGAACCGGAAGTCCAATCCTAAACATGAACAAAGAAAAAAATATAAATACTACTCCCGTTCAAAAGACCGGCGAGGAGTGTAAACAGAACGATAGGAGAACCTAGTTATGTGTCATTCGTGAAACTGACTGACGTGGCAGATTTTTTCCAGCAGTAGGTTGTTGTTTCTTTCTGGCTATAAAACCCATTCTGTCCTGCCATTTACTCATAGCTGGGAGAAGAAGAGGAGCGTTCTACCTTTCCCAAAAGTATTAACACGTAAGTGAATGTAATGTATTCGACTGGAACTCGACTCTCCGATTCCTCTATCCGAGCCGCTATCCATTACTCCACCGAACCTATCTACTCCTGCTAAAAGTAATTTCCTCCTCTTCCCGCTGAACAGGAAACTATTTTTCGAGCCTACTTAACAAAGCGGATATTAAAAGCACTTACTTTAACTTCCGTTTCCACGCATAATTGTCATCGGTTTAATATACGCAACTACCTCAGCCACGATACAAAGTATCTATAAATGGAAGAAGCAATACTATTTGAAGATAAGCATATGTAATAAATCGTGGGATGTGCAGGTAATGTAGCAGTTAACCGACGGTTGAATTTGCTGCGTTCATTTTTACACGAATCTGAAATTCACGAAACTATTACGTCTTTGACACTCCAGCTATGGATAAATTTGCAGCGAAAAGGGGAAATTCTATTTATGAGTAGCAACCAGTCTTAGACAAGGACTATTTTTAAGTCAGTACTACCGTGAAAGCAACGGAAAAGGGTTCGGCTACGATTCCTAAGAAGCCAGAGAAATTCAATATTAACTGAAAAACAACTTGTAGAGCTAAGATCGCCTACGTTGACAATAAGTAAACGTAAATTATTCTGCGACTAAATTAGATATATAAGGTGTATTTTCAGCACGCCCACCTCGTTATTGATTGTGACGCAAAGTCGAGGTTGAAAGTGGGTGAAACAGCAATGCCGTGCAAATATTTTTCAATTCTCCCACCCCCATTTGGGGACGCCACAGGTGCCGGTCAATAAACCCAGTTCTCCCCAGACGGACAAATACTGCCTAAGGGAAAACCCGATAGGGCTTGGTTTTAATATATTTTATAACTCCTTCGTCTGCACACAGGATGTTTAAATGAATTTCTACGGATTATTTTAAATGCGGCACAAGACTGAAGATGTGGAGTGCCCAGTGAGGATCGAACTCACTACTCAGATGTAACTGATTTAGCGAGACAAACTTGCTAACCATGACACTACGTTGAGATGATCAAGTTAGATATATGAGGCATCCAGTGCAAATGAAACATATCCGGAAATGCCTCATTTCCTTTTTGTTTTTAGTTTTTTCATATTATTCCCATTGGTCGGACTGCTGACCCCATCTCTATGGCCATATTCACGGCGTTTTGGCCATTGTACGCTCCGGCCTTCTTCAGGTGATTGAAATTTTGAATTGAACCATTTATTTCGTCCACTGAAGTTGTTTGTTCTATTTCCACGCGCCACGCCTCTACCGGATGCCTCAGTTATCTCCCTTTAACTCAACACTCCAAGTTTTTGTTCACCACTGCAGCAGCCAGGTGTTAAACTCGCAACACTCTGGGTCAAGTCAATCGATTCAGCCAACGTTTTTTTATACACTGGGCTATGAATATGGCAGTAGAGATAGGGATAGGAGTTTGAGCAATGTAAATAATTACAATACCTCATCTCAGAACTATAGGCAGACATTATTTTTATTTAATAATATAATTTCAGCCGATACGTTGTTCGGTCTTCTTACAACAATTTTATACTCAAAGGAAATATAGTTATTATACCTTATATCGTTCTGATTATTATTTTCACTATTTATATTAAGGACATATGGCACAGTAGATAAAGGCGTTGGTTAGATCCAGTGACAGGACCCACAGATTTGGGAGTTCAATACCTGGTAGAGAACTTGGAGAGGTGAATTAACAGGAGATAACTGATAATTGACATCCATTAGACATGGTACGTGCAACTAGAACAGTCTATCCCAGCGAGCGAAATAAAGGGTTTGGTTCGATATTCCAACCACCTGAAGGAGGCTGGAGCGTACAACGGCCAAAACGTTGTAATAAATATTGCAACAAAGATGAGGACAATAGTCCGAATAATGTAAATAGTGTACATAATACCTCATCTTAGAAAGATATAGACAGATACTGATTATATTTTGTGTTTAATAAACTCATCTTTTTTTTAGATGTAAGTCACAATCAGTCTCATCACCAAGTCAAATCCATACGAGTGGTGTGTAGCTAAAAATCACTACACGAGTAAACATTTTTTTTCTAAATTGCTAACAATAAAGAAACGTAGTGTCGATATTTCGTTCAAGTCTTTAGTTCATTTCATCCAACGGAATAGAACAGTGTTTATTATTATTGAATCTAATGAAAGGAGAATAATAATTGAATCTAGTATCTTAAGGACACATGGCACAGTGGATAAAGGCGCTGGTTAGATTTAGTGCCAGGACCCAAAGTGTTGTGAGTTCAATACCTGGATAAGGCAGTTTGTTGACCTGGAAGAAAGAAGCCGAAAGAGAGTTCCACAATTGAGAAATGCGATAGAAGAATCTGTTAACATAGAACTTACAGTTGTGAGGTGATGTTATTTTTTTGCCAACTAGCATCTTCAATTCTCGAAGATGGTCTTAGATTTAAAAAATGTGTTCTTCTAATTTCGACAAGAAAATTAAAATACCGGAAGGTTATGTGCATTAAAAAAAAAAGTTCATTGACTGGAGGGAATCATAAAATTAGCTTACATATATTAATACTTACATCGACAGATAAAACTTCGATAATAGAACACCTGCTGTTTTTTAACGTAATCTAAAATTGTGATAAACCAGATATTACCAATCGCAATACTGTCGTTGTAAAGTTCTATGGATGGAACACCAAAATTAAAAATAATAATATAGAGTTATTGACCTTTTTTTACCATTTCACACAAAACAAGGCAATAAAGACGCCAAGAAGCAAGCGGTTACTCCGTGTTATAGAAGATGAGAAAAATATACTATGAAGGAGAGAGCACAATAAAATATCAAAAAATAAGAATAGAAAAGATAACGATTTGCACTGCTTTTAAATTTTTGAAGATCAATGTTGATTTGGACGAAGCCGAAAGAGAGTTCCACAAGCGAGAAATGCGATAGAAAAATCTGTTAGCATAGAACTTACGGTTACATATAGCCAATTCAAATATAAAATAATGATATCTTAACGCCAATCGATTACTGCACTTAAATTCATCAAGTCTCGGTACCATGAACCAAAGTTCAGGCTCGAACTACCAGCAGTCACGGTGTCCCCTCAAGGATGAAACCATAACATGAGAGACTACTGAGCCTCAAATTCACACCTGACCTCAAGTCGAATTCTTATATAATATCCATCGGTAAAGATGCACGTAAAATGATCGGTTTCCTGTACCTCTCTAGTAAGTACTTGTGTCCTCATCTTATCATCTACATTTACAAGAGCCAAATCAGACCTAAAATGGAATACTGTTTACATATTCGGGCGGGAGATGACCAGTCCTGTTTTGAGCAGAGTTGAAAAGCGTCACCGAGCCCTTAGCGGAGAAGAATTATTTTCAACCCTTCAACCTCTCTCTCTCTCATAGTCGGGAGGTGGCAAGCCTCTCTCTAGCGCTACTTACATTGAAACTGCGAGGACGAATTACATTTCTTAGTTCCGCCAGTTCTAACCTTCACGGCTAGGATCCTCCATGACACTGACATAGTAGCAACCGACCCACATGCCCTCTATTCCATCGTCGCGATGTAAAATCCCACTCGAACAGCTTCTTTCTGAGAACCACTGCTCTGTGGAACAGTCTCCCAAGAGGTTGTTTCCTCGATCATTACAATCTTAACATGTTATGTTCCTCTCCTATCCATATAAACTACCCCTTAGCGTAAACCTCTTTCTCTTGGCCCCGGGCTTTGTACAGGGTGAACCTTACTGTAAAAAACACCAACTATAAAACAGTTATCATGAAAGTATTTATAGAAAAGGCAGAAGGAATGTACGTTAGAATCAATAAAAAAATTCCAATCAAACTCTTTACTGACCTATTGCTGTAAAAGACAAGCAACATCAGATTTTCTAGACTACCTCTACAGGAGCGCAATACAAGCTTTCACACTGTTCCCATTCAAAAAATTAAAATTACATAAGCCAATAAGACTTAGTGAATCCCAAACAAATTCCACTACCCCACTTATATTTCTATGTCTCATGTCCCTTTAGGACGTTGGTGATCATGGCTATCAACAATTTCCAGTCATCTGTCTCTGTTTATAACATTCGATACATGACTGACGGGGCAGATTTTCTCCCACAGTATGGCAGTAGATTGTCATTTCTTTCTGCGGTAGACCAGTTGGCATCCAGTACTATAGAATCCGGTCTATTCTGCTACTTACCCATAGCTGTTGGGAGAAGAAGAGGGTTCATACCTTTCCCAAGGGTATTAACACGTAATTAAATGTAATAAATTCGACTGGAATTCGAACTTGGCTCTCCGATTCAGAATATAAAAACCTTAATCTAAGATCTCGTTTAATTAAAAAATCTGACATTCTTTTATAAAAGAATTTCTGTTTATGTAATGATAAGATCATTGGCAATTGGAGTAAATAGATTGTTGGCTGAATAATGATAATATGAATTTATGTGAATAATATGTATTCACAATAAAAGACTAATCATTTTTAAGCTTTTATAAGGAAATTCAATACGAATCTCAATACTGATCTAAAATGTTAGTACAAAAGAAAATAACTTTGATAAGTAAATATTAATTTTTAGTGCTGAAACTTTCACAAATAGAATGTGATCACTTCAACATGTAACTAAAATAAACATATTTTCCTCCATTTTAAATATAGATATTTAATTTTATTGTTTTTGCTATTATACAAGCTTTCTTCTTTCTGCAGATTGTACCGAATATTTATTCATACATTCTAATGCAGTATTATATCTGTAATTTTCTTGTAAATTAGTATTCTTAATTATTTAGTTTATAATTATTTAGTTCTTATTTATTCATAAGGAAAAAAAATTGCATTCATGCTTGATTATTTTTTTATTGGAATTTCCAATCATTTCTCTTTGCATGTTTTCAATTACAATTATCGCTATTCTTCTGTAAAAATATACATTTAATGATTTTCCGAAATTATTATCAAATATTTTTTTTATATAATTACTAGCGAAACTTCTTTCAGGATAGAGTTTTAATTCTAACATAACTTTTAAAAAAAATAATGAAAAAGTAAAAAAAAAAAAAAGTTTCTAAAAACATATCACTTATAAATTTTTATTAGCATCGCTTGACGTGTACAATCATACCTCATGAACTGAAGATTCTCATGGGACGATAAAGTGTAGCTGTATCATCCAATTTTCGTCGAGTTCTGTTCTTTCCTAATTACTTACGACTAAAATGCTTCTGCCCATGAAACATTGATGAGGCCTTTTTGAAAATTCAACATTTCTGTTGTTATTTCTGACAGATTTGTCCTTCCGTATTTCCCAGTTTGCTTCCGCTTCGAGCTCTATTCATTAGTAACCTAATTGTTAATTTATCTCTCACATCGAACTGACTATTCGGTGAAACACATTTTCGTTCATACCTGGTTCTGAAAATTGATCTAACTCGACCTTCCGCTGTTTCGTCACTTAATATATGTCTCGTTTAATACACGAGTAATCTTATCGATCCCCACGCTATCAAAGACTGTCAACACGTCTCTAACAATTTAATCCTGTCCTTCTATCCATCGAGATCGCGTCTGTTCCTATTTCAGTTCTATAACATCACGAGTCCTTCTTTCTTTTAAAACATTGTATATTCCTCTTTTGTTTTAAAGGAAAAATTATTCGATTTTTTTTCTCTATCCCTTACAATGGCTCTTCTTTCTCCATGATTATAGTTTCTTCTCCAGAGTTTATACATCCGGGAAAAGAGCAGGTTTTATTTTTGTTTTCATTCTGCCATTTCCTTGATCATTCTCTGAACACCCGCTGCAACTATAACCTTCTGGTCTTCGACCTCCGATTTCCGATTTAGCGATTTCTCCATTCCGGGTTTGTGCTTCTTGCTTAGATATTTATTCCACACGTTTTTGTTTGTTTTTTTCGTCGGAGGTGGTTGCTTTATCTACTCTATCTTCATCTGATCGAGAATTTCACTCCGTTTTCTCTTGCATTTCCTTCATCGGAATAACATTTTCTGTTGTCATTAGAGCTTCCTTTGAGATACTCCACACTGAAATACCGATATATGGCGAACTTTCGTTTGTGTTCTTAGCAACGACTGAATATACGTGTTTGTAAATGAAGTCACCTTTGCATTTGTGATGTATTTAAGTTAAGACATAGAGCAAACTTTCATTAAATTGAAAAACTTTATCTTTAATTTCCATATGAATTGGAACAAATAAACTTCATGAAATATTTCTTTATTAAAAGATTTATTTTCGATGCCGGAATCCTTCATTACACAGGAAAACGTGTCCCTTCACAGTTTCCTATGCATTGTTGCTTTTAGCAATGTTTCCCCTTTTACAATCCCTCCCAATTGATCTCCTGCTATCCCTTCACGCAGGCTCGGTTAGGTACATCACTCTGTATTTCCATCTATCCCTCTTACATTCAGTTTATCTTGTGAGTGTCAAATTTTCCACGACTTTCTCTCATTATCTTGATGACTCTAAGTATCAGTACCCATTTCCATCTCATTTTCCTTTAACAACTCAGTTGGTCAGGTGTCCTTCCATGATATTCTCATCAGAGAAGAGGAGATTTAATCCAAGAGAGGTGTAGTACAACAGTTCTTCGGTAGGACTACACGTCTCTTGCATGAAATCTCCTTTTAATCTTGGGGGAAGTCTTCCAGTATACACATCCATACAGGAGGAATGATATTACATAGCAGTTCAGCACACTGATTCTAAGAAAATACTTTGTTCAACTTTTGTAAGACATCTGTCATTATTGTTTAACTTTTGTAAGACATTTATCATTATTGCAATGTGCTTGCTGGTGTCTGTGTAACATTCGTTATCATATGTTTTATATATATATATATATATATATATATATATATATATATATATATATATATATATATATATGAATGTATGTATATATATATATATATATATATATATATATATATATATATATATATATAGATAGATAGATAGAGAGAGAGAGAGAGAAAGAGGGGGACAGTGGGGTGCAAAGAAGTTACACAGTATATACACTAATAGAAAAACATTATAACTAATAAATATATCAATCCCACAAATGTTCACACTTTTTGCACACGTGCTTCCCACACATATCTTCACCGGTAAAACTTTCATCATTATTATTTATTAAAAATATAAAAATTGTAACAAATGCATTAAAATAAATATATTTAAAAAAAAAAAAAGATTATTAAAAGCCACCCAATCGGGGGTGGGAGAATTAAAGTAAGTCCTTTAGAGGGCTCTTGATTGGGCCTTCGACTTGTTCAGGAGTTTGTGTGTCCCTAAGTCTTTGCCTATCCTCAGCAGTGGAAAAACTTCCAGCTGCCGTTCGATCTGGATCTTCATTTGCAGGGGACTTTCATATTTTCTTGCTGAAGCTTTGGCTCTTTTGATTGCAATTGTCTATATGTCCTCAAGATTTCTTTTTGCGAGGCATACTACTGCCTTATGCGATAGGCAACAATAAACTACAGAAGAACTCAAAATTATTCGCTGCATTTAAGTATTGCATTAATATTTAAGCTTACCTTTTATAAGTTCAACGATAATTCATCTGCCGCCATTTAATTTAAAGACAATTGGATGCACGTAAGGACTTACTTTCCGTACAAACAATTATTCTTATTTCATGGCTGACCTTCGCTGCATTTTGTAATTAATTTCAATTATTCCCAAATTTATTTTCCAGTTATAAAAACTGATATCGTACAAAAAAAATTCATCACAAAAAAATCACGTAAAAAATCGCAGTAAAGAAGATACATGTGAATCCAAAATTTCAGGGTCGCGGCTTCTGATTCGGCCCGCTAAAGTTTTAATTTGCTCACGGAGTCGGACTGATTCCACAATGGCATGATATATTGAGCTATGTCCTCTAGGAGTAAAGTTGAAAACGTGTGATACATTGACATTTGCATAGATGATTTTCCTTAATTAAGTGAATACTAGTATTGAATAAATTCTACAACCACAATTAAAATACTGGTAAAATGCTTAGTATCATTTGACGCCTTCTGTACATTCCCTTTTTACTGTGTCCTTATAATTTCCTTCTTTTCTGGATATATATTATGTAGAAATTGTACCTGAGGTTTGCGGATCGCATGAAACTTCGAGTTGTGCAACAAATGTTGGCTATTATGTATAATTTTTAATATATTACATAGCTCTGTTATTTAATGTTGAGCACTGTATTTTCTTACAATATATATAATATATATATATTCTTACAATGTACATATAAATATATATATATTGTAAGAATATATATATATATATATAAATATGTATTGTAAGAATATATGTATATATATATGTATATATATATATGTATATATATATATTGTAAGTATATATATATATATATACATATATATATATATATATATATATATATATATATATATATATATATATATATATATATATATAACAGTGAACATAAAAGTCAACACTTGGAGGTGACAGTCTGTCTCATGCTAGATGCAATCGTCAGGTCACGAGTGCTGTTTTTCTCGGCTATTTATATATACGGGTCAGTGGTGCATTGTAGGTAGTCAGTTTTGGCGGTTATTTTACCAGAAGTCGTTTATTTGTTTATTTATTTATTTGGGTTAAATTATTTTGCTTGTTTTTATTGATTTTTATTTCTTATTTTTATTTCTTGTCTTTTTTATTTTTATTTTGATCGGTGTTTTTATTAACGTAGTAAAAATTTGTTTATATAGCTTATTTAATAGTTTTGTTTTTGTTTGGGAAGATAATTCATGCTATTTGTTCAATTTGGGGGTTGATTGTTGTAGTTTGTTCTAACTATTTTGGCGGGAACAGTTTTTTTAATTTGTTCAATACTTCATGTATTTATTTGGATTGATTATCTTTATTTGTTTTTTTCTAACGGCTAGTTTATCGGTATCGGTTGTTAGATTATTTATATAATTGGATGTATTTAGATCAATTTATTTTAATTGTTATTATTTATTTGTTATACTGTATATTTTCTCTTTTTCGTTTTCAATTTTTCAGTAACGTAGTATTTTTTTTTAATTCATTTTTTTATCGTTATATAACAGTTACAGCTATATTTTTCGTCCGATTTTTGGTTTGATTTTTATAGTCTAACTAATATTTTGGTCATAATAGTTTGCTAATTTGTTTATTATTTACTTTATTGTGCGTTTCCAACAGCGACATAGGCATGTTTACATGCACAAGCATCTTTATGTGTAATTGTACGCGTTGGCATATGTGTGTGTCTGTATATGTGAATATAGAAATGTGAGTAACAAAAGAGAATAATTTATTTAAGTCATATGTAATAGTCACTTGGTGTTTCCTGGATGGCTTTTCTGTTCTTTTTTTTAAAAATAAGATTACTGAGTAAACGATTTCTATAAAATATATATCGAACCCGGTCATTAACCTTATCGACACTGAACCCAGCAGTCTAGCGACTTCATAAATATCAACCGGGATTAACTTCCCTTGACGCCTCTTCAAGTTGGTGAAAGAGACTTTAGTTAGATAGAGAGGTCGAGAGGTCTGTGTTTATGTTTTTGTCGCTTCAGAAATAGTTATTTTCTAAGCCGATATTCAGTAGATGAACAAAACATTGTATAATATCATTTAAATTTTCTCTGCGTTATAATTTAAACATTTATACTAGAGGTGTTGAATATAAATGGAATACTGATTTGATTACAGGCCTAGGGACACGTTGAATCACCGGTTCTCGTAGGATCACCGATCAATTTTGACCCTAATGAGTACCTAGATGGGTGGCCGCTTGGGAATGCCAGGTACTGTAAACTTGGCTGTGTTGGTGGTGTAATAGATCATGGTCTGGAATTGTAAGTCGTAGAGTAAAGTTTCAATTTCTGTCAATTAATTTACGCGTATATACCTGAGATTTACTTGACCCACCACTGAGACGGTTTTTAACGTGGGACCCGAGTGTTTCCACTTGGGCTGGTAGTCTCAGGAGGTCTTTGCTGGTCATAGCTTGTGAATTCAACGTATGAGGGTCAAGCAGATCAGTTCTTAGGAATCGACAGTTCGACACAAACACGTGAGATTTGATTATAGTGGTGAAGGTTTTGTGCATAACCATCCAAACTTTTTTAATACAGAAACTTGGTGCACTACGTCCCTCATGGTCCCCAAACGACCCTCCGCAGTTTTTGTCCTTCTCCTAGACATGTTGCCATCCAAGGCTATAGAACCGAATCCGTCCTGTTATTTACCCATAGCTGGAGGCAGAAGATGAGGATTCATATCTTTCCGAAGGGTATTAGCACGTAAGTGAATGTAATGGATTCGACTGGAATTCGAACTCGACACTTCGATTCCTCAATCCAAGCCACTTACCAGTAATCCCAATATTTCTTGTGTAGACTATTAATGTATTCTGTTTATACCGCGCCAATTTATTAGCCAACAAACACATAGTCTGCTTCTGAGAATTCTAGATATATCAAAGTTTCTCTTCAATATTTCATAATTTGCCCAGCTTTCTTCGTCTTATTGTTACACAATGCAAAGTGCAGGGCCAGAATTGTCAACGATTGGTCAGAGTGCGTCGTAGGCGGGGTTATCTGACAGTGATGGATTGCCTTTGTCTGGGATTTGGAAATAAATCTAAAATGGCGAGAACTGAACAGAGGGCCGCAAGAATTTTGAAGCGTCGAGCCGCCTCCCACACCCAGGATAGCGACCGTCTAATACTGCCCGCGGAAGGACGTTGAGCCAACGTGTGACATGTGTTTCGGGGACGTCATAGCTCCCGCCACTGTTTAGAATTGAAGCTATCACCACCCTCTACTGAAAAAACGAATAAGAAAAAAAAATAGTCCTTTCCGTTGATACCGTTTTATGTAGTAGCGTGTGGCGCCGGAGAAGACAAATTATTCTCCAGGGGAGGATGTATTATCGTTCTTATTCGGATATTTTATTCAATTCCATTTAACATAATATTCGTACCCGCCGTCATTTTCTTGATGTTTTTCTCCTCCGGGCCATTTGGTATTTTTTTTTTTATTGTTGCGCTATTCGACCTGGGAAATAGATTTCCGTTACCCAAATCAGTTCACACATGCGGGTGAATTACATGTGAATTGTGCAGTGAATGTCAAAGTTACAATGAAATAAATTTGGTCGCGTATACAGATACTTCCTTTTGCAGAAGGATGCCGGGAATGCCATAGACAAAAACATGTGAGCAATGGCGAAGTTCTAAGGAATAATGGATACTTAAGAGCGACAGTTTCAATTTGTAAGAAACATATTGAGGAAAGAAGGCTTAGAAAATTTGGCACTTACAGGATATAAGTAACATTAGATGGACAGAAGAAAGCATCGAATAAATTAACTAACGATCCTGTGTAAATTGTTAACAATAGATTAACTAGAATAGATAGCAACAACAAATACTAAGAGTTACAAAAGACATACAAATTGTTTTTATTATTGTTTTAATCATTTCACCCCAAGCAAGGTAATAAGACCTAAGGGAGGTACTGAGCGTTAGAGAATATGTGGGAGAGAAAACAAAATATTATTACGTAGAGAGAACAAGAATAAAAACATGAATTAAAGCAGAAGATAACGATTGACACTGCATTTAACGCTTCGAAGTCCAATGTTGACTGGAAAGCAAGAAGCCGGATAAGTGTTCCACGAGGTAAAACTGCAATAGAACACAATATTCGCATAGCACTCGCCATTTCAAAATTAAAATGATCAGACATTTCTACCAATATAGTACTGTTCTTAAATTCATAATGTCTAGTTACTATACATGGAAGTTCATCAGAACAATTACCATGAAAGTATTTGGGGAAAAGGCAGGGCGAATCGTAGAGTGTCATGACTGCCAAGGTCCTGAAGGGATACAGCACATGAATCACTCAAGAGTGTGTAGAAAAATAGCATCGGTAATTGTGAATTTAATATAAAATATTATAAAGTTTGGTAAACTTGGGCAATTTTTGCAGCCAAACTATACCCTTTATTCATTTAGATGGTGTCAGTACGGCCGAGGTGTGGGCCCATATTGTCTGTCCAGCGCACGGCCTACATACACCATTGTCGAGACCTGCGCCCCGGAGATGTTACTCCAGTTTAATCACTAAAGGACTGGATTTTGACCAAACAGGGCACTACCATTAACTCACCGGATAAATGGCAGCCAATATATACTTGTAATCAAACTATGTTTGGATGATTGATTCCTTTTCTACGGCTTATAAATCATTTTCAGCTCCGAAGAATTATCAGAATGTAAAATAATTTCTGGGTTATTTAAAGCCAGGAAATATTTTTAGATTGTGAAAACTGTTTTGTTTTTATTTTTTGTGGTGGGAAGATAATAATAGTTTAGTGATACAAATCTTAATAATTAATCCATAACGAGGGGGAGAAGAGGTGGATCCATACCTTTCCCAAGGGTATATCTGCGTAGGGATTTGGGCACCTCGACTTGGTGTAAAGGTTAGCCAGCTTGTCTCGTTACAACAATTACGACTGAGTAGTAAGTTCCATCCTCACTGGGTGCCCCATACTTTCGGACTTTTGCCACATCTGAGCTACGCTTAGAACATCCCTATTCGCTTAGGGGTTCTCCTTCCGGATTCTTCTGGAGGGATTGGCAGAGGAGTAAAAGTGGGTTATTTCCGTCGGATTCTGCAAATGTAGTACGTTCCTTGCCAGTGGCCTTTTCTCCTCCCTTGTTTTCACCAACGCAACGGTGGTATAACCGGCTATGACTAGCTTAATATATATATATATATATATATATATATATATATATATATATATATATATATATATATATATATGTGTGTGTGTGTGTGTGTGTGTGTGTGTGTGTGTGTGTAGTCATGCACAGACAGACTGTTTCGTTGTATCACAACTCTTCAGTGTGTCTAGACATACAATTGTGTCATGCCGGGATCGAAACATGGCGCACGTAGAACGGGATTTTTTAACGCACGCTGTTTATACATGATATAAGCATTATCAGCTTCCAGAGTGGTCTATTCATTGCGAAGAGACTGTTCACACAATAAAAGGCCCAAGAGACACTCATAGTTGGGTGTTAAGGAGATTTTAGGGAGTAAGAAATGCATATTATGAATGCTTGTATGATACATATCGGTGGATTCTGAACTTAATGATACCAAAATTGTAGCTTTCAAGGAATTATCTTCTCGGGATTTTGTTTCACAAAGTAAAACTTTTGAGGGAAAACTGTCTGACTAGAACTTGCTTCTTATCACCTGAACAAAAAGGGCATGGGTACGCCTTGCCACCGTTAATATGGCTTGTCCTGTGAAGGTATCTCGTCCGAACATCATAGTAATAACGATATATTAGGGAGAATCTAACAAAGTTACGTCTGTGGGGGAAAAAAGCTTGAAGGCTGAGCAATAATTCGTCAGTTAGAAGTATATATCAGTAGGTTGCCATTTATTTCTGCGGTATACCAGTTGCCGTCCAAGGCTATAGAACTAGACCTGTCCTATTATTTACGCTGGGCGAGGGGAAGAAGAGGATTCATACCTTTCCCAAGGAAAGTAATTCAGCATTCCGTATAAGATTAATACCTTTCCCAAGTAATATATATATATATATATATATATATATATATATATATATATATATATATATATATATATTACTTGTGTGCAAAATTGTATTGTTTGTAGTTTGATTTTCGTTGATTAATCAGTTTTCACGTTCATTCGACTTGATAAACAAACAATAAACAAACTAGAATTATTATTCACTTGCATATATAAAGCAATATTTACAGTTTTTCCGTTAGGTTTGGAATCCGTAAATTTCTTGGAACTTTGCAGTTACGTGTTGTCTCTCCTTGAATCCAGAACGCGATAAATTGTATTAACATTTGTTTAAAAATTCGAAGGTGCGCAAAATCTGATTAAAGAATGAAAATCAATCAAAGCAAAAATAAAAAATATTAGAATATCTTTCTTCATTTTCGTCATATCTCATTTCTTTTTGAAGCTTTAGTCAAAGTGAAACCTGTTAGATTGATATACATTACCTGTTTGTTTTCTATCTTATCATATATATATATATATATATATATATATATATATATATATATATATATATATACATATATATATATATATATATATATATATATATATATATATATATATATATATATATATATATAAAATGAAGAGGTTATAATGGTTCCAACGATAGAAAAGTGTGTATACTAAAAAGAAGAGAGGTACCGTAAACTTTTTGGGTTGTAATGTGGACTTTTTAAAAAAATATTATCCTTTATTTTTCATAATTTTACAACACGTGTCTCTGGTCTCGCGACCGTCTTCAGATAAAGGGTGGAGATTTGCACATATTATTAAAAATAATTCATTTTTTCTTTATGTTCTTCAATGTTAAATATTCTCGATATGATACATACTCTGTTTTTGTGTTAGTAATCCGAATGTCTTTCTTGAAATGGCAGTGAAGAGTTCTGAGCGAAGGCTCATAAAACAATTAACGTTGGTTTGAGAATTGATGAAGTAGTTCTCGGTATCTTATCTTTTAATGTTTTAGTGACCCCTGTGTTTTCTTAGATCTATTTTCATTTTCGTGTATTCCTGTCAGCATGCGTGTACATATGTATGTATATTCCCCCTCAATACATACACTGTCTCATTACGAAGAATTAGCAAACACATTTGTACACACACACACACGCACACACACACACACACACACACACATATATATATATATATATACATATATATATATATATATATATATATATATATATATATATATATATATACATATATATATGCATTTATGTATGTATGTATATATTTTAAAGAGAAACAGACCACTTTAATGCTCTAATGTAATATTCTATTTCACCAGAGACCATTTTAAAGTACTCTGGATCATCAGACATCACTTTCAAAAGGTGAAATGAAAAATGAAATGAAAATTTACACTTTTGATGGGTAGTATTAAGTTTATGTAATTTAACAGAGAAAGTAGAGAGGAGTGGTGTGAGAGACATAGTCGAGTTTAGAGAGGGTTTATTTTTATATATCTTTCTATCATACTTAATATTGAGGAAGGAGGGGGTAAGGATCACATATTGACCTATTAAATCGGTCAACTCAACGGAAATGATATGTTGAAAGGGAAGGAGAGAAGTTGAAAATGGAAAAGATAAAAGAAAAAAGACTGCAGTAATGAAAAAGTAGATGTATTTAAAGTTTACGGAGAAAGGAGAGGGGTGGTATAGTTTTAACGATTTAGGTAAAAAAAGATTTTAACGTTTGATAGTAATTTAAATGTTTAAAAAATCCACGAAGAATTTAATTTAATTTAATGCTTGTTCGCAATTTTAATAATTAACTCCTTTCCAAATAAATTAGAGATTTAATATGAGTTAAATATTATATTTAAAGACACATTAATAAAAAAAAAATCTAAGAATTAAAATATAAAATTTTCTAATAGTAATCTTTTAATATTGTAAATGACTGTTCAGGTAACATCTTTTTCAGTTTGAGCCTAATTCATGAATGTAATTTGTAACTATTTTTAGATGGGTAATCTTTCTTACTTAAAGTTTAGGTTTCAAATTAAGATGGAGTAATATTTGAAGGTAATATAAAAGAAATTTAGTTTTTTCATATAAATACCACATATACACTTATGTAAATCTCCCATATACATACGTTCATTTACATGTGCAATTACACACACAAGCACACACATATGTATCGAAATGCACAGGTACCTATGCATATTCATATATGAAGAATTACACATATATTTACAAGTAGTTAGACATATTCATATTTATATTTAGTTAAATTTTTCCCTAAATTTTTTCTTTCAACGTTTAGTGTTAGGTGGTGAATTAAGTGTTTTAATTTCAATATATATATATATATATATATATATATATATATATATATATATATATATGGGTTGGTCGTGTTGTAATGATGAGTGACGACAGAATCTCTAAGGTTGTCAAGTGTGGCCAGCTTGACAGTGGACACAGGACAAACAGCAGTGGCTCTGATATAAAGACAAGCTAAAGGGTAAGGTGACAATTTACCTCATTCTGAGTTCGAGCGAGTTTCCCCCTGGATAGAAATATCTAGGGGTATTTGTGCCAGAATAGTACCATAAATCGAAATCAGTCGTATTGACCCCCTATGAGAATAAAGACAACGGTGAAATGCATCCACAAATAGTCCTGAGGCTGTGGACCGAGATCCTCGCTGTTGCAGAATATGTGGACTTACATGCAGGTCATTAGCGGAACTAAAGTGCTGCATAGGCACAAACCTAAAACTGAATGAGTTTGTCGGATTCTCATACGTCGAAAAAGGGTGAGCCCATCATATATATATATATATATATGGGGGTATCGGCAGCATATCTTCGTTCAAGCTTGTTTCATTGAATAATATAGACATATGTCTATTTTTAGAATTGTTACATTCTTAAAGAGGTTGCAAACAGACAATGGTGGTACTCGAGTCAAGAAACAGCAACACGCGCGTAGATGAAAGAAGAGAGGTTTAATGTAAAAGAGAATACACTACTGAAAGACGGATATCGGATGGTAGGCTAGTAATTCCCGAAGCAAATGCCCTGTGCTCACTATATATAAATATCTACTGATATAGTCAGTCCACATGGGCGATAGGTAATGTGGGGCATTCCATTACAGCAATAATAATCATTTCTAGTTCTCTAATTAGCATCTTGTTGTTAAGTTGAAATTCATCAAGGAAAGAGCCATAGTTTTTGTTAACCCAAGTACTTTCTATCTCCTCAGAGATATTCCTCAGGAGTAAATTACAAAGGCAAACTTTATGTGACTGTGATCGTTTTGATTTTATATGATGTTATACGGGTGAATGTGCTCTGTTATAATTATTTAAACATTTAAAATTTATCCTTTGTAGCGATGGTGTTTTTGTAAACAAGTATCCGCAATCTAAGGGAGCTAACCAGAGATAGAAAAAAGAGTGGCATTAAATGTTGGTCAAATGCATTTTAAAACATTGCTATTACACTTGTAATAAAATGTGTGAAGATTTTGTTCGTTGGTTTATTGGTGAGAGCCTCCAGAATTTAATTTATTTGTTAATTATTTCCATGGTGTTCTATATTGGTATTGTCAAGTATTTCACAGTACTCTGGAGGGGAATAGGAATGTGTCTTTAATAGTTGTGCGACATAAAACTTATATGCAACAAGTGGAATGTAAAACATCTTGATAATTATGTTGCCGTCAAACCAACATATGTACATACTGTTTTTGTCAGAGATACATTCTCTCAAAAGAACATTTAAACTAATTTACAATGTTAATCCTTTCTAATACACTAGTTGACGACGAAGAGTTATTGCGTATGATTACGTTGGTTTTGTTAAATTCAGTATAGTGTATAATTAGTCTTAATTTTTTTACTGGGATCAATGGGGAATATATTAGGACATGATATTTTTTACGATTTTTCATCTAGCTTATAGTTAGAATATATATATATATATATATATATATATATATATATATATATATATATATATATATATTAGGTACATTCATGAGCGCGTGTATTTTTTTTTTTTAATTTTCTTTTTAATGGGAGCCGTTAATTTTGAAAATCTTGTAAAAATAAAAATAATTGCCGGATTTTCATGAAACTTTCAGAAACTATTCACAAATGATGAAAATTATTATAAATGTGTTTATATTTTTTTTAAATTATGGTAATTTTTTTATTTTATTTATTACACCCCCCCATAAGTAATTTCATGAAAACTCATGAAATTCTAAGGTGTCCTGATTTAGCGATTAATTAGTTAAAAGCACAAGGCTTTGACCAAAGCAAATCCATTTTACTTTTTTATTTATTTCGGACCCATCTACCTTAAAATCAGCTCTGAATTGTAACATACAAAACTCAATAAAACAAAGATATTATTTAATTTCAAAAACTTTTAGTTTGTTTTACTTATTTGTATGACTATGGATAACATTTCCTGAAAGCAAAAAACATTTTCGATGAAAAATAAATTTTTACAACAATTATTTGTTATTTCTTATTGTTAAATTTATGTTTATTGCTTAAAGTTGTTAAATATTTTAAAATTGATCAAAATAGTGTTGCAGTTAGTCAATGTATTATTAAGTAGATAAGTATCATTTACAGATTATAAAATAAACCTGGTTACAATCAGAAAGTTGCTTTTAGGTAAAAATCTAATATAACATGTTTTTTTTTTGTGTCAAAAATAGCTTAAATTCAAATATACGGAAGACCGGAAACGAAACATCATGAAAACAAAAGAAAGCCACGTGGTTTGCATGACTAAATGTTGTTCTCCACTGTCAGTTAGCCTTTTCATTTCAAAATTAATAAAATGAAGGGAAATACAAATAATACCATGAAATAAAATATAATAAATGTATATATTTATATTCTACACTTAGCCTTTCAAAAGAAAGATACCTAATTAAAGTAATTACAGTGTAACCCTGACATAAGAGAGTTGTCGGGGCCCGGAGACGAAGTCTCTTATATCCAGGTTTCTCTTATATCCGGGTTTGATCTATTTTGTTTAGGTAAGTATGGCTCTAATTTGGGACCACATAAAATCTCTCTTATATCCGTGTTTCTCTTATACCCGGGTCTCATATCTGAGTTACACTGTAATTAAATTAATTTGTATGCACCTTATGAAATTTTTTCTGTCAACAGTCTTAGTTAAAAAATTTTCATAAAGCATCGTACACGTAAAGATGGAAAGCTTTATTTTCATAAAGCATCGTACACGTAAAGATGTAACGCTAAGAAACAATTAAAAATTAAAACGCTGTAATTTCCTTTAATAACTGGTTACGTAATTTGGTTCAATAAAAAGCTAAATTATTTCCCTTTTGTCCATCCGTACGATGAAATTAGGTCGCGTAAGCTGTCAATACTTAATGACAGCATCAATCAACACATCGAATGTGTCGCTACTGTTCAAACCTGCTGACTTTTTTTTTAAAGTACACTTTTCAGCGCGTAAAGTAAGTAATGTTTTCTTTCAAAATATGTTAAATAAACATTTAAATTTTAAATTTTGTAAAAATAAATTTTTTAAAAAGTGTAACTATTTCTTGGCAGAATTTTAAACGGAAAAATTAACTTTTTTTATAAAATTAAAAAATTTTAAAAAATGGCAGACAATCGAAAAAAAAACATGATTTTAAACGACAAATTTGGACGTGCTCGAAATGATAAAAAAAATTTAAAAAATAATCAAAAAATACTTTGATCTTTCCTCTTGATTATAATATAAACAGTTAGACAAATAAAAATTATTTTCGTCAAGTTCCAGGCCATTTTTATCATACTATGCTCATTTTCTGGCAATCTCATGAAGGTACCTAATATATATATATATATATATACATAGTCATCCATAGACAGACTGTATAACTGTAATATAATACTCACTGTAATATTACGCTGTAATATTTCGGTGTTTCGCTATAAATACACACACACACACACACACACACACACACACACACACATATATATACATATATATATATATATATATATATATATATATATATATATATATATATATATATATATATGGGGAGTGAGTGTGTGCGCGTTTATGGGTGTTTGTGCATGTATAACTATAAGCATTACATTCGGGGTGACCATAGTTTGTGTGTGCCTATATATATATATATATATATATATATATATATATATATATATATATATATATATATATATATATACACATACACGTGTGTGTGTGTTTGTGTAAGTGCATATATAAATCTGTGCGTGTGTTTGTAGGATGCATAGTAGAACTCGAAACAAAGTGATGAGAAATTTTTTTTCACCGGTGAGCCGAAATTATGACACCCAATATATAGTTTAAAATATATTGTAATATATATATATATATATATATATATATATATATATATATATACACATACATTTACATAGATATTCAAATGTTTACATAAAAATACTTATTCGTAATTTATTCTAAATATAGACGCTATTGTATTCATACAGAAATTATTCCATGTTTCCCTCTTGTGTTCGTTGATTTACGGTATTCTCCGTATCCTTCTGTAAAATGTTGTGTGTGTGTGTGTGTGTGTTTGTGTGTGTGCGCGCGCGTGCGTGCTTGCGCGCGTGCGTGCTTGCGTGCGTGCGCCCGCGTGCGTGCGCCCGCGTGTGCGTGTGTGTTAAATACCATGTCTTCATTTTAACAGATAAACTGAATAATACATCTCAGGTGAAAGATTTCTTGCAAATAATTGCATGCCTTTAAAATTTTTTCGTGACATTTCTTTGTATTTTGCTTGCTCTGCGATTAAATGACATCTCTTCTCATTGCGAAACGATCGGAAAATCAGCAGACGTGCCTGTTTTCATTTTAATTGAATCCCATCCTAATTACTGCTCTTCTGACTTTGGTAATTGAAAGTATCAAATAAAGTCAATGGTGAAAACAAAATGAAAATAAAATTAGAGTTTGCGTTACGCAAATAAATAACACCAAATGGCGCTTCGAACATTTTCGCCGCTAATTGCTCCCCCTGTTTTTTTTTTTGTTATTTTTAAGCTTATCACCCCAAGCAAGGCTGGAGGCCACTAGCACGCAAGGGGTTACAGAAGGTTTGGAGGAAGAGCAGATAGGAGTGGTAAAGGAGAGGATGTGGAGAAAGATAGTGGATCGATCAAGGTAAGGGGGTTACAGAAGATTTGGAGCGAGAGCAGATAGGAATGAAAGGGGAAAGGATGTAGAGAAGGGAAGTGGATAGATGAGGCAACTGGAGATGTCGATTGACGTTACACTTAAATAGTTGGAGATTATATTTGTCAGGGAAACAGGAATAAGGAAGGGAGTTCCACAGGCGAGATGTGCGAGACATGAAGCTATTGGAGTAGAAGAGACGTCTACATCTAACAGTTTCAACAGTGAAGGGGTGGGAACGGGATGCCAGCTTCGTAGGACGTTTAAATTCATGAGGCCTAGGAACCAGCGAAAGCAGCCCCTCAGAGCAATTACCGTGAAAGTATTTGTAAAAAAGACAGAGCGAGGCAACGTCGCGTCTGTGAGAGAGCGACTGCAGACGAGATGACAGATCAGGGCCAATTACCTTGCATATCCGTCTCTGGATCTTATCAAGGGGCTCCAGACCATATATGGCAGCAATACTCCATGCAAGGGCGAATGGTCGATTTATAAATTTGGAGGATCGATTCCGGGGAGAAAACTTTCCTGGCTCGGCACAGGGAGCCAACTTTCCTTGCGGTGGATGATGTATTTGTTCCATCTCAGATCAGCGGCCAGCGTGAGACCGAGCAGCCGCAGAGAGGGGCTCTCGAGAAGTTGGTCTTCAGAAATTCTAATGGGATGCAGGGATGGATCCTTGTGGTGGTTAATAGAGAGCAGTTTTGTTTTAGAGGCGTTAAAGTTAACCATTCCATTTCTTGCACCAGTTCACAACCGATTGGAGGTCCTTTTCTATTTGAACTGCCAGGTTAACTTTGTCAGCATCACTAGATTTGTGTTTGAGGCATGAGTAAATTGTGGTGTCGTCCACATAGATGCCGACTTGGGAGTCTATGGCGTCAGGAAGGTCGTTTATGAATATGAGGAACAGAGTAGGGCCTAGGATGGAGCCTTGAGGAACACCTGCGTTAGTGGGATAGGAGCTGGAGATGAATCCATTGAGAACGACCTTCAATTCACGGTTTGACAGGAATGATTGTATTAGGTCCATCAATCGACCTGTGATACCATAACCATGGAGCTTGCGAAGAAGGCCGGCATGCCAAACTCTTTGGAGATGTCTATGGCCACGGCACGATCTTCACCGTTATTATGAATAGCTTGGTAGACAAATTCAGTGATGGCCGTAAGCACATCGGCTGTAGATCGGGCAAAGCGGAAACCATACTGCTTGTCTGAGATCAGATCATGGGATATCAGTTGATTAATCACTTCGGTGTTGATAATGGCCTCGAAGACTTTGCAGAAGAGAGGTAGGAGACTGATAGGACGGTAATTAGAAGGGTCGGAGGGGTAACCACAGTTCTTAAAGACAGAAACAATTGTTGAGAACTTCCAACAGTCAGGAAAACAAGACTCCTTGAGGCAGTGGTTGTATAATTTGGAGAAGGCAGGCGCCAGTTCAGGCGCGCATTTCTTCAGGACAATGGCTGGTATCCCGTCACCACCAGTAGCCTTGTGGTGATCTAAGTTAGAAATAATGCCCAATACCAACGACGGGGATATGTGCAATCCGTTCAGAAGGGCTTCAAGCAATGAAAGACGTTATTCCTTTATTTTTTTAATAGAGGAAATAACATCTGCGGATTAATTTACATATGTACCATTTTAAAAAGTTCCGAAACAATCACTCAGTTTTCTCTGTTTAGAGACATAATACCTGTGTCACCACTGATGATAGAAGAACAGACTTTAGTGAAACCTAATGCAACAGCCGATTAAACTTAAATTGCCTACTTAGCCACGAGGTGTTTATTCGCGCCTCAGAGTATATCAATATCTGACCCTGACATGTAAATATGTGGTCAACTCATCTGTGCTTAGAATATATGCTATATGGATATATGGAGACACTTGATTAAAGGTAGATATATAACACCATACTACACCCTTGTAAGAATATAGAATCCACGATTAGTGAAAACCGTTATTGAAACCCCCACTAGTCCTTTTTAACTGATGAATTATGAGTTGACTAAATAATAATTTCACGTATGAAAATTTAAAAAGTTATGCACATTCATTACAAATTAAATAGATACAGATAGGTAGATAAATAGATAGATACCTTTGTCGAATTTCCCATTTTAAAAATAAATTTTTCTTTAACTATATTTTTATTTCCTTAATTTATTTTCTCTTTTTGCTTAAAAAATTGATATCCGAATGTTTCTTCAACTCCAAGCTTGAAATCACATCAGTCCTCAAATGTGCATTAACTCATATATACGACCCATCGCTAAAGGGACTGCAAAAATGATCGCTCCAGAAGTTACCTTACTCCTCCTCTCATGATGTATATATACAACACACAGTTCAAAACAAAAATAGAGTATCGGTGTCTCACATGGCCTGGAGCTATTCAACCCGTATTCTCCACTCCCAACGTAGTTCAAAAGAGTTTTCACGGCCTTGTGGGTAATTAATTATTGTTCAGTCATTGCCCCACATACGGATCGTTGCTAGCTTCTAGGTATTGCACCGCTATCTCCATGGCATATGTTCAGGTGAACATTTTTCACTTTGTTCCACCAATCCAGACATTTACATCCGAAACAGTCGGCTGATAATCATTCCCATCATATTTTTTTTAATCTTTTCACCCCAAGGCCGGAGTGTCATTAGCAAGCAAGGGGTTACAGAGAGTGGGAGCAAGAGAAACAGGCGTGAAAGAGGAAAGGATGAAGAGAAGGACGAGGAATAGATCAAGGCATCTGAAGATGTCAATTGACATTACATTTGCATAGTTGGAGATTATAGCTATCAGGAATCGAGTAAGCGGAAGAGAGTTCCGCAGATAGGAAGTGTGAGACACGAAGCTATTGGAGTAGAAGAGACGGCTACATTTAACCGGTTCGGCAGTGAAATGGTGAGAGTGAGATGCCAACCTAGTAGCACGTTTAAATTCATGCAGTTTGGGAACTTGCGATATTAGCTCGTCAGAGCAGTTACCAGGAGAGTATTTGTAGAAAAGACAGATGGAAGCGACGGCACGTCTGTGAGAGAGTGACTGTAAACGAGATGAGAAATCATGGTCAGTTTTATTGCATATCTATCTCTGGAATTTGTCGAAGACCTTAAAACAAACAGCGGGGGCTCCAGACCATATATGGCGGCAGTATTATATGCAAGGGCGAATGGTTGATTTATACATTTGAAGGATGGACTCGGGCGAGAGAAACGTTCTTGCGCGACATCGAGAACCAACTTCTCTTGCGGTAGATGAGGCTATTGATCCAATGTATTTGTTCCATCTCGGGTCAGCGGAGAGTGGGAGACGAAGCTTGTCGCAGAGAGGTTCTCTGGTGGATTTGAGCTTCAGACATTCTAACGAGAGGCATGGGGTGTATCTGTGGTGTGTAAATCAGTGCAGTTTTGTTTTTGAGGCATTAAAGTTAACCAGCCAAATTCTGCCCCAGTCAACATCCGATTGGAGGTCCTTTTCGAGACAAACGGGCAGTTTAGCTTCGTCGGGGGACACAGAATTTGCTATTGACGCTAATAGTGTCCTCTGTATAGATGCCGTGAGTTTTCCCCGCGCCACAGGCGCCCGAGTCACCTCGTCATCTCCCGGCGACGGGAAAATCGTGGGGAATTTTCGACTCGGAACGGACGAAGGAAAAGAGGGAAAGGACGGCGGGACGAAGACGGCAAGCGCCGGCGGAATCGGGCACGGCTAGGCGGCGGAAGGAAGCGAGAAACTTCCCCGCTGAAAACCGCTTTCGCCGAGACACCTCTCCCGGACCGGTGCCCTCCCACGCGCTCTCTCGCTTTCGCTGCGCCTTCGGGGTTCTTCGGGGCCCCTACGACTCGCGAACGGCCAGGACTCCTCGGTCCGTGTTTCAAGACGGGTCGGGTGGGTTGCCGATGCACGTCGCGGACCCGAGGTGACGGGCGGCACCAAAGGCTCGCCGACCTACCGCGCTAGCAGGGCCCCTCCCGCGCGCCCGGAACTTTTGGATCCCGGTCGCGGAGAAAGACGAGACGACGTCGCGCGCCGGCACGGGAATCGGCGCGGCCGCACCGGTTTCGAAGCTCCCGCGAACACTGTCCCGCGCACGCCCGAGATGCCTACTTGGGAACTGATGACATAGAGAAAATCGTTAATGAAGATAAGGAACAGAGTAGGGCCCAAGATAAAGTTCCGAAAGGAACTGGAGGAACAGGGAGGCTTGGTGGATACCAAATCCAGCCTAACTGAGGTCGTGAGTACTGGACACTCCACATTTAATTCGAACGCAGGTCACATGTAGCTACCTACAGCCGAGGGTGATTAAATACCGGATTAGCCCGCCACCTTTACTCGACCTTCGGGTCTTGAATCAAAGATTAATATCTGTTCGTCATCTCTATGCTATGTTTCTGTTATCATCCCAGTCTGACCTTCTATTTACCCATATCAACCAAGCCTCCTTGTTTAATGCAATATGCCATATGTTCCTGGGGTGTTGGAATCTCCGCGACCTGACATAACTCAAAGATTGTCTGTGGAAGATTCAAAGACAGCCATATGTCAGCGGGCGAAGAAGAGAAACTACACTTGGCATCCGGCCCGAATGCCGGAGAGTTTGCGGGGATTTAACTGGTGGTCGAATTGTTTGCTTATTTCGAGTTGTTGCCTAAAGCTAATATTGTTACCGCATAATATTGTTCTGGTTTACCGCAGAAAAAAAATCTGCCTCGTCAGTTAGTCATGTATCGAAAGATACATGATCGCCTTAGCGTGTATCACGCATGGCGCGTAACTAACTGAGCTTGTTTTCTTTTCAGTACACATAAAAGAAGACCGATACTAAAAAAAAACAAAATCGTCATTTCCAGCAATTAACCTAAATGTAAGAAAGCATATCTCCAGATTAATCCACATATCTTTTAGTATAACAGTTCTGTTATTCGCCTAAAAGCATCAACCGGGGAATTTAAATATGCATTTTATCTACTCTCTGGACGTGGATTCATATTTATAAAAACATTAACATGAATAAACAGACGACAGAGTTATGTACAGGCATGCGCAACCAGGAAGAATACTTCCATTGGGTCTATACGTCGTCACTCAGTTTGTCTAACATTCTTTCAGTTCTTCACTTAACTAAATTACTGGCCATTACTACAGAGTCATAGACAGACAGGGATTGAATAAAGTCATTTTCATTTCCATAAAAATGTATCCATAAATTCCAGTTATTGCCAGTGTTTTACAGGGATTTTATAACAAATATTTTCTCCGTGCTTTTATAGCTTTGCATTAAAATTACATTAATAATTTCGTTTCCGTGTTGACACTACCGAACCTGATTCAATTCACAGTTGCATAGGCTTTAATGTGGAGAGCTCATGGCCTTTGTAGACATTATCTATCTGCATATATATATATATATATATATATATATATATATATATATATATATATATATATATATATATAGTATACAGTATTTCAAAAGAAAAATCGAGAGTAATAATTCATACCTGATGACGTAGGTATATGCATATTTATTAATATATATTTCTTAGCTCTGTCTAACCGCATTGAGCACTGATTTGTTTGCACCTTATATTAAATTGAGTAAATATTTATTCGCTTACCTGTGCATGCATGCTAACGCACGCATGTACATTTGCTAATATCTGGTTATTTGTTTATTTGGTTTATCCACATTAATATCTATCTATCTATCTATCTATCTATCTATCTATCTATCTATCTATCTATCAATCTATCTATCTATCTATCTATCTATCTATCTTTATATATATATATATATATATATATATATATATATATATATATATATATATATACACACACACACACATATATATATATATATATATATATATATATATTTCTATCAGGTTCACTCGATTTTCTCTATATCCTTTTATATGTACTAGCTTATAATTATATGAACTTTCTTTTTATGTATGTAACTTTCTCATATCACATCTTATCTATATTAATGGATTAAAAAATCTATCTATCTATCTATCTATCTCTCTCTCTCTCTCTCTCTCTCTCTCTGTATATATATATATATATATATATATATATATATATATATTATAATGATATTTTTAGTTTTTGAAAATATGATTCCTCCGCTACATAACAGCTCTCATGTTTCAAAAGCGAGAGCCGAGGCCCCTAACATAATTTTTTAAGTTATGTAGAGTTAAGGTGTCTGGACCCGCTTCCTTGTCAAACGAGAATTTGGGAAACGGGTCCAGACACCTTAACTCTACATAACTTAAAAAATTATGTTAGGGGTCTCGGCTCTCGCTTTTGAAACATGAGAACTCTTATGTAGCGGAGGAATCATATTTTTTAAAAACTAAAAATATTATTATAATATAAGCTCTACTTCTGTATGGAGCACTGTCCTTTTGAAAATAAAGCTAAATAATAAGGAACACCGGATTATGTACCTAACGTGTTCTTTCCTATTTTACTGCACACCTGCATATATATATATATATATATATATATATATATATATATATATATATATATATATATATATATATATATGAAGAAATATAGTGTGAATCCATATTTACCAAAGCTAAGAAAGACTACGAAACAGCCCTAAAAGATAGCGGATTCACAGCAACACTTACATACTCACCACAGAACACTAAAAAGGCCAACAGGAAAAGAAATATCTTATGGTCAATCCCACCGTACAGCAAAAACGTAAAAAAAACGTAGCAAAAATATCCTTCAAACGTTTCCAGAAACACATCCCGGAATCAAGCACCCTACACCAAATATTCAACAAAAACACAGTAAAAATCAGCTACAGTTGCACCGAGAACATGGCACAAATAATAAAAAAATCACAACAGGAAAATTATCAACAAACCACACGAACAAATTAAACCCACGTGCAACTGCAGGATAAAGAACGAATGTCACTTAAACGGTAATTGTTTACAAAACAACGTAATATACCAAGCCACAATACAATCACAAGATAATGAAGAAAAAGTATACATAGGAGTAACTGAAGGACCCTGGAAACAAAGAAATTATGCACACAAAACATCTTTCACAAATAGTAAATATGCGAAAAGCGCAATGCTTTCAAAGTATATATGAGAAATTAAAAACAAAACGCACATCATACCAAACATATCTTGGAAAATAAGGAAAAGATCACCAGCCTACAACAACCAATCAAAAACCTGCAAACACTGCTTGGAGGAAAAAAATAGCTATCATTATCTTCCCAGACCAAAATAAATTATTAAATAAAAGATCCGAGCTCACCTTAAAATGAAGACATGAAAACAAATTCTTACTACGTTATTTAAAAATCGAAAACGGAAAAATAAAACAAAATAAAATACATAAACTAAATGACAATAAAATAAGCAAAATAAATTAACCCAAAAAATTACCAAATCATACCTGTTAGAATAGACGAAATAGAATAAAAAATAAAAGACAAAATCGATGAAACCAAAAAAATAAAATAAATAACATTTATATAACGATAAAAGAAAAAATACTACGTTACTTTAAGATCGAAAACCGAAAAATATACAGTATAAAAAATAATAAAAAAACAAGTAAAATAAATTAATCTAAATCCATCCAAATAAATAAATAATCTAACAAAACGATCCCGATAAATTAACCGTTAGAAAAAACAAATAAATATAATCAATCCAAATAAATACAAGAAGTAATAAACAAATTAAAAACTGTTCGCGCCAATATAATAGTTAGGAAAAACTGCAACAATCAACCTCAAAATTGAATAAATAGCTTTAATTATCTTCCCAAATCAAAACAAAACTATTAAATAACCGATATAAACAAAATTTTACTACGTTAATAAAAACACCGATTAAAGTTAAAATACAAAATAAAAGATATATAAGATACGAAATAAAAATAAAAATAAAAAATAAAAATAAATAAAAACAAGCAAAATAATTTAACCTAAATACATAAATAAACGACTTCCGGTAAAATAACTGCAGAATTAGACTACCCACAAAGTACCAGTGACCGGTAAGTATATATAGCCGATATAAATAACAGCACTCGTGGCCTGACGATTGCATCTAGCATGAAACAGACTGTCGCCTCTAAGTGTTGACTTCTATGTTCACTTTTATATATAACATTCCACAGTGGGAACATAATTACCTCATTCTTCACATCTTGTAGCACGAAGGAGAAACAGAATGTGACAGGAAATGTTTGCCTTTTGAATGACTTCAACAACAGAATGCAACGATGTTTTACGAAACCAATTGGAGTAAACACATTTCCCGTTTCTTTAATCTTAGCATCATGGGAAAATGTATTTCTTTTTTTATTACTCATTATTATTATTATTATTATTTTAATTTTCGATTTTATTTCTTTTCCCCACAAAGTATTCGACTATGTATGTCCTGTTATCGTATCAGAATGTTAATGCGAGATGTCTTCTTAAAGGAAACACAACACGAAGCCAACAAAATTCCTGAAAGCATCAAGATCACGAAACCCGTATACCGTTTAAATCGTGAGGGTATCACATGTACTGCAGCCGTAGGAGAAATCGTGATTGTTGGACTAGCTACTATGACGGAGTCGAAGGCTATTTTGAAGCCAGATTTTTCTTTCTCGCGAACCAAAGACACAGTAAGTGCTGCTATTTACTCTCTAACTGGGGAATGAAGAAAAGAGATGGATTCATACGTTTCCCAAGGGTATTATCACGTAAGTGAATGTAATGAAATCGATTGAAATTTGAACTCGGCTCTCCGATTCTTCAGTCCAATCCACTATCCGTGAATCCACTGTGCCTCTTGAAAGCATTGGGATATACGAAATAAGGCTTGTAAAATGTATGACTGATTTGACACCCTTCAAGTTTAACGTCATCCAAAATTAAGATACGCAGACCAAGTTTTCGGGGTTAAATGGCCAAAGCAAGGTTTAATAATGTCTGCAGTTTGTACTTGTCTTTTAATGAAGTTTGAGTTTCAAAATGGTAAGTTTGCACTCATACTGGACCCATGGCAACATTTAGTGCAGTTGTGAATAACTACAGATGTTGCTTCTAAGAATACAGTGTGGAATATTTAAAAGTTCTGAGTAAAGATAAACAAATTGACCATTTGGTTAGAGAACTTTTCTTCTGTGCGACACTGTGTAACTCACTGTTTCTATCCTAGCCTACTTCTTTCTTTTTCTTTATTTCTTAATTTCGAACTAAGTATATATCCTTATTACATACCGACGTATTAAGCGGCACCTCGAGGTGGTGTAATGGTTAGTAAGTGTTGTAACCTCGTGAAGGTTACTGAAGAGAATAATCACACGAAGGTTGGTAACTAATATAAAATTTACCAGCTGCGCGTAGAAGTAGTCAGCTGCTACAAGTGAGTCAAGTGAATTCCACAATGAATCACCAACTGCAGGATATCTACCAATCGCCCCAAGCGGTCAGATGTGGCACATGGCCGCATTTAATGTGGGATATCCTAGCCCATAGTCTCGGAAAAAAAAATTAAACGCGGTCGGTTAGCTGTTTCCCGAGACGAGACTCTGCCCTTCGACATGGCCTCTTCTGGGGATCCACTATGCCCGGAAGCAGAGAGTTTGACCAGCACAGAATCTCCAATTGCAGGCCAACACACAATATTTACTACTGTATTTATGTGAAAACTGTATTATGGCATGAACTTGGATATTCGTCTGCAGCTGTGCTGGTCAAACTTTTACTATTGTATTTATGTGAAGGAGGCACGGTGGAGAAATGGATAGCAGCTCGGATTGAGGAATCAGAGAGCCGAGTTCGAATCCATTAGAGATTCACTTGCTAATACCCTTGAGAAAGGTATGGATCCTCTTCTTCTCCCCACTCACGAGCTATGGGTAAATAGCAGTATAGACCGGGTTGCATTGGCTGGCAACTGGTCTACCGCAGAATGTAATGTCAACCTACTGTGTGAAAAATCTGCCTCGTCAGTCATATATCGAAAGATACATATTCACTTAAGCGATGGCACACAGCTGACTGATTTATATGAACGGGAACATACGCTTTAACGTCCGTAGGTATCCTACAACAGTAAGCTTCTCTTGCTAGAACAATTACGAGTGATTTCGATCCTCACTGGGTGCCCAATATTTTCTACCTATTGCTACATCTAAGCTACGTTTGGAAAATCGACGGTACTTTGACGTGCTGTAATGGTTAGCAAGTTTGCCTCTCTAGAGCAATTACAACTGAATAGTGAGTTTGAACCTCACTGGGTGTCCCAAACTTTCGACTTGGTGTAATGTTTAGCAAGCTTGTCTCGCTAGCACAATGACAACTGAATAATGAGTTCGATCCTCACTGGGTTCACTATACTTTCGGCCATGTGCCACATCAAAGCTACGCTTAGAAAATCATAATGGGGCATTGGACGTGCTGTAATGTTTAACAAGTTGTCTCACTAGAACAATTACAACTGAGTAGTGAGTTGAACCCTACTGGGTGCCCAATGTTTTCGGCCCAGTGACACATCTAAACTACGCTTAGAAAATAAACATACCTACATATTAAGATATATTTTCTTTATCACACTGCATATGCTATATCTTTAATATGTGTTGTACATTTTAAAATAAACTACTTTTCGATGCCTTGAAAACTCATTCTGAATCAATCGTTTACAAAGTTGATTAACATAATTATCTGGGCAGCGAAACCCAGCCACATATATGTTAGCACTAGCAGCGTGGCCCGGCGTTGCCCGGGCTTGATTAAAAAATCGTACGACTCATACAGCAATCGCTATCACTTGACTTAAAATATTTTTGCCCTTCCTTGCCTTTAAAGGAGTGCCCTTTGCCGTGCTTATGTTGCTACATGCCTTACTGCTTGCTTCTCACACTGCGAATTTTTTCTAAGCTCTATACTAAACATTAAATCTGTTATGAAAAAAGAATTAAACAAAATGAACACAAAACGATCAGCTTTACAAAAGGACTCGTAACTGAAAAAAACGAATGAAAAAAGAATGTTAACAACAAATACTTTTTCACACCTAATCCAGTTCTGCGGAATCAGACTCAACGTTGAGTTTAAGCAAGCGAATGCGCCAACTGGAGTAAAGTGCCATGCATATTTAAATTTTTCCCTCTTGTGACAAATGCAGCTAGTTAACATTCGTGTCAGTCAGCTGTTGGCTCTCATGCTGGCCAATAGAATCTCCCTGCCTATTCGTGTCAGTCAGCTGTTGGCTCTCACGCTGGCCAATAGAATCTTCCTGCCTATTCGTGGCAGCCAGCTATAGCCCTTCACTCTGGCCAGGAGTAAATTGCCGCAAACTACATGAAAACTGCCGTAGAAGCAGGAAAAAATCGATTATTTCCCCTATCGATGGGAGTTGGGAAATGAAAAGTCGGTCTGGCGCTTTCCTCTAACTGTGCATGTAACTTTTGGTGCAAATCCGTTGAAAATTGCGGCGTGCATTCTTTACACACACACACACACACACGCACACGCACGCACACGCACACACACACACACACACACACACACACACACACAAGACAGTTCATCAAAACCAGATGAGTTGAAGACAGGAAATGGAAAAAAGGAAGCTGCACAGATTTAAACTACATCAGAAATCTTGTTGATCATGTTTGTTTCGAAAAGTCAGACATATATTCACAGGGTTTGGAAAGAAGTTTCTTTTCTGTTTGATTTTAGCATTAAGCAATGTAGCATACGTTTGAACTCTACATAATAACTACAATATTAGAATTTATATCTGAAGTCGTATTCGATGTCGATATTGGATGTCAGTCAGTATAACTTTCTAGGTATGTCGAACGAATCGTTTATTTGTTCAAATAAGCTAGTTTCATTTTTTTAATTGCAATTTCACGTTGAATTCAGGATGTAGGTTTATTAAAAACAAAAAAAATCAAATACATCTGTATCGGATGCAGTTATAACAAATTTTGTGTAGGAGAAAAAGGAATTGAACCTAGCTAGTGATAGTTTCATCTAACACCACAAGTTGCGACAAAACCAAGACCTAACATAAAAAAGCGATTTCTTAAATACTCGCCCCAGAACGAAACATTCACATGTATGTCATCCATGGTGGCAAACTTGTTAAGAAAAAATCTGATTGATTGATTTCTATTCTATCGTTTATCAACCCACTAAGGTTCATTTGGAAAACATAGGTTTTTTTTTTCAATCATTCGACGGTCAAGATGTCGGATTTATATGAAAAAATATTGGATTGGGTTGATTTTGATTTGATTCTGCATATCGACCTTTAGGTATTTTTTGATGCCGAAGTCTAAATATTTTGAACAATTTTAAGGCTTCAACTAAATATATTTTGCAAGCAATTGTATACCTTTAAATGCAGATTAAATGTTGGTAATATATATATATATATATATATATATATATATATATATATATATATATATATATATATATATATATATATATATATGGTGAACCCCTATCATATTCGACGTATGAGGGTCAAGCCATTCAGTGTCTAGGAATCGACAGCCAAACACCAGCACTTTTTGGAGGGCCGAATACAGAGACCTGGTGCACTACGCGCCACAAGGTTCCCAAACGACACTCAGCGGGTTTTGGATTTAGAGTTGTCCTTTTCCTAAGCCAGTTGCCATCCATGGCTATGGAAGCCAGTCTATCCTGCTATTTACCCATAGCTGCAGGGAGAAGAAGAGGATTAATACCTTTCCTAAGGTTATTAGTATGTAAGTGAATATAATTAATTCGACAGGAATTCGAACTCGGCTCTCCGATTCCTCTCTCTATCATCTCTCTCTCTCTCTCTCTCTCTCTCTCTCTATATATATATATATATATATATATATATATATTTAAATATAAATAAATACTTTCAAAAAAACATTCAATTTTTTCTTTTAATTTGCAACTTTTCAGTTGTTTTCTCCATATTGTATATATATATATATATATATATATATATATATATATATATTGTGTGTGTATTTAGGCAGCATTTTTTCATTAATACATGTTTCATTAAATAATATAGATAAGTGTTGTCTATATATTTTATATTTAGATTGGATTAAAAAAAATATGTATCAATATTGTGATTTTCTTTCATTGTTTAATTATAATGTTATTAAGCTTATCAGAATATATGAAAAAAACTTACATAATATATATAGACAACACTTAGCTATATAATTTAGTGAAACATGTATTAATATATATATATATATATATATATATATATATATAATGATCTGCTGGTATTTTTACTGTAAAATGTATCTTTATACATTCATAGTGTTTCGTTTTTGTTTGGGGGTTCACTATTAGTCTATGGCTGCGACACTGACAGGTGTTACCAGCTCGGATCAGGGAAGAGCTGGGAACAACCGTAATTAAGATATGGTTCTAGGCTCCTCAAAAGCTCCAATCTTTCGATCAGAATTCCTGTAGTTTATGGTCATACTCAGGACGAAACATTTGAACCACAATGCAATGTTTTGATGACTTTACATATCAAGTGTTGTTATTTAATATAGGAAATTATTATTTTATTTCGTTTTTGTATTATATTTTTATTTTATTTTTAATTTGTTTTTTATTAATTGTTTTTTTTTGTTTTATTTTGTCAGTTGATAAGCATTTACTTGGTTCTAGGATACCTAAATATTAATCGTTTTTATTTAAATCTTTTATAAGTTCGAGCATAGATAAATATTGGCTGATTATTCTTAGCTTTAAAAGAATTTACTTGTTACTGAGATGGGTAAAAGTCGCCCGTTTATATTTATGACTCAGCGTTTATGAAGCTTGGAGATAATTAAACATCGGTCTCATATCACTCTAAATGTATTTATTTGGTTCGAAAATAAGTAAATATAATCATTCATATTTGAGTCTATAATTATTTCCTTGTTTCGGAGAGTGATAAACATTGGTCGTTTATATTTCATTCTGAAATAAATTAAGTTCGTTTGGTTAAATGATTGTTTTGTTTTTTACGGTTTATCAACCTTATGTGTGTTATCTATAGCTGAACCATATTTCGAATTGCGATATTGTGAATATCACATGAACATTTTTTTAGAAGAACAATGATTTTTCAAGAGTCCTAATATTTAACCCATAACTAGGGGGAGAAGAGATGGATTCATACCTTTCCTAAACATATTTGCGCATAAGTCAATGTAACGAACACGACTAGAATTCGGACACCGTCTTTCGATTTACATTTCTGAGTCTACTTGTTTCAGGGATTTGTGAGCTATATTTGATTCTTTTAGCAATTATTTTCCTGATATAGGTAACGGTCGATTATTTACGACCAGAGGTGATTGAGTGGCTTGTTTTTTTTGGGTTTTTTTAGACAACTTCTTCTCGATAACGACTACTATGTAGAAAAGATTCTAGAAATGGGTCGAAACCTCTTCAAGACTAGGGTCAACTGTTATCTATCGGCCATATCCTCAAAATTTGCATTTACCTCCTCTTACGTCCCTACAACAAACTCACTCAGTATCCCTTTGCCTTGGGCGGCTCTTGGGTTTTTTTATTGGCCGAATATTTAGTAAAAGAAATCTTCATATGCCGAAGGTTGTATTTACTCTAGTCTCCCCACTGAGATGGTATGTGACACAAGGTCGGATTTAATGTAGGAAATCTGAGGTTGTACCCTCGGGCCTTAATTGCCAACCATCGGTATTACTACCAAACCCTCATCTCTAGCAGAATGAGAGATTGCAGCCAGCAGGCAGATGTTCCCTGGGACCAGTCACCTCAGTGTATTTTATTTTACCCAGCTGCGTCTCTGCCTGCAGACAGAGCAACCATAGAGTAGTACTCTGCTTGAAAACAGAGTCGCAACTGACAGATGATAATCAAACCCCGGCATGTCCCGTGGAAGGTACTCCTTATTGACCATGTTCGCCATAGTCTATGAATATAGAATCCAGCACAGTACGTAATCTGTTCAATGAAACAACGCCAATACCACTAGCAGCAGCTGTTCAGTAATTCTTCAGTCTTCGATATCAGAGGTTGGCAGTGAATATTCCGGAATAACATGGCTGCCTTTATAAACGTCATAATATTTTGAGCTTTCTGATTGGTCAACTCTTCTATTGGTGAACTATAAAATGAGTCAGCTCATTTTGGTTGTCTCACTAGTATAGAAGGGACCCAAAAACTGTAACACTCCTGACTATTTAATGATACTGTACTGCTGTAGTAATCCATTAAAGCCACTCCCAACATGTACATCGGCATAGCGGCAGAGTTGTAATTTTGTGTATTTTGAATTGAGTTCTCAGGAACTGCAAACTTTTGAATCAGCATTGTTAAAAACAAACCCACACCGCCGTAGGATAATGCAATATATGTTACTTGACAAACCGCAGGCAAAAGAATAATTAGTCCCGGCATCGTTTTTCTTCTCTCATTTCACTATTCATTTTACCTTTAACCTACATATTACGATTTTTCCAGGTCTTCAATGTATATCAACGGCAGAACTAATGCGAACCGGATCAAAATTGGCTTCCAGTCGACTGCTGATTCTGTAAACTCCGTTTTTATTCATCATTTTTTTGTTTGTTTTTTTTTATCACAAGTGTCATGTTGATTCATACATTGAATATTAATATTGTATTTAAGACCTGTTATGGCGTTTTATATTTTTTTTCTTTCAAAACGGCCATGATTTTGTCTTACCTTATATAATATAATCAGTGTGTACGATGATCTATCATATGGAGTACTATCATGGTGAAATATATTTCTCCTGAATACTAGTAACCATATATTTTTCAATTCCATAATTTCTACAGTTTATTTTTTAAATCCAGAAGCTCATATGCGACGGTGTATACAATATACATAATTTATTCTATCATAATTAGAAAGTATATTTTGAGTTTCTATCACCGGGTGTAAAAATAGGTTTAAAGCTTGTAAGAAAAAAAGAAACAAAGAAAGAAAAGAATATATTTAGAATAATAGTTCAACTGTAGCTAGCCTTACATTGCTGGAAAAGTTTTTTTTTTTTTTAAATTAATTTTCACTATAATTCTATTTATCGGTGATTTGGAAAAGGACTGATTATCAACGACAGTTCACTTTACATTCGTTGAAGAGATAAGAAAGTATTGTTTGGAATATTTCGCAGCTTACTGACTTCCATATATAAAGAAGAGTATAAATTATTCAAAAAAGGATAAAAAAAAATGAAAAAACAAAACAAATGAAGCTAATGATTCGTTGCGTAGATTTATAATTTACGATTATTTTCCTGATATTCCAGCATCGACTGAGCGACAGATATCGCTCAGTCGGTGCGAAAACAAATGGGGTAAAATCTACCGCATCATGCTGCTTGGAGATTGCATTTACAGGTACGCTATTAAGGGTTTCTAACATATTAGGGGAAGAAAATACGACCAACCGATGATAAACAAAATCAAGTTATTTTCTCTCCCGAATCTCCAAGGTCAGGTTACAGCATTAACAGGAATATGATTAATAAAATGATTTTTCCTTCACACATAAAATACAACGCTTCCTTTTATTCATAAAAAAAGAATTGCTTGGAATAGGAAATCAAAATTTCGTATTTTCATGAATTCCGCATACAATTTATTTTTTTTAATATATTAATGATAATTATATATATATATATATATATATATATATATATATATATATATATATATAAGTATATATATATATATGTGTATATATATGTATATACGTATATATATATATGGATGCATATATATATATATAAATTTATATATATATAAATTTATTTTATATAACAATGATAATAATAATATACATATATATGTATATAAATGGGTATATGTCTATATATATTCATATGTATATATATATATCCATATGTATATATATATATATATATATATATATATATATATATATATATATATATATATATATATATATATATATATATATGTTGTTTATAGGGCATCAGACCATTGTTCAAACATATATTGTTAATATAACAAACCACGAATGTTTTATCATGAACCTTTCCAAGCATTCGATAATGGCTTTAGTTGCAATAGAAAATAAAGACAAAAACTATCCAACATTTGGTATTTCTTCATTAGATTTGTTCGTCGATCTAAGCTTTCAGCTCACGTGAGCCGTCATCAGAGTGGTTATATGGACATTACAACAGATGTTCACCTGTCAAAGATGACATCCTTTTTTGTTTACGTGTGACAATAGCAGAATTACATTTCAAAACAGTCACAACATATTACAATGCATTTAATCATATGGATCTGATGATAACATTACTTTCTCTCACTTGGTCATGTATGACATCATAGAACAACATTACAAATTTGCGCCCTGTCTGCTGTTATCTTTATAAACAAAACAGGATGCCATATTTATCATCTGTGTTGTAATGTCCATATAACTACTCTGTTGATGGCTGATGTGAACCGAAAGCTTAGATCGACGACCAGTATAATAAAGATATATCCAAATGTTGAGCAGTTTTTGTCTTTATTGTTTCATGATACGAAATACATTATACGACGATTCAAAAGGCTCATGATAAAGCATTCGTTTTTTTTTCAAATTTAACAATCTCTCTCTCTCTCTCTCTCTCTCTCTCTCTCTCTCTCTCTCTATATATATATATATATATATATATATATATATATATATATATATATTAGCGAATGTACATAATATCACACGTCGATAGAACGAATCGGAGTTTTATGCCACTTCGTAATCTTCAGGAGCAGGATATTCACTAGCCTTTAAGCGTTATGAAATTCGCGTTCCCGTGGTGTTGATTTAAAATTCTGTATTAAAACTTTTTCATTTTATTAGTGTTGTTGACAATATTTACATTAATTATTTAAATTTTTATCGGTCAAATTCTTAGCTTGAAAGATGATAAATTTAAAAAAATATTTTAAATAGTTTAAAAAAATTACGCAAACACGCTCTGTATCAAGGTGAATAACTCGCTTTTTGCATGCAAACATCGTTAATTGTAATAGAAATGATTGCTGCTTATTAAAATATATTAGTAAGGTAATTGTAATGATAAAGTTACGCAGGTGTAGACATTACGAAAGCTTTATTCAACTGAGATTAAATGGTCCGGGTATAGTGTTCTTTTATAGTCCCGGTAAACAGAAATAGCACACTGAAAGACGAGAGTAACGAAAACTATGGGAGACCACTTTTCATTCTTCATGACAGTAATGTCATATGGAATTAACTTAGCTTTCCCGATGTTAATTTAATTACTAGTTAATATAGATATATAATGCATTTGGATCCTTGCCTTATACGTAAAAGGTGACATTACATATACACACGCAATAAAATAATCAAGTGCTATCTATAATATGTAATTATATATTCGTATATGTATATAAAATGATATTAGTGATGGATGCTCTGTATATTAATTGATGTTAAACATTATAATAATATTCGTAAAATCTATTTTACAATATATTTTAATCGCAGTTTTCAATCGTGGGATATTATGTATAGTCACTAATATATAATTAATAGCTCTGTTATATAGTATTGAGCACCTTTTTATTACATTTGAGAAATATATATACATATATATTACGTACGCGCAAGTATATGAGCGTATACATGTGTTTTTACCATACCTATATATATATATATATATATATATATATATAACAGTTTCGTTAAAAACGATTGACAAGATACAGCCATTAAGTTCTTATTTAATTTTTCTTATGTTCTTTTCTTTTTTTTCTTTTCTAGACATAAATTATATACAAATTACCACATTTTGCGGAACAGTCTGTCTGTGGAGGACTATATATATATATATATATATATATATATATATATATATATATATATATATATATATATATATATATATATATATATATATATATATATTAGGATATTACAAAAGGAAAGTCGCTACACATTTGCAGTCGTGTCTCAATGAATCCCATCATTTTCTTATCATACCTGGATATATATATATATATATATATATATATATATATATATATATATATATATATATATATAGATAGATAGATAGATAGATAGATAGATAGATAGATATGTGTGTGTGTAAGAGAGAGAAACAGAGAGCAAGGCTGACAAAATTTCTCTTTAGAAAGCCGGAAACGGTGATCAAGCGACTTGAGTCAACACCTTCGTAGTAGTCAGTTATAGTGACAATTAACTTAAAATTCTCTAAACTATTCGTTGATTGTTTCTGTTGGATTTAGTGCTAAGTAGTTGACGGCGTTTGTGTTGATTTCGGAAGCTAAATCCCGAAGTGCCCCACCTGATAAATATAGAACAGGGAATTATGTTACCACGTTCGAGTCGGAATCGTTGCTAATTCATCATTTTTCCCTAAATAGAACTGTCCAGGGATGTAGGTGTTTATCATAGGATTGATACTGTTTACAAAACAAACGCGTACTCTGTCTGCGTATGGACAGTGGACGAGAGGTTTGGGGTCATTTTGAAACCTGTCCTCGTCGTTTATCTTCTGATGCCACAGAGATTTTAAAAACACCGGCACGGACTAAAAGATCTGGGCT
>OZ038482.1:81293225-81310725 GCA_964036315.1 Acanthosepion esculentum | reverse complement strand
TTGTAGCTCTTACAAAATATTGTCCTTTCTGTTATCTTTCCTAATCCCAGTTTTGCCAACCATTTACACAAGTTAGGTAGAATATTTGCTGTTCTCTTCCGTTTCTCTTGCATCCAATGTCTTGTAGGTGACAACTGTTCTAAGCCGTCTTCCCTCAATATTCACCCTAGAAGTGCCAATTTTCACTTCCTGTTCCTAAGTATAAGTGTTCTTTTCGTTTCCACTTCACTTAAGTCTTCGTTGTTATTCACATGTTCAGTCCATGGTATTCTCAGCATCCATCTGCAGAACCACAAATTAAATCGGCTGCTCAGGCTTGTCACTTACCTTCATTCATCGATTGAATCGTTTTCTAATACTTATCAACCCGTTTCAGTTTATTTAAAGCTAGAATATAATTTTAGATAGGAAGAATTTTGTTTTTGGAAAGGCTAATGATTTCGTGATAAAAGTCTTACTAATTAACCAGTAGCTTAGAGAAAAATAGAATTGGATTTATACCTTTCTCAAGTGTATTTTCGCGTAAGGGAATATAACGAACCCAACTTGAATTGAAACTCGGCTTCCCGATTAACAATTTTGATCCATTATCATTTGCACCACCCGCACATTCAACATGGCATTCCTAAGAGGTTACCCCTTCTAGGTACTATGTTCGACGTTGCTTAACTTCGGTGATCTGTTTCAACGTGATGTGGCCGTAAGCCTTAGTTACAACCACTTTTGTACTGATAAACTTGAGAAAGGCATGAATCTGTCTATTCCATCACTTGTTATTTGTTAAGCAGTGACACCCTCTAGCATTAGTTGGCAACCAATGTATAAGAACTAAAGGTGGATATAAGCGGCGAGCTTTGTTCGTTTAAGAGGGGTCAGTGTTGATTTTCTTTTTTAGTCGCCTTTTGTCACAACTGGACGGTTTCATGTTGCTCGGGACCTTCCCCTGTTTAAACTAGACTCTTTTGTTTACCGAATTAACCCTCTCGAGTCCCTTGGGACATGTGTCCCACAGATGTTTTCAACACGTCCTACTGGACGTAATTATCCCCAAGACGCATTGATATAGGATAAAAGGGACATAGTGTCACGTTGTTATATTTATAATAATACATTCAATAATATTATTTTTTAAAGCCAAAGTCATTTACATGTGTCTCATGAAACGACCAATAATATTTTCGGCAGTACACATCAATTACAAGTATGGGAACTTGAAAGTGTTCATGTGCATAATCGTTATTCCCGGGTTGCTCTCGGCATTCTTTTTTATTAAAATTCATGTCAAGAATCCAACCTGCCCATTTTTGTCCCCCATTTTTATCTTGATTGGTCAGCCTTTGATATTTCCCCACTCAGTAATTTATTTGTTCTCTCCCCTTCCTTTAACGAGCGAGTTGATTGATTCTACTTCGCGTCAGAATATATTGGCCACTGTTATTTTTCAGTGGGGGTGTACGGTTCCTACTAACATATTTTATGTTTAGTTTCAATGTTTTCTTGTATTTTACTTTATTATTCGATTCAAGCCGCCTCATGTCATGCCATATATATTTTAGCTATTTTTCTATGAAAAAAAAATTCTATATGTCGTGAAATTTTTCTGACGGGGGTGTTTTCGTTGTCTCCCTTTGAATATGCTCTATTGTGGTATTTGTCGTATGAATGATGATGGATGAATTCTTGAGGTGATTGAGTAATGGATGAATTGATCGAGAATCAGATTCGCTAGGTTTAGGATAGTTAGTGACGACCAGCCTCACGCAACATCCACTTCGGCCTTGTGCCAAAATTGTATATTTGATACAATAAATATAAAGTCTAGGAAAACGAAAATTCAGAATAGATAATAGAACCGCAAACCACGGCAATTCATAGATAATAAAGAACATAATCTGTGGAGCGGTCAAGATCGCCTACGTTCAGAATTGAATTTTAAAATATACTACATTTTCTCACAACACCGTTCTTTTTTTATCTTCAACAATCTTTTGAAGCAGTTGGTGTTATAAAATGTCCAATGTATTTGGAAAGGCCAATGACCTACTTGCCCTGTCTTTAATCTAAAATTATAGCATCTATAATCGATGGTCTCTGAGTATCATTATTTTATATGGCGCAAAAACACAGAGAGGGCAAACGGTTATGAGTTTTTCTTCATTTCAATTAGTCTAGGTTAGAATGAGAGACAAGCTGTCTTGATTTCAAATTGTCTGAACACCTAAGGCCTTTTTTCTCCTTTGGAATCATGGCTAGTCTATAAATATGGTCTGCACAAATTACTGTAGTGATTTCAATTCAGTATGAAAGACCTAAAACATGAAGATTAAATGACTTTCTAACACGTTTTTTGAATAGCTTGAATGTTCATATTCTTGTTTCATTCTTTTCAGATCGTTTTGTAAATTTTAGGTTTTGTTCAAAATATTTAAGCGGAAGATACTGCACAATACTTTTCCTTTATGGTTGGCACAAGGATGGTAGTCTTTTACTATGTTTCGTGACTGGTGAGAACGTGGGTGACCAGGTCCCTCCACAAAGGCCTACCTTTTTAATCTCTTAGCAATGTTTTGCCTTCTTACTGTTAGCTCCAATTCTTGTCCTGTCATCCATTTATACAAGCTTGTTATGTAAGCTATCGGCTAGCTCTCAATGTCCCTTTTGACATCAATATATAAACCTATTTTTCTCATATGTGTTCCAGAATTTTAATTGTATTTGTCTAATTCTATGTATAAGTGTCCTTTTTGCTTTCTTTAAAACTATTGTCAACAGCCTAGTCTATAGTATTCGCAGTGTTTTTCTGAATAATTCACTCGCCTTAACTTTCATTTTCATCTCTGAGGAATCTATCCAGCATTCATTCATAATATAGACATTTACATTGCATAACGTTTCAGTACTCTTTCTCTAACGAAATTTATATATTTCTAAAACAAATCCTGTTTCTTATTTGTTTGCTTCGCTTTCGGAAGGCCTCTTTTATTATTCTCATGCGCCTTCGGATTTCAGTGTCACAATGTCCGTCATCTGTAAGAACATATGCTTGATATTTAGATTTCTGCACTTTTTAAAAAGTTTGACGCCTCCCATTAGTAACTTATATCTTGCATTGTTCCTCTTGCTGACAACAAACTGTTCGTAACTGATGAGTAGTCCTTTCATCTTGCTTTCCTTTACCACCTAGTGGTAAAATTCCTTCCATATTTTCTAAGTGTGGCATCAACACATTGTTTATTCAGTCAGTTTTACGACACTGAATTAACTCTTATCCGTTTAAAGATTACTGTCTTCTATTGCTCGATTCGTTTGGAAGGAAGACCTGCATGAAAAGACGTGTGTGGTCGATATAAATCAAACAAAGTTTTACTCTTACTTCTGAATTCTACCTGTTTTCATTCTACTGACCATGTCTAAGGCTTCCTTGTCTGGTTCTTATTTAGTAGTCTTAAGTTATTGCTTGACCTTTTTCCAGAGAATTCAATTACACACTGCCCACCCGAGAGATTGAACGCACATTACTATGTAACCAAATTCATGAACCAAGATTTTAATCAATACACAATTTTTTGTGGTTTTTCTTTGCGTACTGGATCTAATGTTTTATTCTGACATAATGTTGGCTTTAATAGTGACGTTTCTAAAAATATTTCCTCGATGTATTGCGTGTATATGATTGCTATCAGTGATGAAAACGGAGAACCCATACACAAGCTTTCCTCCTGCTGGTATATATCAGCCAATATTGGGACGGATTTTGTCTGAACACAGATTGTCGATATTTCCATCGGATTATCAATCGGACAAAATTAAGGTCAGTGGTAATGGTAATGTAATATTACCCATTTCCTTGTAAGGGAACATTCGACATTCATTGACCGACCAGATAGTACTGCTGCCAGTCGAAATTTATTAATTATGTCATTATTTTAAATGTTTTGTAATATGGAAAATCTATCGGCAGTGTAGAAAGTAAAGATAATGTCATTATTTCCCGTTCGAGTTACATGTACTCTCCATTTTAAATGTTGCTGGTCCTCAATAATGTGCATGTAAATATTGTAAATAATGAGTACTCATCCCATAAATTCCGACTGAAAATTCTCATAAATGTTCGCCACATTGCTTAAGGGAGGAGGGGTCAATTTATGAAAAGCGGCATACCGACAGGGTTTGCTGCTCTAAGAAGCCGTAACAGCTTGACGGTCAAAATCAAGGAATTTTTTTCTTAGGCTAGGTACAGTCTGAAGACCTTGGAAATTTTGATGATTTATTTGTTGATTCCAATATCTTAGGGAAGGAAAACATATGTGGCAACAATAACAATAAAATGTAAACGTTCAGTATAGCGCTTCATTTAGATCAGTAAAGAATCGGCGGAATAAAATTGAATAATTGTATTCTGCCGATTCTTTACTTCTCTAAATGGAGCGCTATACTGAATATTTTCTTCTTCTTTTTTAATTTTTTAATTTTTTTTTCCCCCTAAGATATTAAATAAAAATTTTCGTCGAAATTTCCAATTATTGATAATCGAATATTTCGCAACCTCGTTCAAATATGGTTCAATTTATACGTTGCTATTCCATAAATCCTTGGTTCATGCCTCTCTATGCTCTAATGTCATCCGAACAAACGCCATCTACTAATCAGGAATCCCAGCTAAGAAATCCAGATTAATGAGTCTTAACAGTTTCTTAATTCTGTATTTTTAGGATGAAATATTTCGGTACCCTATCGCTTTGTTGAAGGCAAGATAATCAAATTTCAAATCTAAATCATTTGCCTAATTAAAATACTAATTCGAAAATATATCCTCGTTTAATATAGGCGTCATAAAAATGAGTCCATAAGTCTGTACATTTTGACTTATACATTTTTCCTATTATCCAGAGGTAATTTTCAGACTGATAGGAAAATTAGTTCTCCCAGCATTGATATCCTTTTCAGTTCCATCCAAATTATGTACATGTGCATGTATATCTAAAATATCGGCCAATCCAGGTTATGTGCTGATTAGACTGAGAAGTAAGGGTATGTATTATTCTATTGTTTTATTTCAAAATCAGTCAAATTGCGTGCATGGGCGTTTATTAAATGGAACACGCACGTGCAAGTCACTGATGCATATCACTTAATTTCGCATATACAGTACAGACACGCATACCAAATCACACACATTGAATGACGGACAGAGAATCATCTCTTCTATTATAATACAGATTAACGAAATTTGCTAATTCCATCATTCTCAAAATAGATTCATCACATACTTATGTTAAGTCAACCCTTCCAGTTTTTTAAAAGTACACTTAACATTTGTACTGCAAAAAATATTCGGGACTAACATATACTACCTATAGTGAGTAAATATATTTATGTAGCAATAATCAATCACTTGTCAAAAGTGTCTACCTTCATATTTTTGGCAAGCTAATATATCTGGGGTCATGTTTTCATCTGAGGGAAGAGATAAGACTCCGGAGCATCCATTACGTGGAATCCTAAACACGTTTTTAGTTTATCGACATCCCCTGTCTAATATTTCAATTCTAGGTTTCGCAAAGTTTAGCTTTCTCACCCTTGTTCCAATATTAGTTCACAAGATCAACGTTTTTATATATTTTTTATTTAAAAAATTGTCTTTTGATTATGCTCCAAGATAATTTAACTTACTTAAAAATTCGAGCATCACACCTTTTTTTTGCCTTTCCACATTTTATAAGTATAGTTCGTATACGGCCGATCGTCAATGGTTGATTTCACGTACTTGTAAAATCTAGACTATCGATACTGGCTTACAGACAAATCACGTTAAAACATCGGTTCCCATACAATCGCCGAATTTAAGCAGCGTTGACCCTGGGAGACAACATGGAAATTCCAGTTGCTGTAAGTTTAGATGTGCAGGTGGTTTAATAGATAATGGCTCGTTTTTGGGGAAACCGGAAAGCCAAATTCCAATTCGAATTGATATAGTTATATTTACATACTCACAAATACTCTTTGGAAAGGTGCGAATCCATCTATTCTCTACCCCCAGATATAGGTTAATTATTAGGACTTGTATCAATAAATCATTATTTTCTTCAAATATTCTTAAAAATTAAAATGAGGCATCTAAAATATCGTTCTAGAGAAAGATGCTGAATATAGCGTAAACGGAGAATGTAAAACACAAGGAAATTTTAAGGATAAAGAGAACAAAACTGACATTTATCTATACAATCAGAAGGAGAAAGATTACAATTCTAGGACACATAATGAAGGAAGAATTCTTGGAAAATTGGGAGCAGATAATAGTCAAATCGACAGCATAGGGAGAGCGATCAGCCAGTTCAAAACCACAGTGACGCACAGTCGACATTGAAACCAAAGGACTTGTGAATTTCAGTATTATCCTGATGAAACAAGACACTTTCGTGTTCATGGTCGCTTGATCTTGATAGCCTTTCGTAACTGCCTCAGCATGTTGGTATTTTGATATTGATATTGTGTCCCATTTCAAAATAGTCAATAAACACAATTTTTTTTGCATCCAAAAAACTCTCGCCATCACCATACCTGCAGATGAAAAGAATAGGTGGCGAGGGTATATTTCACAGCATGGACTGCCTCTAGATCAAACCGATAAACCCAACACTCATCCTATCAAATTTTTCTCTGATCTGATCAGCTGGTGTACTTTTGATCAGGCAGTCAGTAGACGTGGCACTCCCCATTAGAAACCTTCGTCATGCCAAGTGCAGAATATTCTCAACTCTTACATGAGATTCTTCTAATAGATTTGATTTATAATCTATCCACTAATATGTGGTGAACACTATCTATATTTACCTCGGTTGTGGCAGTTGCAGTAGGTCCAGATCATGGGTCATATTCGAAATTTTGACATCCCATCCAGATTCAGCTCCCCACATTTGCACTGTCGATAAAGTAAAGCTGGTGCGCCATACCCTAATGCAGCCCCATGTCAGCATAAATATCACTGGGGGGTACGCCCTTTTTTGTACACGTACATGAAAGCACCTCGATGCCAAATATTGTTCATTTTCAAGAGAAATCGCTACTAGTTACATTTAAAGTCTTCTTTGAACAGTCAAATATTATTTTACCTGAAAAGATACAATGTAGTTATTAATAAAAAAAGAGTTAAAATTAATGCATGCAAGATATCACATCTCACTATCGTTCCTTCATAGTCAGACTATGAACTTTGCAGCCCACCCTTCTATGCCAAGTTGAGTATGTCGTAAGAAATTGCGTTTAAACGTAAATTAAACGACCTTACACCCTTCCGACATTTCTCAAACAATAACTCACATTGTGCGATCAATCCACTCTGTATTTATTATGAGTTACACATCTAAGGTTCGGTATATCATTTTGAAACTGTTCCTTGTATGATCACAGAGGTTAATCAAATTCGAGATTGGTCAGTAAATAGAGAGTTGACTGTCTGGCCATACCACGTGCTGTAAGCTTGGATGTGCCGGTGGTTTAATAGAGAACGGCTGGGAATCGGTAATTAGAGGGCCGAGTTCCAATTTCAGTGGGGTTCATTATTACGTGCAAATAACCTTGAGAAAGATATGAATCCACCCATTCTCCCCCAGCTAGAGTGTAATAAGTAATACATGTGTCAGTAAATATTTATTTTCTTAAGAACTAAAAATATCGTTTGGCTTTAAATAACGAGGAAAAAGTTGATAAGTCTTAAAAATAAGTAAATTTAATAGGTGACCGACCTCTGATACCTGTACGTCTGTCTAGGAGACACAATAAAAAAGTTGAATAGTTGTGGATTCTGGTGCAGTAGTTTGGCAAAAATATTTTTATGTTTTGTCAGACTCCGCCGACCACGACCATATGTGACATTGAGGCATTCTATGTGGTTAAGTCTTTTTTGGTGATTACTGTTGTTGATTCGTAGTGGATCAAATCGGTTTATCCATGAGTAAGTTTCTACGGCTGCTGCCCTGTCAGTGCATAAAAGTCGCTCTGTCTCTGTCACGTAATGAAACTCAAATCAGCCGTTTTTACAGCAGGAGAGATGTTTTTGTTGTTGTTGTTGTTGTTGTCGTTGTTGCTGTTGCTATTGTTATGTATTTTAGCATTACAAAGCACCACGCATTTTACCTTGACGACTGGAAACCATAAATGTTCCGATTAGGGAAACAGTGCCGACAACTTCTTAGTGACGGAGAGAAAGGAGTCTGTGAAAAAGACTTCCTAAAATTAGAATTTGTTGACCCACGTTCTCACGGGCTGAAAAATATCACTTTTTTTTTTAGAAGGAAATCTCCTCTCGCTAATTACTGATGCCTCAATTCGCGACAGGATGAAGGACGTACAGCAATATCCCGTTTCCTTATATGTCAAGACCCTTAAAATACATCGTATTTCAATATATGAAATATTTCCAACAATCTGTTCCGTTTATTTCTTTTAGATATTTTCGTTTTTATCTTATTATTCTTAAATATAATCCCCTTTATTTTATTAATATAATATTACTTATATAACCCCTTAGCCCAAAAATCTAAATTATATGTAATGTATAATATCTCCAAAATTCCTCTTCGACTATTTTGAACAAAAAAATCTTTGTAGATTAGCTTCATATAATAGCATCTCTATCTCGCCCTAAACCGACTTGGAATCCCGACATAAATCCTCGCTCGCTCGGTTGATTTACAACGATAATTCACTTATTCACTTGTTCCCTGAGGATCTCACCTTTAGTCCAACACCCGCGATGCGAGAACTGACATTAAAATTTAAATATCATATGTAAAATTCTGCGTAGTTTCCATTTTCTGAACTCCGATCTGACCAGGTCAGAACGATAATCGTGAGACAACAATTGGAAGGTGTAGCAACCTCAGTAGACAACTTGGCTCGCATCTGATGAGAATTCGCATCACAATATCTTTGACCTCAAGACGTTACTGTCAGCGTCTCACCTCCGTAAACCGTGACATTTAAACTCTTGTCTTAAAGGGAGTACGCCAAATGCACGAAACACCTCGCCTTGAAATATCAGTAGCGTGAATCAAGTAAATATATATATATATATATATATATATATATATATATATATATATATATATATATGTGAAAAAATACAAAATGAAAACTTAATTTAACCGACGCGCTTCGTCCGCCGATGGACTCTATCAAAGCGAATATAGAGATTTTATTTTGTAACGAGTATTTATATACAAAAGAAAAAATATATATATAATATTTGATATAGCGGTGCTCATGAATATTCATCAGGTTGGCGGAAAAGTGAGGCAAATTCATGGGTGATAGAATTCGCTGCCTAATAAACGAAAGTGAGTTGGGAGTATTATTTTTTGTAAATTTGTATCACTTCACGTTCATGAAGAGACTTGACGTTTCCGCCAATTATGAGATTTACGTTTAGAAAATAAAATACAATATAAAACGAAGAAGTGTATATTCTTATGAAATATGCTTATTTTAGTAAGAATTGCTTCATATTTTAGTTTTTACTGTTGTTGAAACTCATATGATTTTTCTTATTTGGTACAGATTTTGTCTCTGTTTCTGTAATACCTGTTCGCAAATTCAGAATATGATGGTCCTCGCCACGTTCTATAGCCTCCATTCTCCAGAAGCCATTTTAAATCATTAATCCGAGGAACCAGTTGCATACAACTGACTGTTTAGATATTTCGGAACGATTTTATCGCTATGCATGTTATCCATATTATCTGACGAGGCAATTTAAGAATATGACTTCGGGACATGTCTTGGTGTTTGTCACATCTTGCGGTAATGTGAAAAACTATCCTGTCGTAACCTAGGGAAGGTTACTGAATAGAATAACAACACGAATGTAGTTAATGAACGATAATACTTACGACAAGAACAACACATATAAGATTTGCCAGAGGCGCGTAGAAGTAGTCAACTGCTAGAAGTGAGTCAAATGAATTTCACAATGAATCTCCAACTGAGTATAAATGCCAACCGCCCCACGCGGTCAGATGTGGCACAAGGCCGAAACGGGATCGGGTAGCCCTTTCTCGAGATGAGATTCCGCACTTCGACATAGCCTCGTCTGGAGATCCTCTCTGCCCGGATGCAGAGAGTTTGACCAGCACAGCTGAGAGACGAATCTGCAACTACTGGATATCTACCAACCACCTCAAGCAGCCAGATGTGGCACATGACCGAATTTAATGTGGGGCCAAAAATTTCCCGTAGACCCCCATATAAAACTGGGTCGGGTAGCTGTTTTCGAGACAAATGCTGCCCTTCGATTTCGCCTCGTCTGTGGATCCTCTCTGCCCGGAGGCAGAGAGTTTGACCATCACTACTGGAGACGCATCTCCAACTGCAGACCAACATACAGTATTTACTACTGTATTTATGTGAATGGGGACATACCCATTATCTTCCGTAGGCATGCTACAAAATATGCCTAGTCAAGCCTATTCAATATTTAATTTTCTTGGCATTTATATTGAATTTATTACCCATATACCAAGGTTTTAGAAGTAGTTGATAATAATAATAATAATAATAATAATAATAATAATAATAATAATAACAACAACAACAACAACAAATACAACAATAGAGAACTGGAACAAGAAAAAGCTTATAGGTGCATAGTAATTAGCGAAGGTGGTAGAATACAGAATACCCAAACCTAGGAGAATGTAAGAAAGGAGTAGTAAAGGCGTGTGCGTCTGGAACGGAATACTGAACTGAATTCAAAAAACAGAATATCAGCCATTTTACTCAGTTACTGTGTAAAGTGTGTATAGATTCTTCAGGATTTTGCTCAAAGACAGTATCATTTAGAGGGCATCTGTTCGAATAGATAAAATATTAATGAAAATAAAGCATTAATCATACACATATTTTTTTTAAAAAATCTGCTTTAACGATCCGTCCGCACACAAAATTGTGACACTGTTCAAATGTATACGCTGAACGGACGGCTGAAACAAGGATAGGCCAGCCAGTAGAGTGTACGCAAAAGCAAGCATCCAATCATCTATTGTCATTTTCAATAGATACGTGTGTTTTTTTTTTGTTTTTTTTTCAGATACCACGTTTTGACTAACATAGTAAATCTATGTCCCCAACTTGTGCATTCGTGAATCTCAGTAAAGAAAATGTGTTATTTGACAGCATTTGAACATGCGTCTCCCGACTAGGAGTAACTACTTCTCTATAATCAAGCGTATTTTTACGGAAGATTTCACAATCAAGCAAAGTCCATTAGCCTTATTTAAGAAATAGATATATCTTTTATAGATCACATATAATATTTTCAAAATATTTCAAATTCTGTATTTTTATATAATTAAGAAAACGGAAAATGATATATATATATATATATATATATATATATATATATATATATATATATATATATATATATATATACAAACATATATGCATGCACACATACACACACAAGCACTTCTCCCTCTAGCTATTGGTAATTACCAAGACAGACAGGGTTCTATAGCCTTAAATAGCAACTGGTCTAGGAGAAGGACAACACTGAATTCAAAACTTTCGGAATGCTGTTTGGGGACCTTGGGGCACGTAGCGTACCAGGTCTCTGTATTCAGCACTTCAGAAAGTTTGGTTGTTTCTGCACAAAGCCTTCACCACTATAATCATAGCATATGCGTTGGTGTCTGGGCTGTCGGTTCTTGGGTAAGGAGTTGCTGACCCTCATACGTGGAATAGGACGGGAGAATCTACCATAAATATATATATGTATATATATATATATATATATATATATATATATATATATATATATATGTCATCCACAGACAGACTATTTCGCGGTATCACTGATCATCAGTGTGGCTAGACGTCCGAATACCTCTAGCTAAGATCGAAACCCGACTGAAGTGGCGTCAGACGGGGATTCTATCACTAAGTCGTTGATGTATGTAAGTATATTAGGGAAAACTCAAGAAGTTCAAATAAATATTACATTAACTTGAAAGGGATAGTTTTAAAAACGTCACATTAAACATTAGTTTCTCAACGTAAGACTGACCACAATTTTATATAAAAAAATGCTACTCTAATTAAAAGAGAAACCAATTCAATTAGATAAAAATATTTTGAAAATGCTTTAATGCTAGTTCATCTACAGGGGGGTCCGAACGTCTTGTCACCCATATATATATATATATATATATATATATATATATATATATATATATATATATATATTATGAAATGGACAAAGTCAAACAATTATTTTATTTTTATGTTTATACATTCTTGTTATAGATACAAATATTTAAGTATATGGTCTGTTTATAATAAACAGTATTAAACAACATTTACCGACCTGAATGTCCGAGAAATTGTCATAGAAAATATTCGTCCTCCGACAGGAATCGGACCTGTATCCTATACGGAACCGACATATAGCCAAATATTTGTATCTATAAAAAGAATGTATAAATATAAAAATGTCTTTATATATATATATATATATATATATATATATATATATATATATATATATTCTATTTCAGATGGCTGACATGAGCTCCTAGAGTTTAGAATGGAGATGGTAAGTGACAAGACTTTCGGACCGCCCACTTTATTAAATTCCCTTCCACGTTCTTACAACATTTCATCATTCTGTTATCATGATATGGGATATTTAATAACAAAGATGATGGGGAAAAAAGAATCTAAATGAAATTGGCGAGATTATATATACAAAACACATATACAAAAATTAAATTTAAATTTACTAGCGCCTCTCGTTTCTGCGCATGTGTATTTGCATCAACGTAAAAAACAGTCCTCAGGGACGAAACTGTTTCTACTTCGACTTGCATCTATCCTCTGCAAATATTCTTGAAATATAAAAACAAATCTATACGTTACTGAATATATATATATATATATATATATATATATATATATATATATATATATATATATATATATATTTATATATATATATATATATATATATATATTTATATTTATATATATATATATATATAGGGAGGGGGAGAGAGAGAGAGAGAGAGAGAGAGTGAGTGAGAGAGAGCAATTGCAGGTAAAATCCTAGCGAGACTGATTCTAAACAGAATCATTATACACCTTGTTCACGTAATCTATCCTGAATCGCAGTATAGTTTTCGGTCGGGTCGTGGCACTATTGACATGATATTTTCTCTTCGTCAAGTTGCAGAGAAAGTTCACGAGAAAAACCAGGAGTTGTACATGGTGTTTGTGGACTTGACGAAGGACTTTGACACTGTGAATCGAGAGGCTCTTTGGCAAGTCTTGAGGAAACTCGGCATCCTTGAAAACATGCTAAAGGTCATCATCTCCTTTCATGAAGAAATGAAAGCTAATATTGTGTCTGATGGTATGATGCTGGAATACCTTACTGCCACAAATAGTGCCAAGCAATCTTGTGTCCTGACCCCTGTCCTTTTTGCCCTTTTCTTCTCGGTGGTCTCTTCAATCATCAGCGCTTCAAAGACACACCTTCGTACGCAAATTATTCGTGATTTGTTGTTTGCTGATGGTGCGGCTCTTATAGCGACATCATTTGAGGAGGCCCAACATCTAATAAATCGTTTCTCTGCATTTTTTTCTATATGCATGTAAGGCCTTTGGTCTTACACTTAGCATAAAGAAAACGGAAGTAGTGCACCAACCTTGTCCTACTCCGAAGCAATTGCGTGGTGAGAAACAAAAAACACCAATCTACAAATTTCCAGAGAGACCATTGAAAGTAGAAGACAAAACCCTGAACTATGTAAAGTCTTTCACCTATCTTGGTAGCAAAGTCAATTCCAGTGGAAGTTTAGATGATGAAATAATGCATCGGATTGCTAAGGCTACCAGAGCCTTCGGCAAACTTCGCCATCGCTTGTGGAATGAGCGGGATATTCGACTAGATACGAAAATTCGGGTTTACAGAGCTGTTGTACTTGCCATCCTTTTGTATGGCTCAGAGTCGTGGACTTCATACAGCTACCACATACGCCAGCTACATGTTTTCCTTAAAAGCTGTCTGCGTGCAATCTGTGGAGTTAACCTTCAAGATAGGACATCTAAAGTAGACCTGCTTAACAGGTAATGTAATATTGGAGGAATCGAGACTTTTCTCATACAGTGTTAGTTACGGTGTACTGGTCATGTCTTGAGAATGTTTGATGACAGGATACCCACGATCTTAATGTACAGCCAGTTACATCAGGGCTACAGGAATGTAGGACGGCCATGGATAAGATACAAAGACAAGCTGAAAAGCAACTTGTCAGCAGTCAATATAACACATAACACCCTTGAGCGCTTAGCCTTGGAGCGGGTAGAATGGAGATCAACGTGTTTTAGTGGATTCAGCAATTTTCAATCTGCTTGTCTGAATCATCTCCAAGAAACGAGAGCAAGATCTAAAAGGTCATCCACTTCAACAGTGATCTCATCTCATAAACTTCACACGCTCCAAATGTGGCCTCCTTTTAAATCACTAGCGGGTCTTAAATCCACTTAAGATTATCGCATAAAATTTCATAACTGAATCAACTAAGCTGTCAGATACTCATACGTCGAAACCGACGGGTGAGTCCATTATTATTACATAATATTAATATATATATATATATGTAGAGAGAGAGAGAGAGAGAGAGAGAGAGAGAGAGAGAGAGATCCAAATGTAATCAAAACGAAAGTAATATAATTTCTAACGTTCAAAGCATTAATTCAAAAAAGGGCACAATACCGAGAGAAAAGCAATAATATATATATATATATATATATATATATATATATAATTATTGCTTTTCTCTCTCACTATATATATATATATACATATATATACACACATATATATATATATATATATATATATATATATAATTATCGCTTTTCTCTATATTTATACACACATATATATATATATATATAATTATTGCTTTTCTCTCGGTATTGTGGCCTTTTTTTTAATTAATGCTTTGAACGTTAGAAATTATATTAGTATCGTTTTCATTACATTTGGGTCTCTCTTTCTCTCTCTCTCTTTAAATATATATATATATATATATATATATATATATATACACACACACACAAATGAATATGTGAACGTGAAGACGAATCGGCATTTTCAAAACTCGAATTTAACCGACGAAATTGGGTAGAACATATATAGCTCAAACTTTCGCCTATATCCTGTTAAACAACGGTACCATCAAAATTTTGGTTAAGTATCCTTTCAACTTTGACTGATCTAAATTATTTAAATCATTATTCATATCTTTCATCTATTAAATATAACGATAGCTTATGTCTCAAAGAAAAATATCACATCTATCGATCGATTTGGATTTTAACGGAATCATCATTACTTCGGACATCAAAAGAATTACCGAAAGTAGAACCTTGTTTAATAGACACAGATAAATGATAGTAAACAATAAATTTTTAAATGGATAAGCCATTTTAACATTTTGATAATAAAGAAATATTCAGTATACCAAGTATAATCAATTCTTGATTTATATTCGCCTGGAATTTATCTCTTTTTCAATATTTGCTAGATGTGTATTCAAATACGCCATTCAGCTGAAATACACAGTTTAAAAACCAATGATGGCTTTCTTTGAGCGAAACCTATTGCTGAAGTGTTTCTTATCTTTAAACATGAAAAGCGATAAGAGTCTCTTTAGGACTCCAAATTTGTTATGCAAAAAAAAACAAAAAAAAAACAGACAAGCGTTTGTTTATTTCCCAAAGGATAAACGACGGCATTTTCATACAATGCATTGGGGACGTACCATTTTATACATAAAATTGAATAGGATGGCTGATATCGCTATATTCGCAAACTTAACTATTTTCCAAGTGTATCTTATAAAAAGGCTACATTTTCTTTGCAACAGATAAGCAATAAATACTTCATATAATAACCTTAATGTAATATTTCCTAATTCAGCCAGTGCATTATTTTCATAAAATAGATTTCACCAAAGTTGATGCTCGAGTGCCTCTCAAGTCAGAGTTTTGTAATATGGATTGTCTATGACTGGCATCAACTCATTGTTTATTCAATCATTTTTACTGAATTAACTGAATTAACTCTTATCCATATGAAGATTACTGTCTGCTAATGCTATATGTATTTGGAAGGATGACCTGCATGAAAAGACAGGCGTGGTCGATATAGACAAGGGACTGTAGAGTTTGGCTCTCAAGAAAAGTTTTACTCTCACTTCATTCATCTGAATTTTACCTCGGTGGCATATTCGTATATTATTGTTTTTATTCTACTGACCATGTCTAAAACTCTCTTGTCTGGTTCTTATTTAGAAGTCTTCAGTTATTGCTTGACCGTTTCCATTGAGTTCAATTACTCACTGCCCACCCGAGAGATTGAACTCACAATTTCTATGTAACCAAATTCATGAACTAACGTTTTAATCCATACGCTATTTTCAGTGGAATTTTTTTGCGTACTGGATCTAATGTTTTATTCTGACATAATGTTGCCTTCAGTGGTGACGTTTCTAAAAATATTTCCTCGATGTATTACGTGTATATGATTGCTAGCATTGATGAAAACGGAGATCCCATACTCAAGCTTTCCTACGGCTGGTATATGACATACACTATTAGGACGGATTTTCTTTGAACAGAGATTGTCGATATTTCCATCGAATAATCAATCGAGCATATTTATGGTCAATATTAATGGCAATATTAACTGTTTCCTTATAAGGAAACATTCGAAATACATTGACCGACCAGATAGTACTGCTGCCAGTCGAAATTTCTTAATTCTTTCTCTTAAAAAATATTTCAGGAAAATAGTTTTCGCAAGTCTAGTTGCTGTTATAGCTCTTTCCAGTATGGATGAGGGTAGACAGACGATGACGATTGACTTGGCATTTTAATTTTGGAAAAGTATAGTTATCTGGAGAGCAAGTAAACGTGAGGGAGTTCCACGGGCGAGAAGTGAAACTGTTGTATTAGAAGAGGTAGTTGCATTTATCTATTTCAACAGTAAACGGGTGGGACCTAGACGCCAATCTAGGACCACACTTATTTTCATGTAGTCAGTGAATCGGGGGAAAATCTTGTCAGAGCAGTTGCCATGAAAATATTTGTAGAAAAGACAGAGGGAATCCATGCCACATTGGTGAGAAAGGGACTGAAGTCAAGATGCCCAGTTAGTATCGATTATAATACAGATCTTTGTCTGGATTTTGTCAAGAACCTCGTGATGAATAGCAGGAGCATCAGACCAGATATGGCAGCAGTATTCAATGCATGGACGAATGGTAGATTTGTACATATACAAGATGGACTCTGAAGATAAAACTTTCTGGCACGACTCTGTGATCTAAATTTCCTTGCAGTAGATGCAGCCATTGATTCGATGTAGTCGCTCCACTTTAAGTCAGTTAAAAACGTGAAGCCAAGAAGGCGCAGTGTGTTGTTCTTCAGGGGT
>OZ038482.1:81248225-81288225 GCA_964036315.1 Acanthosepion esculentum | reverse complement strand
TTCTTCCCAGCCAATTATTTTATGAAAAAACTTTTCATTTTCAGATGAATTTTTTTTATTTGTTTTTAATATTGTAACTGAGGCACTTTGAAGTTACTGAGCGGTAGCTAAAACTTATACCAGACGTATTATTTGACAAATAGACTCATTTTAAACTCAGAAGGTCATAAAAAGAATCATGGTCGACGTATAAACACGTCTGTAGCTGGTTTTTGAACGTTATGTTTTATATGAGCTTATTCGTCTGAAAAAGACATATTCGGGGAATGGGATAAACGAAGTTTGGATGTATGCACAGTAAATACTAGAAAGAACGGTAACTGTTAGTGTATATGAGAGACCTATTTTTCAAAGAAAAATAACTCTTTTAAGAGGAAGGTTTTACGAATTAATAATTACTGTCTTTTTGCTATCTCTCCTAATCTCGGTTCTAGAAACCATTTACACACTCTGGTTAGATGAGTTACGCGTTGCTTTCCTCTCTTCCTTTTACCTTCAATCTGTCTTGTGAGTGTTTCTTATCTTATTAATGTTAACCATAACACCCGTTACTAGCTGTTAAGTTGTAACATAACAATCTTGTATTAATTATAGATTTGTAAAACAAAATCAGATATTAAAGGACTTTAACATATAATCGTTATATAGTTTCTAAGAAGCTACAGTATAGTTTTCAGCTTTGAAAATGTCGTTACTGTGTTACTGTAGTTTCTCAGCATGAGGCGATATCCTTATTGTGTCACTGTAATTTGTCAATGAACGCTGAATAATTCCTGTATGGAAACGCCTAATGTGACCATTACGCTTTGTAGCGTAATAGCTGTCTCCACATGCTCGGTTTTTCATGTCTATGCCCTAAATTAGTTTGTGATTTTTCTCCGAATATTTGGTTCCCAGTTTGCAATTTTCTGGCTGCTGATTTACTATTGTCTTTCTGATTATGGTTTCTGTCCGTCATATTTCTTTCTAAGCTGTGTCCCGAAAATGTTGGTTGTAGTTGGCTTGCCCTTCGATAGAATATCAAAATCTGCAGAAACTTGTGTTTCTTCCTTATTTTGTCTTCAAATAAAAATCTTTCGATCTCTGGCGTGCGTAATTTTGTGGATGGTTTTTAATATTCCAATCCTCTGAGACATAGAATTCTCTGCAGCAAACTTCTAGAATAACTTACTTCCTCCTTTTTAACTTTCTTGTCGTTCTGATCTTTCATTATATTCCTTTGAGATGGCTAGTTGTATTGCAGTGAAAATCGTCTGACAAAACATTCGAACCCTTTTCATCCCAGCCATTTGTTTTGTTGTTGTTTGTTTTATTAAATATCGCTTATCAGATTTGCTGTTTTTGTTGACATACGCGATCACTATCTTATTATATATTATAATATTATACACATATAAGAAATTCAGGAAAATAAACATTTTATCAAAAACTTTTTACAGATCAACTATAATTATTTATATCAATGCATTTTACTTATCTATTGGGTTTGCATTAATTGGTTACAAATAGGATGCTATAATTTATATCTGACATTTATAAACTCATAGTTAATTAAGTATTACTAGTTTTTTTTTTAAACCCCTACAGTTGTTTTTAAATGAGCAACTTACAATTTTCATCAGTACTCTTACTGTTTAATTTTTGTGCAAAAGCTTTCCTCATGTCGCATAACAATTTAGAATTCAGCACGCTATAAATCCCCCCGGTATAATATCGGCTCTCAATATCCAATTTGCGGTAAACCTCTCCCTGTAGGCTATGCCACAATATACGACGACATAATCGAAAATAACGCAGTAATTCATGCAAGCAAACAGTCAAACTTTGAGAGCCAATATTTACCGGGCGGGTATAAGTATGTTAAATTGTAAAGGGTTAAATTATAAAGGGTTAAATTGTAAAGGGTTAAATATTGGATTAAATTTATTCTATTTGGGTTTAATAAATAGAAAAAAGAGTTATTTCACTGTAACTAAACCCACAGAATTGCTAGAATCCCTGAATACGGGATAAAATAAAGATTTAATAAGCCTTTTTGTTTACATATACATTTTTTTCTTTTGTCCTGCTATTTTTAATTGCTTCGGCTTAACTGACGTCAGTAAAGGAGTTGCTTAAGGTTTAGTCAAATATTAATATAGTTCAGGGGATCTCAACTTTTATTGCTTCATAGTCAAATTTTATATGGAAAATATTATATAGCCCACGTGTATAGTAAATATTCTAAAGCATACAAACAATTTTTTTAATTAAAAGTTTGTTACTGGTTCGTATACTGACCTTACGCTGTAGCAAAAAGTTACAAAGGGGGTAACAAATAATGTCGATTTATGCGGCATCTACTGCTGCTGCTGTCACTACCCTATTAATGAATAAACAAAAGCAATATTGACCATAAATAAACTAGATATATAATTTAATTTTAGGGTCAAGGTTATTTTTATGGTTATGTTAGCGCTGCAAGTATTGACAAAAAATTAACCGATTTTTGTTCATAAATATGATATTAAAACATATAAATTACAAGCAACTAATAAAACTCCAGCGATATTTTTTGTTATAACGAATACTGAAGAACTATTTGAACATTAATGACCCTTCTCAAAACTATAGAAAATACAAAAAATATTCGTTGTTTGCGAGGATATGTATATCTTATCTTGGAATAGGACTCAGTTAATCTCATGTCATCTCCTGTTTCTTTATATATATATATATATATATATATATATATATATATATATATATATATATATATATATATATATATATATATATATATATACAAGTTCTTTGCATATCTCCTTTAAATATATTTTTGGGCAGCATTTGTTGAAATGCATTTTAATACTCAAAATCGTGTATCGCTCATCAAAATTTCCATTCGGCCGCCATTTACTTTTTAGTTGCACATCGACCACCCAAAATTTTAAATCGCCCACCGGTGGGTGATATCGCCCAGACCGAGAAACTATACAACATTTGCTTAGAAACTATATAACGATTATATATTAAAATTATTTAATCCCTGATTTTGTTTTAGAACCCTAAATAATACAAGATTTGTATGTTAACTTTTTACAGCTAATAATGGATTTTACGGTGAGCATTAATAGAATAAGAAACACTCACAACACATTATTTACCTTGTTCGGACTGTTGTCGTCAACTTTATTAACATATTCACTACGTTTCCGCCGTTGTACGCCCGCGGCATTCTTCAGGTGATCTGAATTCCGAACTGAACCCTTTATTTCGTTTACTCAAGAAGATTGTTCTAGATCCACGATCCATACCTCTTCTTGATGTCTCAGTTATCTCTCTTTAACTCAACTCTCCAAATTTTTGTTACTCACTCCAGTAGCCAATTTGATGGACTCACAACGCTTTGTGTCAATTTGCTTGATGCAACCAACGTTTTTGTAAATAATTACAACACCTCAGAAATGTAGACCGACTCACAAGACAGATTGAAGATAACAGCGACAGAGGAAAGCAACGCGTTAGCCACCCACCAAGTTTGTGTAAATGCTTGGTAGAAACGATATTAGGAGAGATAGCAAAAAGAGAAATCTTTACTCTGAGCTGCAAATTGTGGAGAACCATGGCCTCACACGCCTTCAGGGGACACGTTACACAGAAGTTATATCATTGTCAACCTGTCAAAATACGAACAACATGAAAGCAGTGACATAGGAAACTGCCCCCTTCCACCAGATTTCTAATTCTGAACTAACATGGAATCATGCAAGTTGTGTTTATGACATGCATCTGCCTCACTAGTATTTATAGAACTGTGCATAATGCATTTACTAATATCAATGCTATTTACAGGTACCGAATTCGCTGGCAGTTACAGTCTCAGATTTATGGATGGATTAGATTTATTTACGGCGTATCAATCTTTTGCACGTTATTTAAAGCCAGAAAATATTTTCAAATTTTAAGAATCCTTTGGAGATATTAATTATTCGATGACACAAGTCCTACTAATTAACCCATAGATGATAAATGTCGGATTCTTACCATTCCTAAAGGATTTGCGTGTAAGTGAATATACCGAACCCGACTGGAATTGAAACTGGAACTTCTCTCCCCGATTTCCAATTCTAAAACGTTATCCGATTATACATGTGCATCAAAGTTTACGGCGCCTGATATTCCTAAACGTTCACACATCTAGTTACTAACCAGGCTCGACGTTGCTTAACTTTGGTGGTCGTACGGGAGCCGGTGTTTCAACGTGATATTGTCGTGAGCCGTTAGAGACTTATAATTGCTATAGCCGTTCTAAAGCCGAAAGGATCTTTTTAAATAAAAGTATTAATAGGCAGTAAGTTATCTCGGTCGGTACATTTCCGAGTAATTAACGACAGAAAATGATTGCACGGCTTGTCAAAAGCGAATTACTGATTTTTGATTTGATACTGAACGGCCTATATAAAGAGGGTCAAGAATCTGATGTGAACTCAATTTAATTTGGCTAGCTGTCAGAGATTAATGAATGAAATGGATCTCGAAGAGAACACTGGTGTATTAAAAGAATTGACAGTTTCACATTTCTTTTCTCTATATCTGCACATATAGACAAGCATACATTTGGTATCTATAAAAAGAATTAGCTGTTATCTACATGTTGGTACTGGTATGGGCACATGGACATGTGGATAGGATGTTGCTTTACCGACATTCAGAACGGGGTTCGTATCTCACCATGGTATCCGCTTGGCCATGGGATCGCAACGTGGGGCACTATTAGGTGTCTGAAAACAATACCACCGGTTGACCCAAGCCTTGTTGCGGAGACGCATAGTCAAGAAAGAAATACAAAAGTGATCCAGGGTTGGTGCCTAGTGGCTTTGTCTAAACCAGGTATCGTCAAATGGGGACAGAGCGACCACCTAGTTGTCGGTGAGGAGTTACAGGAGCTCGATGATCGTCTAGGTGTCGAATGACACTTCGCTAAATTATACTTAGTGTGCATAAATGCTGTATTCTTCAACGCAAATGAAGGAAAGGCATTGAGTTCTACGATCAACAGAATCAAAAGAATGGATAGTCATCATGGGTACCCAGGTGAAGATTGAATTGTTTAAAAATTCATTGGAGAAAAAAGATTTTACGTATTTCCCGAACTTAATCCACTTCTCCTTGAACTCAAAACACAGTATTTCAGACGAAGATATTAAGATCTTCACTAATTACTTGCGAAAACTCCGAGACGATTTCCGTGTTCGGTTTGATGACATTGAGAGAATGACAGTTCCAGCAGAGCTTGTAACACCTTTTGACGTGAATTTTGAAAATTCGAAGATGAAACCAGAGCTTGAACAAGAAATCTCTGAAATAAATATAGATATTGCAGTGAAATCAATTTTTGAGAATAGAAATTTTGAACCTGTCCAAATTTCTTAAGTTTTCATACATTTTAATTAACATTTTATTGCCAACATCACTGCAAGTTTTAATTTTATTTTAAGCGGGGGGGGGGGGTCGCTGGAAAAGGGAGAGAAACAAAAGGGCGTATCAGGGGTCGAAAACGTTTGAAGAACTCTGGTCAAAACTGTTAATCCTGTCAGACGTCTGCGCTCTCACCAAGTAAATGTAGCTAAGATCCGCTTAGCATTGTTGCTGTGTAAACCAAAGGTTGGTTCTGTGAGTGCTGAACAGGCAGTTTGCCCGGAAAGCCGAAGTTTGATATTACCTATTTATTTAGTCCCTTTTTCACTGTGCAATGGAAAATGAAATTGGATAACGAACCTAAGAGGGACCGATACACACATACACACAAAAATACAAATATAAATGATGGAAAGTTATAACGTTTAAAATAGTTTGAATATTTATATTATGCAGGGCGCAAGGATGTAATCTGCCCCTGAATTGATTTGTCCTACAACTGATAGAAATAAAACGTCGCCCTGGGGATAACAGTCAAAACAAGGGGTACTCGGGATGCGTGCTATCTTTCATCATGTTTTACCACTGACACCAAGACACGTAGAATTAGAAATATCCAGCAGAAAGGGCAGCAAGTAAGTGATTATTTTCTGGTCAACATCTATAATTATTTTGAGAGCTCCTTTGTCCGTGGCCTTCAGGCAGGCATGCCAAATAGTGATGTAATATGCCAGCACCCTATAAATACAGAAGCGGCAGTAGGTCATCAGCCGCTAGTTTTGTACATTATTTTTTCTGAGAACTTTAAGTAGAGTAGCTGGTGCGCATTCATGACTACAGCGATGATATTGCTAATCCAACAGAGATTCTTTGAAATGCACACGTCCAGAAACTTAATTTTATTCACATTCTCCACACAAATCCCTAGATTATCTATCATTTACAGTCGACTCCAGGCAATATTGATTAATGTAGGAAGGCGGTTTCTTAGATACAAAGATAAACTGAAAGATAATAACGTTTGTTATTATCGTTCAGTCCATCTTTGTATCTTGGAATGCGACTCTCATAGTTTGAAGCCTATCATAATGAATATAGTATGTGGCGAAAAACTTGCCAAATCCACATTCGGAGACACAGGAACAAAATGACTGAGCACATACGAAATCTAATGTCGAGTTGTTCGCAAAAGCAAAGTATTTTTAGTTTAGACACAAATGCTAATATATGGAGTAACGCAAAAATAAATATTTTGCTCTAATGTCTCGAAACTATATATATATATATATATATATATATATATATATATATATATATATTGATACATGTTTCATTAAATAATATAGACAAGTGTTGTCTATTTATTTTATGTAAATTCTTTTCATATCATCTGATAAGCTTAATAACATTATCATTAAAAGAAGAAAGAAAATCACAATATTGATACATATTTTTTAATCCAATCTAAGCTTTCGGCTTACTTAAGCCATTATCAAAGATGATAATTAGAGTTCAATATATTAAGCAATACACGGACGAGAAATTGATGATAGTCTGTTTTGGTTTACATGGATGATTTCCAAGCAACGATAAACACGTACATATAAGACGCTAGAAGCGACAATCGCACCACAGCTCATGACGTTTATCGTTTTATAATCCCAAGCCTTATAAACATTTTAATCCAAAATAGAGGATGAATTTTGCTTTTTAAACCAAATTAATTGTTCATTCGCCAATAATTTACAGTCGCCTGAGGAGATTCATTAGTATGTGTTGAAAGACAACTGCAATTGTGTAACGATTTTTCATGTTGTTTTAATATATATATATATATATATATATATATATATATATATATATATATAGAGAGAGAGAGAGAGAGAGAGAGAGAGAGAGAGAGAGAGAGAAAGAGGTGGGAAGGGAGGGAGAGAGAGAAAGAGATAGATAGATCATGAACAATTAGTCTTTGAATAAACCAAATAAATAAATCGAGGGATCATGAACAGAAAAGATAAATATCTGTGAATAGATCAGGCTAGCTAGCTAGCTTATATAGATAGATAGATTTGAAAGGATCGAAATAGTGGAAAAACATAGATAGATAGATAGATAGATAGATAGATAGATATGAAATGATCGAAATAGTGGAATGACATAGATAGATAGATAGATAGATAGATAGATAGATAGATAGATAGATAGATAGATAGATAGATAGATACTGTATTATCCTACGGTTTTCGTAATATTTCTTCATTTTGTATTAATCTACATCACTACGTATGACATATAATCTATTGAAATTGCGCAAATTTAATTCATTTAAGCAGCCCGTTGGGAGCATTTCTGACGCTGTTTGTATTAAGTGAACAGTATGCCTTTACGGACGGAATATATTCCCATCGTCAAATGCACTAACCAAATATCACTCGACGTGCCTATCACGAGTGTCCATCATCAAGATATAGGATCAAGTATGCACGCCTTCGTAGTTCATTTAGCTATCATTGTAAACCCTGTGGTCACATTTGTCAAATTTGTGAGTACGACAAACGTTTTGAACTCCCTTTTCACCAAAGGCTACCTTCACATTCGACATCTGTTTACTTTGAACATGAAAATAATTCTATAGATTCTATCATATCTAACCCAAAATATTGCTATGCCGAGTTGTTTATTGCAGATAAATACCGGAATATGGAATTCTTTTAGAACCGAACTTAGATTTAAGGATCATTGCGTTTAAAAATACAGGCGAAATGTTAAATATATTCTGGTGCCGCATTTTCCCAGACATTTCATTGGCGTTATGCCTATTCTATTCTAGGTCATTTGGGTATTCGCTACTCTATGAATTTTGTTGGTGAGTATATTGTATATGTACTCGGCAAATACCCCTTATTATGACGTCTTGTGTTAGCCATGACTGGAATAAAATGCTCATTCCACTGAACGTCTAATACCGGCCGCCCGACGAATGCGTGACTGCCACCCAAGTAAACGACATCTGTGGTGACTCAGTCCTGCAGGAGCAAATTATGATATATATATATATATATATATATATATATATATATATATATATATATATATATATATATATATATATATATATAGAGAGAGAGAGAGAGAGAGAGAGAGAGAGAGACATTTATATATTATGTTTAACGTTCTTTTTATAGATACAAGTATTTAAGCAAATGCTCTGTTTTATAATAAACAGTATTAAATAACATTTACCGGCCTGAATGTCCGAGAAATTTTCATAGAAAATTTTCGCTCTCCGGCAGGAATCGAACCTGTATCCTATATTTTCCTGTCGGAGAGCGAAAATTTTCTATGAAAATTTCTCGGACATTCAGGCCGGTAAATGTTATTTAATACTGTTTATTATAAAACAGAGCATTTGCTTAAATACTTGTATCTATAAAAAGAACGTTAAACATAATATATAAATGTCTCTAAATAAATTGTCGGGCTATGTCCAATTCTAAAATATATATATATATATATATATATATATATATATATATATATGTGTGTGTGTGTGTGTGTGTGTGTGTATTCAAACATATGTTGTTAAATATAACAGAAAATAAATGTCAATTATTGTTGAGTCTTGACTCATTGTTGAATCTCGCCTATTGCATGGAATAATAATGCAACACAAAATGTACTTAGAACAAGAATGTATTATAACAAGAAAGTGTACACAATAAGTACATATAGTATTTCTGTATATTTCTGGGAAGACCTTCCTGGAGAATGTGTTGACTAGTCGCAGTCGATCAGAGTCTCTAGTTGGATCTCGTGATTCCACCCCTCCGTCTTCCGGTACCAACCACATTTATATAGTTGGTAGTCACCTATGCAGATTAGGTGGATCCTACTACAACAATTATGTTTTATCATGAGCCGTTACAAGCGTCATATAATGGTTTTTGTTTTAAGAGAAAATAAAGACAAAAATGTGACCAGTTTTGATGTAATGTTCATATAACAAGTCTGATGATAGCTTATGTGAGTTGAAAGGTTAGATCGAAGATAACAATTTAACAAATGAAGAAATAAATTCGACCAAAATGCTGATCTAAAACATACCACACTCATGGAAAGAGAAGGAAAATCCTCGAGAGTGCCGCCATCGAATATTATCAAAATATCAATCTACACCCCGTTTTCTTTTTCTCTCAATCCCAAATTTCCTGGGGGAAGTACTACTTTCCAAAGCCAACATACACAACAAAGATGCTGAAATGAAAACGGTTATGCCTATTCTATATATTATAAGTATTAATCTACATCAATATGTCAAATATATATAGATTATATGTCAGACGTAGTGATGTAGATAGTATCTATCTATCTATCTATCTATCTATCTATCTATCTATATATATATATATCTGTCTATATATCTGTCTATTACATGATCATCAATCCATCTCATATTTCAATCCCCCCAAAAAATAAATGTTCTTTTTCGAGTATACTAAATAAAGTAATCTAGGTCTAGATACTTCAGTTAACCTGATGAATATTTATAAGCCTCTATAATTTAAAAAAAAATTCCTTCAAAAGATGCTATATAATGTAATCTAGGATCTAACACCGAAATTTTTCAATTAACCTTATGAATATTTATGAGCGTTCTTAAATTTAAAAAAATTGAGTAAGTGTCAAATATATACTTGTTTCAAAATAAAAACATCACATTTTCCTTCATAAAATCAGTTGCTTGACGAAATGCGTCGGTTGAAACTAAGTATGGTTTTCCTCTCATCTCTTCATTCATACATACACACGCACACACACAAACTCACACACATATACATATATATATATATATATATATATATATATATATATATATATATATATATATATATATATATATATATATGTATAAAGATAGATAGATAGATAGATAGATAGATAGATTAGGATAAAGCAAACGACCAGATATAAGCAACCGTATACTCGCGGGCTGGCGTGGAGAAACAGGTAAGCAAATTTATTTATGAGGAGTAAACGTAACAGTTCTCGAAGTAGTTTTGCAGAGCAAAGATATATATCAATAAATACACGTATAGCTTCGTTTAGGTGTGCGACTTAAATTTTGCTTGTTTTCGGGCACAACCTATATATATATATATATATATATATATATATATATATATATATATATATATATATGTGTGTATGTATGTATATATAAAGAAATATAGTCTTAAAGTGTGCTATATTTATGGGATAAAGTGCTCAATATCAGAGATAGAGCGTGTGTAAATATAAAAGTGAACATAGAAGTCAACACTTAGAGGCGACAGTCTGTTTCATGCTAGATGCAATCGTAGCCTGACGATTGCATCTAGCATGAAACAGACTGTCGCCTCTAAGTGTTGACTTCTATGTTCACTTTTATATACATATATATATATATATATATATATATATATATATATATATATATATGTGTCGAAGATATATCTATGCCACTAAAAATGTTAAGAAAAAATGCAGAAGATAAGCAAATATAAAACAGTGATTTCCCAAATATATGAATAAATTAATAAATATATGTTGAGTAAAAAGCTATAATTTTTGTTTACAACAGAATCCGAGTAGCAAAGTCTCCATTTCTTTAACAGAGATATGAACTATTAAGTGAAAGCCTGTGATGAGCGCTTTCAGTTAGAGAATGTGACCCTATACATCAGCAAAGATAAAAAATAATTTATAGTCAAGAGCAGACTTTTAAAGGTACACGTCAGCTGTCCTACTACTATATATGTCTTCTACAGCCAGTCTTCTACATCATAGCCCAAATTCAGTGCAAATACTTCCATTAGGATCGTTAAATTATCATTGTTATGTTATAGGAAAGTGTGTAAACATTTAAAAACGATATTTTTAAACCTAGAGATTTTAGTGTATGTAACTGGGAGAGAAATTCCCCTTGAAGAACTATTTATATATACATCTGGTCACGCATGTAGGGGTTAATAGAAGAATAGGCTAATTTTAGGGGTAATCAATCTGTCGAGCATGAGAACATTGTATTACAAACCTGTCGGGTTTTAAATGAACAGCTCCATCTCCTAAATGCCAACTTGTTACTACAGACTTAGCTGCAACATATAAGACTATGTCTCTATATCTACAGGGATCGGAAGGTCTTACATGATCATCAACAATTGTATGCAGCCATTTTGAAAGGGGACGGTGATGATTAAATGGATATTTAAGTAAAAGCGGCAGCAATTGGAACTTATGAAAAAAGGGGGAATTGGAGGTGGCTAGGACGCCCCCCACCAAATATGCAAATCTCTGCTTAATAACATGCATGGCTAATTCAAATACATGAACCCTGAAATAAGACACATATGTTGCCAAAGCAGAAATATTTATAATAATTTTATTTATAAAAAGACAATTCTGACCTTCATGCTACAATATTAAACACAGCCGATGTAGTCGCTACTGTATTCACAGCATTGTATTTCATAGTGGAAGTCTGTTTCCAAATAATTGAGAAAAAAAAGAAAAATTAGAACATTATTGAACACTTCGATATTTTAAACAAAATATATATTCTACCGGCTCAGGGATTGAAAGTCCTTTTAAAGAAAATGTGCCTCCCGAGAATTTCATCTGAAGACTTTCGATCTTTAGGCCGGAAGATTATAAATTTCAGTGTTATTTACTGAAATATGTATATCCGGGACATATGGCATTGATACGAGATCTAGCTAGACAATGGTGCTGACCACGTCGAAGTGTCCTATATGTGCAAGCATAAATAAAAGACAAAAGGATAACTTTTCTTTACCAACACGTTTCGTCCCCTGATCGGCTTTATGAAGGTAAATGTGGAGACTGTATATTTAACTCGTATTTACACGCAGAAGTAATGTAGAGAATACTATCATTAAGTTTTCAAATTTTATATTAAATAACATTTGAAATATTCAAAAAGCTGTGTAAGGAAAGGTAAATTATGGAGGACGCTATGATGTAATTTATTCCCTAATTAATATATATATATATATATATATATATATATATATATATATATATATATATATATATATATATATATATATTGTATGCAAGTATATATTTATGCATGTGCATTATCGTTTTAGAAAAGCTTTTTAGCCATGTATTATATATATATTCAGTGTAATATTTGTAAATATTAATTTTATAAAAGGTCGTGCTTTGAGCCGAAAAACCTATCTATCAAATTCGCGATAATCGAAATATTAAAACCGAGCCAGTGAAATATGGAGATACAAGTAAAAAGAACAATACGCCCAGTTTCGTTCTCCTTTGTGCTATGTTTTCTGTTTAATAGAGGAAACTAATAGGAAAACCCGCCCAAGGTCAAACGTTCCACAATCAATTGTGCGTGTTTAAAGTTTACTCACTATTTTGATAAATAAATTAAAGAAGCCTTTTTTGTCGAGCGCCATTTCTGTTTACATTTAAATGGCGGCTGCTGTCTTTGAGAGACGATCGGAAATTGAGCAGACATGTCCGTTTTAATTTTAATTGAATCACTTCCTAATTAATTTGCTTCTGTTTTTGGTAATTACACGTATCAAATAAATTCGAGAGGGGGAAAAAGTATCTTGCGCCATGCAAATAAACAAAATGTGCCCAAAGGAGTTTTAGTTGTCAGTTGCTATCTTTGTTCATGTGCCTCGTCATGTAACACATGAAGAAATATATATATATATATATATATATATATATATATATATATATATATATATATATATATATATATATATATATATATATATATATATATATATATTATTTTGGGATTTATCAACTGACGATTAAACTGAGTGATTTTTTTTGTTTATTTATATATTGAACACATTTCATGCAGTCTCAAAACGGTCCAGAGATACAACATTACGACGCAATCTAGAAAAGAGGTCAATTTTATTTGTCAGTTTTATGATTTTTAAACGCGGGAAATTCGAACGAACTAAATAAAGTCTATATTGATGTGATTTATCTAAACCATATCGCATCTAATTTCCAATTATTCAAATCACGCATAGATTTCCAGTCATCTTTGCTTTTAATGGATGTCCTATGGAAGAAAGATTATTATCCCATTGCGTTTCGCCAGTTGTGGGCATTGTTATATCTTTGATATAACAACACCGTATTTCACAGGCGGAATGGAATAGCTAAAATAAAAAGGAACCACAAACGTGCTTTGTTCTCCGAGGGATTTTTATGATTGTATATGGTACATATATTTATATATACATAGATTCATTTGTTCCAGAGAAATTATAACTTGTATGCAACAACAAGCACTGTCATTATGTGATAGAGAGAGTTTGGGACACATGCAATCACACACAAATATATTTTTATTATTTTTTATTGAAATTGTAGTAGATTTGAACAGCGAAATTAGTTCAGAACAATTTTGTTTACTGAGTGAAACCTGATCTCGCTCGTTTGGAATTGGGTCATTAGAAAAGACAATGAAAATGTTCGAAATAACTTTTGTCGCTTAAAATTATAAATATGACTGAGTAAGCAAGAAAGGACTTTTGAAATTCCCATGGTTTTGGGTTGACAGCGACACTCATGATAATCGGTAAAGACCAAGGGTCGATTTGTGAATAACCAGGCTTATTTATATATAAAAATGCACAGAAATCTGTTGAGAGAGTGGTTGGCTGGTCTGCCGTCGAGTGCAGTCGAGCTGGAGGGTGAGGCCGGAGATTGGGAGTGACGTCAGAGGTTGGAGCCAGGCACCCGCTTACATATTTTGTTGATATACGTATGAAGAAGAGAATTGTTCCTCCAACGTCTAAGACTACTACCGCTACTATTATTATTACCACTGGAAACGGAAACGTCGAACAAGCTACAATAATCATGAGTCGCATATCGTCCTGAGACCATTTAACAACAAGCTAATCACAACCCACTCTCAATCTCTGTCTAGTATCCAGTGAATGATTTTTTACCTCAATTATTTTCATTTCTGTAACCCGTTTCTTTTCCATACTATTCTTTTCTGCTATATAAAAGACACTAACAATTCAACCATTGAATAGTTGTTGTTCGGCTTACTGCAGATATATATATATATATTTTGTGCTTTTCTAAATTTCTTAGCACAGACTCTCCAGCCATGTCTACATCTTCAGTCGACTGTGAATGGGTGAACATCATTTATGCTTTCTCGATCAAACCAAACACTACGTGGGCAGGAAGCAGGATTAAACCAGTGGACCGGTCGAGTGATCTATGGATGCTCAGGGGACCTACGGTGACTCCCTTAAGTTCGGTTAAGACCGAGTAGACACCTCAACCCAGAGAGTAAGACGTCGGAATTTGAGGGGCTGGGGCGTAAGCGGTTAGAATTAAACATGGAGCATTGTAACATTTCCAAAGGAGAAACTCGAGTTACGGAGGTTTATCTATCAACCTGGTGAGGGCATGTGGTTTTTCCTGTAAGATCTGAAGCTGTGACGTCTTCCCTCTCCGGGATTTACACCGCAAATGTCCGTCGTCGAAAGGAAGATAATTACCTTATGTATCCCTACACTTTAAAAATCGGCATTAAACATCTAATTTCTTTATCTCGTATAACAAACTGAACATTACTACCTATTTGAACCGTGAAACAGGTCCTCTTTGCCGAAGAAAATCTTTCAAAATTAGCATATATTCATTGGAGATATCTTTATAATTTTATTATATTAGATTTTCACAAATTAAAAATGACTTATTTATTTCTCCAGTAGATATTTTTAACACTGATATGTATAATTCATAACTTAATTTATAAATCTACCATTCGTCCAGTCTTTGCAAATTGCTGCCGCGTCTTTTCTGCTGTTTCTGCTATGTATTTAGAGATTCTTTATAACATCTAAAAGAAGAATCCGCAATGTTACTGGTCTAGACCTGGCATCTCAGCTTCAATTCAAAAGTTTGCGATAACCCCTAGTAATTTTTAAATTGGACCAAAAATAGTTGTTCTGTAATTTAAATAAGAGAAAATTATTATACATGGTTGGAAAAAGTGAGAAATTATTTTTCTTAAGAAATTTTATTATGACGAAAAGAAAAGAACATCTTTACCCATGATTACTGCAATACAAATTTTTGTCATTCGTTGCAAAAGATTCCCGAAGTATAAGTTTGATAATTGTTTCCATTCTGATTTCAGTGACACTGAGGGCTCTTTTTCATTTTTTCACACTTGTCAAGTTCATCCTATGCTAATTATGTAGATCTCTTCAAACTTTTGATCTGTAGTTTATGTTTCCGTTTTCTTAAAAACTTCTTCATTGTTCACATGTTCAGTCCATGTTATTTTCAACATCATTCTGTGGAAACACATTGTTGCCACAAGAGTCGTCTTCATCTACAAAGGAATTGTCCAGGTGTTGGATATCGGTTGCGGAATCCCTTGATCTCACTTCCGCTGCATCAGAGAATGATCAAAATCGGAATGGTTGATAGCATAAACAGGAAATTCATCCTGTAGAAAAAATAAACAGGACGCACAGGTGTCACGAGCCTTGAATAAACAGGACACACAGATGTCCTGAGCGGAAGGAAATACGTTCTTGCCTGGGCACATGGCAGGAAGAGGTGTGACTACAAGAAGTTGCATAAGCGATATACCGGACGAAAGGGTAGCCACGTGAAGTTGTGTGGCTCTCCGAATGTTATAAAACCGGTCCGATTCTTGGCCTGGAGAGAGGCTGTCTAGACTTTCACCAAAGATTTATCTCCGTCAATTCGTGTGTGTGCAATCCTAACCTCTTCGATTCTCCATCACGCTACCCAACCGCCGCAACTCGAACAATAAAGATAGTTATATATATTTTTATATATAAGTGTCCATCTTTTATTTGAGTACAGCAGCAATATGCAACACAGCATTCATTGCCATGCAGGACGATTGATATTCGGTAGCACTCTTTTCTTTGGTTAAAACTAAATTTCCCTTGTTTGGGCCTACGGCCCCCGCACGTTAAAATGCCGGTTCCGTAGTATGACTGAAGTTAAGCAAGACGAGTCTGGTCAGTAACTAGATGGGTTATCACTTGAGAATACTAGGTGCTGTAAGCTTCTATGTGCCGGTGATGTAATGGATAATAGCTGGAATTGTTAATCAGAGAGCTGAGTTACAATTTCATTTGTGTTCGTTATATTTATTTATGGTCAAATTACTCGGAAAACGTATGAATCTATATCTTGTGCCTCAGCTATGGATTAATTAGTCAAACTTGTATCAGTAAAGTTATTATTATCTAAAAAATACTTCTTAAAATCTAAAAATAGTTTCTGGGTTCAAATAACCTGCAATGTGTTGATAAGCCGTAAAAATTGAATGAATCAATCAATAGATTTTCGAAGGCATCAGTCGATATTACAATGCGCATGCGTATTTCCGTAACACATTTATGGCTTTGAAATAATGACCATCAGCAATCCAGACAAAACTTGCCATATACGAAGTGCATTTACTTGGCCTCTCCCTTCAGGACCTGGACAATCAAATACACTATTGTAATAAATAAATAGAATAAATGAATGAATAGTATCATAAATAAGCCATCTAAATATCATTGCATGAAGTAACCCTAAGAATTAGCCGTGTGCAAACAATAAGGGAAAGGCCGATTTTCTCGTTCATTCACTTCGCTTAACCTTACATAGACTTGCAGGTATAGTCTCTTTACATATATATATATATATATATATATATATATGTGTGTGTGTGTGTGTGTGTGTGTGTGTGTGTGTGTGTGTGTGTGTGTGTGTGATGCAATAAAAGTACAGAAAAAAGAAAAAAAATCCTGAGCTACTCGAACTGAAGGATCGTAAGGCCAGGTTTATATTTTTTGTTTTACTTAGCCCGTGGTACTAGCCTTAAATATGAAGAAGAACTCATTTATTTTAACGAGAAGTGACTTACATCCGGGTTCCTTAATAGATATTAAATATATTCTAGTACGTAATCATCTTGTCACAATTTCAGCGTGAGAGAGATAGCATATATATATATATATATAAATATATATGTGTGTGTGCGTGTTTGCATGTGTGCGTGTTTGCATGTGTGTGTGTGTGTGTGTGCAATGACGTCAACAGCCAGTGGCGACAGTCTGTTACATGCTTAAAGGCAATCGTCAGGATATTTTTTGAATATTCATATACGCTCTATCCCTGATATTGAGCACTTTAACCCATATATATATATATATATCACACCGTAAAAGTATATTTTTAACATATACATATATATATATATATATATATATATATATATATATATATATATATATATATATATATATATATATATATGATATCGTACGTCAGTGAATATACAAGCAGAAATAGAATAACGCAGCTGATATATTTGCGACATTCCTCCTACCGATCCAATGAATTTCGCCTATTCACTCAATTCTATGTGAATTACACTCCAACGAAAGCGTCAGAATTTTCCGAGTCAGCTATATCTGAAAGCTATTGGTAACATATCTATTATACATATATATAAACTATTTTATATATATATATATATATATGTAACGTAAATCATTCAAACGAAATGATTTGAATGATTTACGTTACATAAATTGAATACGCACTACAAAACCGATATTAATATATATATATATATATATATATATATATATATATATATATATATATATATATATATATATATATATATATATATATATATATATATATATATATATATCCTACCCAAATGAATTGTATATAGCCGCAGTTTGTGAGCTACAGGACCCTACGAGAAAGTTCTATGTGAAATTCAAGTGATTCAGGGGTCAGCTATTTATTAGTATTTTGTAACAGTAATATTGAAAACTGTTGACAAAGTCACCCATTTCGTTCACTCAATGTTTGATCACAGAAAATGTTTCGAACAAGTCCTAACACCCCTGACATGCAACTCGTGCGCAGAAATGAACAAAACACCTATTACCAAGGGATTAATTTATCTGGACACTTGCCAACCGTGTAAATGTCGTATTGTAAGTTACAATAACTTTACTCGGAACATTACTTTCTTCCAGAGTAAGCCACTGAATATAATTTAAAAGTACAAATCATTGAAAAGGTTAGAAATCAGACGGATATTGAAGTCGTAACAAACTATTGTTGGTTGCCATTATCGACTAGTTTATTGTTTGGCCTTCATTCAGCTGTTCGGTGTGTTCATTTGTTGTTTCTGAAAAAAAAAAATTCAAGCGCATTATTTTATTCTTTAGATGCTAGAAGCAGCTCTTATTGAAAGCGGTAAAAGCATACAGGGTGCGATGGATAAATTGTCGTCTAAATTACGCAATAAAGCGAAAATGATACAGACGTTTTGATTTCAACAAATATATTTACTGAAAATGCACAAATGAAATATTAAAGAGTATATTTATTCTATAAAATCGGCATTGGCTTTAACTCCGACCTCCAGACGACTTCGGAATCTCCTGCAGTTCTTCTGAACGATCTTTTTTTTTTTTATTAAGCTGGATAATTCCGCCATTATCCGTGCATTCAGTTAATCTTTGGCGTTACAAAGCAAATTTGTTGGTCTCTCACGCAACTGCGCCACACTTTTAATAATCAAGCGGGTTGCAGACAGTTAGGTGGACAGATGTAACGGGTGGTGTGATCGCAGAATTTATCTGTCAGTCATGACTGGGTTCTTCTTCTTGTGTGGCATGGTACAGGGTCCTAATGCCAGATATAGGTTCTTCCAGCAGACGCCCTCTTGATCCAGGACAGTACTTCCTCTTCAAGGAACTTGATGTTGGTTTAAGTGTTGGGTATGAGGCCATCTGGGAAGATGAATGAAAGCATGACGTCGCCATCACGAGTGATCATTCCAAAAAACCTTCGTATTCACCATTAGACTCATCCAACTCTTTCCGAATCCTCTGCACCCAAACACTCTAAAATGATCCTATTGGAGATTTCAGTGCTAATACCAAACATTGCAGCATGCTGTTTCTAAATTTCTGATGTGAACTGAGACGTGGTGCTCTCTTTCTCACAGACGGTGGCCAACTGACCCTGTTGTACTGTGAAGTCGACAAAATGAAAAACAAACGACTACGTGAAATAAGAAAATACAAAATGGTGACAATTTACCCATCGCACACTGTATATCCTGCTTAACTGGGTGATAATATTAAAGTTTCTAGTGATTTCGCCGGTGTTCCTGATTACGCAAAAGCATTTTTCCTCGTTATGTTTATTGCGTTTCAGGAAGATGAGGATTAACCCAGTGCAAAATTTAACACCGGAGAAGATTGAATGCAAAGAAAAAACAATGTTTAAATAAAAATAAATAAATAACAATACTTTGATATTATGCACATGTCTAATAGAAAATCAACTTAAAGATAACTATTAATACTGCCACGTAAATAATATATGTCTATATTTCTGAGATGAGGTATTATGTACACTATTTACATTATTCGCACTATTGTCCTCATCTTTGTCGCCATATTTATTACAACGTTTCGGCCGTTGTACGCTCCGGCCTACCAACCACCTGAAGAAGGCCGAATAATGTAAATAACGTAAATAATAGTTGGAAAAAAACTGTTCTTCCCAAACTGAGTATATGTTGTTCGTATCAGTCTCAGGTAAACACGATTCCCGCCACGAAGCAATTATTATTATTATTATTATTATTATTATTATTATTATTATTATTATTATTATTGTGTCTCGTACTTTTAAAGTTATTTTTGTGGCTGTGTGTTACCTGTGATATTTTAGCATTTTTCTTTCTCATTGATCTGCCATCTTTTCATGCAAACTTGTTAAATACTCCCCCTCTGTTTTTATTGCTTGCTTTTAATATACCACGTAATTGTTGAATTCCCTAACCTTCTTTCCTCCTTACATAATCCAGAAATAGCCGCTGTTTTTTACTGATTTTAATTCCGGAATCACTTGCTCTTCCTATTATCTTTAGACTTCCGCATTGGTCATATATTCTGGCTATGGTATTCTTTGCATTGTTTGAGGGATATATATTTCTCTTTCCCTTCAAGTTGCTTCTTCATCGGTGAGCGGTATGAATAATACATAGAAGTCCAGGACTCTTTTCTTTGTTTGTAAAGACATTTCCACACCTTTTAATCTTTGTTTGTAAAGACATTTCCACACCTTTTAATCTTTGTTTGTAAAGACATTTCCACACCTTTTAATCTTTGTTTGTAAAGACATTTCCACACCTTTTAATCTTTGTTTGTAAAGACATTTCCACACCTTTTAATCTTTGTTTGTAAAGACATTTCCACACCTTTTAATCTTTGTTTGTAAAGACATTTCCACACCTTTTAATCTTTGTTTGTAAAGACATTTCCACACCTTTTAATCTTTGTTTGTAAAGACATTTCCACACCTTTTAATCTTTGTTTGTAAAGACATTTCCACACCTTTTAATCCTGGAAGTTATATGTCTGGAATACATTCGAAATTTCATGTTGTGACATTACAGATAATAGTTAAAATTAATAGTCTAGCTGATTTTGACGTTCCTAATCATTAGCTCACAACTTGGGCTGCCTTTTTGCCGAAAACAATGTACCTCTTCATCATTTAAAAGTTCATGTTTTCTTTTCTACCTTGTCTGAAAGTTCTTTTCACGTACATTCTGAATCTGTCATAAGCACTGCCATCTGCAAATATTAGGTTGGTGCAAAAATAATGTCGTTTTTTGACGTTCAACTTCATGTGAGAAAACGACATTATTTTTGCACCAACCTAATAATAATTCTAAGTCTATCTTTTAATTTTACTTCATATTTTCCTTGTTGTGGAGTTATTTTTTTAAACATTTAACTACAAGCAAGGCAGTAAGACCACTAAGATGCAGAGGATTATTGAGTGCATGAGAATAGGAGAAATGGTAAATATTATTAAGGCGAGAGAACAACAAAAGAACAGGAAGCTGTATATGTACACCAAAGATAACGATTGATATTGCATTTACATTTTTGAAGATCGATCTTGAATGGAAAGCAAAAAGCTGGTAGAGATGCGAGAGAAGAAACTGTCAACATAGAACTTGTTGTTGCATCTCACCATTTCAACTATAAATGAGAACATGTCGCCATTCTTGTAGAGCGCTTAAAATCTTAATCTGGGTTATTCAATGAAATCATTCGGTCAACAAACAAGAGGTTATTTCCTGTTAAATATTACTGATTACTTGAGTATCTTTCTTAGCGAAATATATATTTTCTTGTATTTCTACCTATGCTTCTGTATAATCTATTAAACTAGTACATTATATTTTGTTTTACTTTTACTGTTCGATATGTTAGCATATATGCTATTATCAGTTTGTAAACCTAATTATAATTATAGTTATGTAATATTTCATTTATACTGATTTGATATTTACAAATATAACTTGTGTTGTATAGCCGTATTAAACAAAGTACCTTGTAGTAAATCGCGAGTTCATCTCCCTTCGACGTAGGGTAATGATTAACAAGCTGGTCGCGCGCGACCATTTCGACCGAGTAGTAAGTTTGATTCTCACTGGGTGCTCCATATTTTTATCCTTGTGCCGAATATAAGCTTCGCTTCGTAAAATATTTCATCTACATTGTGCCGTTCGATATGGTGTAATGATCAAAAATCTTGCCTCACTAAATCAATTAGGATCGAACTCACTACTCAGTCATAATTTCTCTAGTGAGACAAGCTTGCTAACCATTACTCCACATCCAGGTAATGGTTAGGAAGCTTAACTTGCTTGACCGATTATGATTGAGTTGTGAGTTCAATCCTCACAGAGTGCTCCATACATTGGGACTAGTGCCACATCTAAGCTACGCTATTTTATTTACGTTAAATCCAAGCTTGTTACTTGGAATCTGAAAGAGCAAAACTTGGTTTCCACGGAAAAAAGAATTAATTCCCACGTAGGAGGCACTCTCGATAATTATGGACAGTCTTGCCTCGGATTCCTCTCTAGGAGAACGGACCAGTTTATCAATAGATAACCTGATAGAGATGCTGACTTTCTGTACGCAAACAACATACTTCGAAATGGGATATTTATCGAAAGGACGAGGACTTAGTAATGGGATCACCATTATCACCAGCAATGACAAACCTATATATGGAATACTTTCAAGTAAGGGCATAATAATCAACACCACTAAATCCAACCTTATGGTAGAGATACATAGATGACACCTTCATAATCTTGCTACACCAGAAGACGTCAATCTACTAGTGGACAATGTGTAATCAATAAGATCATCGATACAGTTCCCAATGGAGAAAACAACAATAAAATCGCCTTCCCGGATGTACTAATACCTCGGACATTCGTATATCACAAGCCACCATACACCGGACAATACCTCGACTTTCAACTCTCACCATCCATACAGGGAAAAGAAAAGGATCGTCTACTGCTTACAACATCGAGCAAAAGTCTTAAGTGGCGACCCAGAAACATACGAACAAGAATTGTCAATATAAGCAATATCCTACAACGTAACAACAACCCTGGGTACTTGGCAGCAGCTTCAACAAACTGGGATAGATGTGTACAAGAGAATAACAGCACTCAAAAAACAGCTTCAGTCTCCTAAACTATGTGAAGGGATTATTGGAAAAAATACAAAGGATCTGTGGTCCATATAACATCAGGACAATCTTCAAAATTGGTTCAACAGTTCGGAGACATCTCTTCCGAGTAAGACCCCCACCGTCCCCTTAAGGTAAAACTACAAGAACATCGTAAAGCGGTAACACGAGGGGAAATAGAAAAATCGGGCGGAGCTGACTACATATGGAGGGAAAAGGGAGATCAGTGTGGGACGAGGTTGCAATAATAGACAGAGAGCATCACTGGAAAATAAGAAAACTTAAGGAATCATCATATATGCTAAGCCACAAAAATCTTCTGAGCCGGCCAATCATAGAAATGAATACAATATGGGAACCAGTAATAAGGAGTGCCAGAGAAAAAACAATGAATAACAACAAAAATTGCAATATAAGCTCTGTTAATTTTTTTTTAATAATAACAGAAAAAAATTGAAATATAAGCACTGGTAAAAAATTGAGCCTGAGACATTAGGTTTATAAGTTGCAAAAATTCAAACACAGATGTTTTCAAGGACACGTGGCCATATGATTAGATCCGAAGAATTGTGATTTGGTTAGATCCAGTGACTAGACCCAAAGAGTTGTGATTTCAATCCCAGGCCACAGCAATGGTGATAAAAAAAAAGCTTGGAGAGTTGAGTTAAAGGGAAAATAACTGAACATCTACTTACATGTCACGTGTAACCGGTGGAGGAAATAAAGGGTTCAGTTTGAAATTGCAATCACCTGAATCTCTTATGACAATGCAGATGAGGATAACAGTCCAAATAATGTAAATAATGCAGGTAATCATAATAACTCATCTCAGAGGGAAAGAATAAATTCATCGATTATCGTTACAGTTACCCTCTTTTATGAAAGCTAACTAATCGTTAATTTGATTTCTGTACTTTAAGTCGTTGCCAGTTTGAGCCAAACGTTATTAGATGTGCTAAAAATAGTGTAAAGTGAAGAAGCATTTAGCTTTTAATTTCACAAGGGAAAAAATAGTAAGTTCTATCACTGTCTGATTACCTCGACGCCAATGTTCAGTTACTTTTTGTCTGCAGTAAAAATCTTTGAAAACGACAGTATTCTTGATGGTTTTATTTTGTACATTTTGTCTCTTATAAAATTCTTTTTTGAGTCAATGTTCCTACCTCCCTGTCATCCCTAATCTTAAAACGATCGCAAACGTAGTTACCGCTATGTGGAAATGAAATCTCAACGAGTTAATTTCGAAAACACCTGCAATGTGAAAGGAATTACAAAGTTAACTTTTCTTCTTGGATTCCCGAAATCATTTAAGAAACTTCAAATGGATTGCAACGTTTAGAAAGATGCTGTGATCAGAGGTGACACATCGTTTGAACGCCATCAAGATATGTAAAGTGACATACATTTTCAAAAAATTCAAATCCAAACACAATTTTTAAAATGGTAGAAAACAATGGAGTACATGTTATTAATAAGTTTGGGGGAGAGAAAAAAAAAACAAGAAAAATCCATCACATTAAAGTGAACATTAGAGTGAGAAACGTGTGAAGTTGTCGAAGATATACATGGAAATCGATTTCTTAATAGCAATCTTCATGTGTAAATCTGTTGCGTATACCTAACATGTTTGGGTAGAAATAAGTCACAATTACGTTGTGCTTATCACCTCTTTAGTTGTTCAATGTATAGATGTTTTATATTAAATATTCATTGGCACCTGGCACATGAATATAAAAGAAACAGCGATCCATGTTATTTACAAAAGAATTTAAATGTATACACAATGGAAATGAAAGGAATAGATATTGAAACTAGCTATGAGATTGTGCTTGTGATCTTTTCCCTGGTAGAACGTCTACATGAATTTAAGCGTGTTACTAGATTGGCATCTATGTCCCACCCGTTTACAATTGAAACAGTTAAATGCAACCGCCATTACTACTCAAAGTTTCTTTTCTCGCACTTCCTAACTGAGGATCTCCATCCCGTATACTTGCTTCCATGATAACTACAATCATGAAAAATTTAAATACGATGTCATCGCCTTTTCCCCAATCCTCCCTATACTCAGTCTTTTCTCTCACTCCCTGTAAACCCCCTGTGTACTAAGGGCATTCAGGCCTTGCTTGGAGCGAAATGATCAAAAAGAAAAGGAAAGATACTGACTGATTAATATGACGGAAAGTTAGTTACGAGGGAATAAAGTTCTGTGAAGAAAATAGCCACAGTAAAATAACTGCTGTTAGATATTAACAATTCACTTTTTGTGTGTGATATTTACAACTGTATCTGTCAATTTCAAGTTGTCCTGACCAGTCATATAGAAAACCGCAGACTCGGACCACCGATGAACCAGTCGGTGTTCCCCGATGGAAAAAAAGCCAAGAATTCATGTCATTGTCACTTGCAGTGTTATTGATCTTTTCACAACGCATGACATACCTAGCGACCTTAAGCCAGTGGATGACAGGACGTGGTCTGGGGGAGGAGGCGGTGGGAAGGAACTTGTTGAGAGCTACAAGGGATAGAGGGAAGTGGAGAGCCACGATCGCCTACGTCCTGAAAGAACCCGGCACAAAGAAAGAAAAGAACGGCCGTCATATTTAGACATCAGCATGCTAAGAGATAATCAGAATTTCTGTCGTTGCGTACCTGCTGAGAATTCAGCTGTGATTCCCTAAGGAGTTAAGTTTTTTTTTTGTTTTGTTTTTTTAATCCCCATTGAAAAACATTTCCCCGGAAAAAAATCAGTTGATAGTTACACCAGGTTTACCGAAAAATAGAAAAAGTTAAAGACACTTTAGGAAGTGTTAATCTCCTACGTACTTCCGTTTGACAACCTTTCAGCAGGAATGTTTACTAGCAGTAATACGTAAGCACAATGAATTTCGCGTTGTAATTTTGTATTTAAGGTTTATTGTCTGTGGGATCAGAGGTGGTAGTGACTGGTGTGCTCAGACGCAGAAGCAGTTCGACAGGCCTAGATTGTATTCTCTGGAACGGCACTTTAACTCATTTTAAGCCACGATCTTTTACATAAAGACCTTTGATCAAATCTGACACTGATCATATTTCCGAAAACCCATAAAGATATTCCATAGACCTTTCTTTGCATCACGAATATATGAACCATTTTTAGATTGTTGTCAGGTGGAAAACTAAATCTTAAATTTTAGTTATGAAGTCAGAACTTTGGAAGTAGATGGTTTAATGTAAACAACCTGAGAACAGATTCTGGAATTTGGTAAATTTCCGAAGGTACTGAGAACTTTGTTATACCTGCTCCGCAGTTTCTCAGTGAAGATGGGGAAAATTTAGTCTTACTTAATTTCAATTAATTATACTTGGTATTATTGTAGGTTTGAATGTTCCTAGAGTTTTATCTGAATTCTTTTTATGGCTTCTAAGTATTATTTTTGACCGTTCATTCTATTTTTTATTCTTGTCAATAATAAATTATTTTCCAGAACAAAAGAAAACAAAATTTTATGTAGCAATTTTGTTTTATTTTTATTTTGGCAGAATCTCCGTTCGCAATTCCGCAGACTTTTGTTTCCAATTGTCTCGATCCGTCATTACAATCTTGAGATCATTCTTATTTTCGGTGCTGGTATTTTGCATAAGTTTTAAAGAAAAGTTTTCTAAACTGTTAGTGATGTCTGTCTTTCTATATTCAATGAATACTGGACAATCTCGTCAAAGATGAAGAAGAGACTTGAAGCAACAGAAATGTCGTTATACAGAAAGATACCATTGACCGAATATGTAATGAAAGACGAGATTTTAGAGAAAATCGAAACAAAAAAAGAATCTTTTACTTAAAATTAAGAAGAGGCAGTTGAAATTTCTGCGGCACGTAATGAGGAAGCATGGCTTGTTAGATCTGATACCCACAGATTGAAGGCAAGAGGTACAGAAAAAAACAACGCGTGAGATATATGGTGATATTGAGGGTTTAGGCGGGGAGAATACCAAAGACAAAATTAATTAAGAGCTACAAATGACAGGAAATTGCGGAGAGCCATGATCACATACGTCCTGAGGGGACAGAACACATAAAGAATAAGAAGTATTTGGTAACGCCACGGATTTACGGTCTCTGTTCTTTCATCCTGTAGATCGTTTTCTTTAAACGAAATTTGATGCAATTTATTTTGGGCGTCGCAAGAAATGTCCAGTAAGATTCATTCTTCTGAATGCTATCGTTTTGAAACTGGGATTATCATTCCATACACTTGCTCATTTATTAGTTTGTCACTCCAGTGTAGAATTCCGGTGAAGCATACATCTAGCCTCTTGAATAACATTGTGCCTTGTTTCCATGTATCAGGAGTGAGTCTACTGTAGTCAGGAAAAAGAGCATATTGTTTGTTGATGCATCAAATATACTTCATATTCAAAATGCAACTGAGACACATCATATAGACATATAGAGACACACGCATCTATGTTAAGTCGAACATAAAATAGTAATAAGAATTATACACGTACCATTAAATCATAAATGTGTGTGTGGTTGAGAGCTATTCACAATGATTAACACATTCCGTTTTTCAGTTCATTTCAACTGAATCATAACAGAAAATCGCTTCATGGCTTTTTATTGGTGAATATCCTTTTGCAGGCAGTAAAGTTTGAATGATAGGGTGCATATAAAATAAAGATCGGTGGAAAAAAAAGAAAGAGAAATTCAGTAGGAAAAATGATTCTTCATTCAGTGCTTAACAATTCTCATCGTTTTATAGACCTTTCTTCTTATCTTTCAGTATGTTCGTAGTACAGGGTGAATATAAAATAAGAATCGGTAAAAGTAAAAAAGAAAACACAAATACGGAAGCAAAAGGGATTTAAATTCCCTCTACTTCTTTATCTTCATCTTTGTTCAGTGTTTACTCATTTGCATTTGCTTCGTCTTATTGTTGATGTTTTCCTCTCTGCATTAATGTATTTTCTTATATTTCTGTTTCATTCAATTATATGGAGAATAACAAATAATAATCGGTAAAATAGAAGAAAGGAAAAAAATAAGCGAAAGTGACTGAACCTTCTTCTTCTTCTTCTTCTTCGTCTTCTTCTTCTTCTTCTTCTTCTTCTTCTTCTTCTTCTTCTTCTTCTTCTTCTTCTTCTTTCACAGTTTAACCAATTGCTTCGTTTTGTCAATGACGTGTTCTTCTTCGCAGCATTCTTTTTCTCACATGTCAGCCTTCTCTATATTTTGGCTGATATATTTCATTCTCATTTACATATTCCATTTTTACCATATGCTTCTACTAATGCCGAACGCAACTTCCGCCTTTGTGTTATCTTTTGCTTCATCTTATCCACATTTTCCTTCATTTTCTTTTAGACTTTTCGTTTCAAAATATGAAGTGGACGTTTGATTTCAAAGGTGAAATCTGATCATAAAAACACTTTTGATAAAGTGAATATATGTAAACTAGGGTCAGATGACAAAAGATAAAACGGGAACAGATGATCTGATTTTGCGTTGTTTTTTTTTTCTTATTTATTTTGAAAGAAGATTAAACATTCAATAAATCGGTAATAAAAATATTGACAATTCAGAATCAAAAGCAAAAGCTCCATGGAATGCCACAATAAATGCCCATACGCACGCACGCACACACACATGAATATGTTTTAATACACACATCAAAATATCTTTTTATGACATACACTCGCAAACACACAAGTACGCACGGGCACAAACATACAATGTACGCATGCAAGTACACGCAGGATATATATGAATATATAAACACATATATGCATTTATATATACAGCCACGTTTTAAAATGTTATGCAACACAGAGAAATATATATGAATGTGCATAGGAAGTAATTATACAGATCTGAATAAAGACGAAAGGAAAAATATTGGTAAAGAATAGTTTTTATATTCATATTGCATTTTTACAGACATATTTTTTATTTATATACAAATTTCACACGTATACATATATTTGCAAATATATATACACACACACACACACACACACACACACACACACACACACACACATATATATATATATATATATATATATATATACTAACAACCTGTTTTCATTAACACATATCTCATTAAATAACTTAGAACAATGCTTGTCTACTTATTCTTAATAGGATCCTCTCATATTTACGGGCGAGTTACTTAGTATCCTTATTAGAGGAAGCAAATAAATTACCAAATTGATCCATTTTCATTTTATTCCGAGTACTTTCGACATTAGCACAATGCCATCTTCAGGTGTTGTTTTATCTAGGACAAAATTGTTGTGTTCATCTGAACATTATTTTTTTACGAGTCAGCAACAACGAAGTCTTAGAGAAAATGGAAACAAAAAGGAAACGTACTTAACATGAGGAGACAGTCGAGGTTTCTGGTGTACATATTGAGAAAGGAGTGCCTGGAAAATCTGAAACTCACGGGACAAATAGATGGCAAGATGGACAGAGGAAAATAACTCATGACATATTTAGTTAGCTTGAATAAATGGATGGTGCAACAGAGTTTAGGATAAATAACAAAAAGGAAAATGTTATTAAGAGTTACAAATGACAGAAAATTGTGGAGAACCATAATCGCACACGTCCTGAGGGGACACGGTACTTAAAGAAAAAGAAGTAATATCTGGTAATGTCACTGCTTGACGGTCCCTGTTATTTCCTCATGAATATCGTTATTTGATTCAATTTCTTTTGGGTATCGTCTTTGAGACTGAGATTAACTTTCCGTACATTCATTAGTTTGGTACTCCTATGTAACATTCTAGTGAAGCGTTTGTCTCGCCTCTTGCAGAACGTTGTCTCTTGTTTCCATGCATTAGGAGTGATTCTGCTGTAGTTGGGAAGATGAGCATATCATTTTTTTTTTGCAACTGAGCATTCATTTAATGAGCTCGAATAAATGGATGACGGAACAGGATTTAGGGGAAAAAAAGTTTATTGAGAGCTAAAAGGGACTGGAATTTGTGGAGAACCATGATCGCCTACGCCCTGACAGGACATTGCACATAAAGAAAAATAAATAAACATGTCATGTGGATAGGCAGTAAACTATTTTGAAAACAAATATTAAATTACCCGGTTTTGTATGACCTCGTTTTTGGAGCCAGAGGAAATTCATTGATTTTTTAACTTTGATTTCTTCCGCTAAAATATGTTTTCCATACTATTTTAATTGCTTTAAAATCATTCTAATTAAATGCTCTAATTGCCTATTTCCTAATACTGTGCTAATTTCAAGTGTAATCTTTCAAGATTTAATCTTTTTAACGAATGTACAAATTTCCGGCTTCCTTTCCTTTAAGTTCTTTGCCACCTTATTTCATTTTTTTTAAAAGTTTCTTTCAACTTCCATCTTTACTTTCGTTTATCTCTGTTTTTCATACGATGAATTATTTTCTTCCTTACTTTTTTTTTCTTTTTCTAATATCTGGTATTTATTTAGCGCGTCCGCTGCTTTGCCAAATTCAGGTTTTACTATCTGAAAATGTTTCTCACTCTGATCTTCATTCTAAGCATCCTTCTTAGCAGTTCCGTTGCAGTAAATAGTCAATTTCTAAGCAATTTCTTTCCCCGTATATTTTCCCTTAAATATATAATGTGTATTCTTTAATAATAGATGCCCCTCATTTTAAAATGCATAGAAGGTGCGATGGATAAATTGTCATTTAAATGACGCAAAAATGAAAATAACTCTAAATTCTCATTTTAAGAGATGTATTTTGCCAAATTACATAAAAAATATCTTGAAATACTAAAGAGCACATTTATTCAACAAAATTGCCATTGGCTTCAAACACGGTCTCCAGACGATTTCTGAATAATCTGCAACTCTTCTGGGCGGTGTCCTTGATTAGGTTAGTCAATGCTGCCATAATAATTGCCTTCAGTTTAACTTTGGTATTACAAGGAGTTCTGTTAGTCACTCGCTCGAATTCATCCCTCACATAATAATCAAGCGGGTTGCAGTCTGGGTATTTAGGTGACCAAATGTAAGGAGTGACGTAGTCGCAGAAATAATTGGGTCTTCTTGTTTGTGTGGCATGATGCAGAGTACTGTTGTGAAACATAGGGTCTTCCAGTAGCCACCCTCACTAGTTCTTCAAGGCATTGATGCAGGCCACTGTGTTGAGTGAAATTCGGGATTTCTTTTCATATCAGAGCGTTCAGAGTGAGTTTTCCGAGGTTCCGTACCTTAGTTATCAACATTAGATTCATCCAACTCTTTCCGAGTCCTCTGCATTGCAAGACGTTAGTTTCTAATTAAAGACGTCAGGATCAAACAATTATACGAATGTATCTATTTGAGGAAAAAAAAAAACAGCAGGCGCATTGGAATAGCTAGTGATGCATTCCAAAAGCTAAGCAAAGTATTAAGAAAAAGGAAAATGTCGTATCAAATAAAAGACTAGTAAAATTTAAACAGTTAGTGCTTGGACAGAGGACGGGATTTGGGACATATAAATTCGAACATATGTTGGAATAGGGAAAGATGCCTTCCAAAAGCTAATCAGACTATTAAGAAACAGAAAATTCTCGTTAGAATGTTGAACTGCTAGCTAATAGAGGTCTTCTTATATGGAAGTGAATGCTGGAAAAAATCCCCACAGTTGTAGTTCAACAGAAGGATGCTGAGATTAATGTGTGCAACGAGGATGTTATAAGGAAAATAGGCATAAATGGACAGCCGTAATAAGAATCAGAAAGAGGTAAAAATTATGTGTCATATAAAGCGGTTATAATTGAAGACTTACAAGACAAACAAGGGCCAAGGGGCATGGTAATCATTACGTAACCTACCGAATAATCTTGTGTAAGTGAATGTCAGAATAGGGATTGAGTGGAATAGTATAATGAGTAAACATTACTTAGCGCTACATGTACAGATATGAAAAGATGGGCACTGATCACTTAACGCATTCCAACGAATCAATTAAGAGAAAAGGTGAGAGAAGTGATCCTGTTTTCCCTGCCACAGACAAAGTACTGGTGTTGATGACAATGAGATGTGCCGTGCTGATAACAAATATATTCACATTTGGAATAATAATTGGAATGTTTCTTGGAACACTTGAAGGTCATTCACTTTCAAGTGTTCCAAGAAACAGAACTCAAGATAAACCTTTCTAATCAGAACCTATGATCTGCAAGTGGAATGTAAGCACTGCTGAAACATAGGCTGAATCCATCATAAAAACTCCTTAAAAAAAAATAAAAATTCAGAATGTGGAATTAGTAGATACTTATCATTTCTAATACCTCGGCGAATGGATTACTTATAACAATAATTATCAATATATATGATCTGGTGCCCCAGCTGTTCGTCTTCTGGTCCTCGACAAAATCCAGAGACGGATATGCAATGTGGTTGGCCCTGATCTGGCATCTCGTTTACAGTCGCTTTCTCACAGACGTGCCGTCGCCTCCCTCTGTCTTTTCTACAAATACTTTCACGGTAACTGCTCCGACGAGCTAATTTCGCTAGTTCCTAAACTACAGGAATTTAAACGTGCTACTAGGTCGGCATCTCAGTCACAACATTTCACTGTCGAATCGGTAAAATGTACCTGGCTCTTCTAATACAGTACCTTCATATTTCGCACTTCCCGTCTGTGGAACTCCTTCCTCTTACATGCTTCCCTGATAGCTATAATCTCCAACTATTCAAATGTAATGGCAATCAACATCTCCAGAAGCCTTGATTTACTCCGCGTCAATTCTCTTCATCCTTTTCTCTTTCGCGCCTCTTTACTCTTGCTCCCATTCTCTGTAACCCCTTTCGTGCTAGTGGCACCACCGCCTTGTTTGGGGTGAAAAGCTTAAATTTTTTTTTTTTAAATAAAAGATAAGAAAATTAAATATAGATTAAGTTGGGCTGGCGTTAGTTTTCTCCAATACCGCATGCTGGTACACAACCAAAGCATTGACCTACAAGCGTAGTCTAATCAGATCGAGACTAATATAAGTGGCATGTATGGCGCCAGACGCGTACAGAAATATTTAAACTATAAACTCTACGCAACCGCTTCTTTAGATCAATGTGGAAAAATGGCCTTGAGCGAGTGAAGATTGGCGAAGATATTAATTCTTCGAACTTATTTTATTTTATTTTTAATTTATCTCATATTTACACCACGAAAATAATAGACAAAAATTTTAACGTCTCGAGGCCTTCTATATCAAAAGCAATTAACCAGCACTGAACAAAAACCAGCCACAGTTTGAAGTGCATTTAACAAACATTTAATGTCATTTGCCTTTCTATCAATGTCTGGCTATCTTCCATATATTGGGACGCATGTTTTGCAAAACACTTACATAGCTACAACTAATAAATTTAAAATTTTAAAATAATTATAAGAGAGTGCGTTCTCGGGTTTTTTTAAAAATCACCATCACAATGATTACAGGTGTAATAAATTTGTCTTTGTAATTCGCTCTTGAAGATGATCTCGAAAGTACTTGGTTAAGAAGAGACTACGACGCCTTCCTTGATGAATTTCTACTTAACATCAGGAAAGGTCTTAGGCTACAAAAAAAAATTATTATAAAAATAATTATGCATAATATATCCATATTATTCGATGAAGATTGGTTGAATGAAGATATGCTGTCTAAATATATAAACATATTTACATACATACATACATTATATATATACATATACATATATGTATACATACATTATATATATACATACATTATATATATATACATTATATATATACATACATTACATATACACATTATATATATACCTACATTATATATATTATATATACATACATTATATATATACATTATATATATACATACATTATATATACACATTATATATATACCTACATTATATATATATATATATATATATTATATACATACATTACATATATACATACATTATATATATCATATATACATACATTATATATATACATATATCATATATACATACAATATATATCATTATATATACATACATTTGACATATATATATATATATATATATATATATATATATATATATATATACATATATATATATATATACAGTATCTATCTATATATATAATGTGTGTGTGTGTGTGTGTGTGTGTGTGTGTGTGTGTATGAGGGAGAGAGGGAGATGAGAGAAAAGACGACTGCCTTCACACTAAATAAAATTACTAAAATATTTTGCAATTTATATGGGGTCAAAATTACAACGCATCTTTCAACAGTAACTGAATATTAGTGTCAAAATACATTTTTCCTCCAATCAGAAAGTTCACTAAAATGTGTTTTGGTGAAAACGATTTGAGACTTATGCTAGACACTGAATAAGAAAATTCTAATCATATTCACCATTGACAAATTCACTTTTACCAAAATATATATCCGAATGTCATACATCATTTTTTAGCATTACTCATTCGCGAACTCTTGCAACGTAAATATTCAGAGAATTCTTTGAACTTTATAACCCAGACAATATTTATATTGATATTCAATATTTATATTAATATTTATATTAATATTCAAGTGAAGATTTCTATAAATCTTCGCATTTCACACCATTTCACATCAAATTAATGTCCACCGTAAAATCTGGTACTAATGAACTCTTCTATATGCTACCTAGACTCTATGAACAGTAGAAGATCGGTGGTAAAATCTCATAATTTTAAACTGGAAGGAACTAGATTTTAACTTAAGTTCCATGCTAAAAGTTTCTTCTACGCACTTCTCACTTGTGGAACTATCTTTTAGCTCCTTGTTTTCCACTCAAGTTTGATCTTCAAAGATATAAATATAATGTCAATCGCTAACTTTTGCCTTCTTAATTTCTTTTTTTTTTCTTGTTCTCGTTACTTAATGTGTTTTTCTTATATCCTTTCGCATTCAGTAACCACCGAGTGTTAGTTGCCTTTTTGTTCTGCTTGGTATGAAATGATTAAAAAAACATTATGAAAAAAAAAGAAACTCGTATTAATTATAGGTTTAAAAATACCGAGTACATATTATGTTTATAAAGAATACTCTGTGTTAATTAGGCTTTTATAAACATAGCATGTATTAATTGGACGCATATAATTATATCGTGCATTATTTAGAGGTTTATAAAATTATAGTGTTTAATATTAGATGTTCATAAAAATATAGTGTATTAATTAGAAGTTTTTAAAAATACCGAGTATTAATTAGGTGTTTAAAATCAATGTATTAATTAGATGTTTTTAAGAAATACCGGGTGCTAATTAGATGTATGTATGTATATATATATATATATATATATATATATATATATATATCAACGTATATTAATTTGGCCTTTATACAAAGTAACGTGTAATATTTAGGTGTTTATAAAACTTGCTTGTATTAATTAGATGTTCATAAAAATACCGTCTATTAGATGTTTAGAAAAATTACCGTGTATTAATTAGACGTTTATAAAAATACAGTGTAATAATTAAACGTTTATAAAAATATAACGTATTAATTAGATGTTTATTAAAAAATACCGTATACTAATTAGTTGTTTATAAAATAATGTGCATTAATGAAATGTTTACAAAAATGTCGTATATTAATTAGACGTTTATGCGAAATAACGTGTGCTATATAGATGTTTATAAAAATACAGTGTATTAATAATATTTTTATAAAAATACCAATTACTAATTAGATATTTATAAAAAATATACTATATTAATAATTAAATGGCTAAAAAAATAACATATATCAATTAAATCTTTATAAAAATACCGATTATTAATAAGACGTTTATAAAACTTACCGTGTTCTAAATCCATCTTTGAAAAAATAAAGTATATTATTTAGACGCTGATACAAAATAACATTTTCTGTTCTGATGTTTATAAAAATGCAATGTATTAATTAGATGTTTATAAAAAAAACGTAAACTAAATAGATGCTTATACAAATACAGTGTATCAATTAGATGTTTAGAAAAATACTGTATATTAGTTCAACGTTTATCAAAATACCACGTATTAATTAAACGTTTATAAAAATACCGTCTACTAATTAGATGTTTATAAAAATAGCGTGTATTAATTAGACTTTTATAAACATACCGCATATTAATTAACAGTTTATACAAACTAATATGTACCAATTAGATGTCTATAAAAATACCGTGTATTAATTAGACGTTTATCAAAATGCCGTTTATTAATTAGACCTTTATAAACTGACCTGTACTAAGTAGACGTTAAAAAATAGCGTTTACAAATTAGATATTTATAAAAATACCGCGTAATAATTAGACGTTCATAAAAATACCGTGTATTAATTAGACATTTATCAAAATACCATTTGCAAATTAGATATTTATAAAATACTGTGTATTAATTAAACGTTTATAAAAATACCGTGTATTAATTAAACATTTAGAAATTAAATATTTATAAAATACTGTGTATTAATTAAACGTTTATAAAAATACCGTGTATTAATTAAACATTTAGAAATTAGATATTTATAAAATACTGTGTATTAATTAAACGTTTATAAAAATACCGTGTATTAATTAAACATTTAGAAATTAGATATTTATAAAATACTGTGTATTAATTAAACGTTTATAAAAATACCGTGTATTAATTAAACATTTAGAAATTAGATATTTATAAAATAATGTGTATTAATTAAACGTTTATAAAAATACCGTGTATTAATTAAACATTTAGAAAAATATCGTGTATTAATTAGGCCTTTATAAAAATACCGTATATTAATTAGACCTTTATAATAATACCGTATATTAATTAGACATTTATAAAAATAACGTGTATTAATTAGACCTTTATAAAAATGCCGTTTACAATTCAGACGTTTATGAAAAATACCATTTATTAATTATAGTTCGCTACATTGTAAACCGTTAATGCCTATCGTTCCAAAAATATCCCATTGTTGTTTGGAAACAAAATGGTCAACTTTCTCCTACTCACCGAATCTCTTCCTACTATTTTTGTGCTGCTATTACTATACAAACTAATTTTGGTTTTCAATAGGAAGTATATACTTTCAAGCATTCATATTTTACAAAATATTATCTAAAGAACAATGGATTATTTTATTAGAATCCTTCTGGAGAGAACATATTTTTTTCTTTAATAAGATTTCTCAATTATTAATGCCGATAGACGAACATAAATAAAGAGATTACTTAAAACAAAGTTTATACAATAACGTTTAAACTGATAAAATCTGTAGTATTAGTAAATAAAAATAGGATTCATTCTTTAGAAATTGTTCTGATGATGTTCGGATCGAAAAACGTGCAGGTATGAATTTCGAGAATCGGGAAAGGATTTGTGTTTATGCCAGCACTGCCTGCTCGGCGACGCACTCCGCGGCAGAGATGACAATCAATGGCACGTCGGATCTAAAGACGGTTTCTCCTAAAAAAGGGTGGTGGCAGGTTCGAATCCTGCCGATGAGTTTCTATTTTTATTTAATAAAATTGCTCGGATATTCAACGGAAACTGAATAAATATACTGTTCAATAAATACACAGAGCGTCTACTTAAATAAGATTTACAGGAATAAAATCTATTATCTTTAAATGTTCTTTGTGTAAAATCTTCAGTTTCTTCGTTTTTGACTTTTATAAAAAAATCAATTTCTTTTCTTCATTCCCTAAACTCAATGTGTCAGCATATCATAAATGACGTGTTAAATATTATTGAACAATTTTATCTGAAGAGACCTACCAATCGTTTACATCAAAATATGATAGAACAGCTAGAACACTCCCCATATTCCCTCATAAAGGACAAATTCTGTCTGTTCGTCCGTGTGTCTGAAACCCCTCTGACTCTGGCCATACGTTCTCTACGTAGACATATAATACCTTTTTGAATCAGGATAATCCCCAAATTGAAAATCTACCTTTCGTCTGGTACTTGAACGCACAGCATTGCGATTTGTGTCTGGAACAGTTAAAATTCAAATTTTAAAATGACTGAAAAGAAATTAGTGATTTTAAACGTTTTTAATTTATATCGAGTTTAAAGTAACACAAAAATTTTGTGACTTTAAAATATTTTAACTTCAGTTTAAAATATGTCCAAAACTTTGTGAATTGAGGAAATTAATTTTATTTCTTTAAAATGCCAAGGAATCCGAGTTAAAATGAGAGGGTTCCTAACGTGAGGTTTTGATTTGAAGAACTCAAGTCAATTGAAGTTCCACGGAACTTGTAATTTGAAGAACTCAGTTTTCGGCCTGAATTTGAATTCCTATCCAAATTGGAATTTCGGATAAAATTAGAATTTTCGTACAAATCGGTAATTTGGCCAGAATTGAACTCATAGCCCGGATCAGAGTTCCATGGAGCTAAGTGAAGAAGTCCAAGTAATTTCTTTAAAATTATCATTGCTGTTCTATAAGCTGGACCTTTAGTCCTACATAGATGTTAGCTTTTAAGCTATTTAATCATATGAAAGATGAACCTTTAATACACCATGTTGAATATAAGGCCTCACCAGACTTTTGCTGCAGCAGCGGTTTATATATCAGGTACAAAGTTTTGCCAGGCACCCGCTTTTAAATTGTGTTTCGCTTTGATTGTTGCCTACTAAGGTTAGATAACCCTCTCTTCTTTTTTGTTTTTTAACCCATCACTGGGGGGAGTAGATTGAAGGGATTAAAGGGATTTATATCTCCCTCAAGATTATTTTCTGAAAAATGAACGCAATACCACTCCCACGTACCCCGCCGATAATAACTATGTAAGACTCATATATATTCATGATATAAAATTTATATGTCTATGGCTATTTAACATTTTACTAGAATGCAAACAAGAAATTACGTGAGTGAAGACTCAAAAACCACTACGCATAGCTATAGAGTGCGGAGTAAACATGGAAATCGTTTAGAATTCTTTTTCTTTCTTAAGAAACCATATTGATAAACAGTAATGTAGTTTACCGCAGTAAAAACGTATTCGTCTGCACAGCAAACAACTTTTATATTCAATAGAATATCAAACCCCAGTATCTTCCCATAAAATAGCGAAAAACATATTCCCTTGAAGTTACATTCAAACTTGAGGTGCCTTCACGATTTCTAACCCAAACATCATAGATTTACAGTATTCAACGATTGGGCATAGATTTGATCAAGTACAAAGATTTGGTAAAATGAAATAAACTTTTTCGACTGACGAGAAAGTAGTTTTCAAAAGCCAGACTATAGAAGCAACAGGGATTCCTAATCCAAGATAACAACAAATAATATATATATATATATATATATATATATATATATATATATATATATGTGCACTGTGCAATCATCAGATACTGATTGAAATTAGACTTTTGAATAAGAAGCATAATTTAAATATTGATTTTTAATTTATACTGTACTGTAATTATATTGAAGAAGTTCATCTATTTCCGGGATGTGTGATAAAATAAAATAATATATATATATATATATATATATATATATATATATATATATATATATATATATATATAAAAGTGGACATGGAAGTCAGCACTTATAGGTGACAGTCTGTTTCATGCTTGTGCAATCGCCTGATGATTGCACTAGCATGAAACAGACTGTCGCCTCTAAGTGCTGACTTCCATGTCCACTTTTATATTTACACACGCTCTATCTCTGATATTGAGCACTTTATCCCATAAATATAGCACACTTTAAGACTATATTTCTTCATATATATATATATATATATATATATATATATATATAATCTTTGTTCACTATCTGATGAGATGCTTATATTAGCATCGAAACAAATATGCATCTTTGTACTGATTATTCGTTTGTTCATATATAATAACTCATAATATATATATATATAGTAGCAAGGACAAAGATCAGAACGATGTTAAGAAAAGGTGTATATGTGAAAAAATATTTTATTTTAAA
>OZ038482.1:81230725-81243225 GCA_964036315.1 Acanthosepion esculentum | reverse complement strand
TTGTTTCTGATGATTTCACTTCTCCTTCCTTTTTGACCTGTATTTTGTTTACTCCATTGATATTTATTATTAAACATCACACTTCACCAATGTGCTTAGTGGACATCAGAACTAAATCATAATTTATTCTTTTCGTATATATGTTTTTTTTTAACAGGTAATAGGAGTATATAGGCTCACCTATCATCCGGCCCGAACTCATTCCATTGTTGAACAGGAGTAAAATTTCATACCTTGTTTCTTGTTTAGCATATGGTTTACCGGTTCTCTTACGTTCTTCTACCAGGACCACAGTAAGTTAACTGTCTTAACTGTTTGATGATGGGACTAACCAGTGGCTGTGAATTTCCATTGTGAGTGTAAAGGGTTGAAAGTTTGCTGGTTACTGCTTCTGATTGGTCCTGGTAGTGCTTGGCTGCTCTGATCAACAGCTGCATAATATGGGGGTATTTTTAGTTCCATGTGGCGCATGGGTTGTTTTCCCAGCTTGTATTTCTGGTGAGCAACCCTGATGCTATATTATGTTCCAGCCATGCTCCAGTTGATTTGTATTAAAATTTACGACAGATAGTGACAATTACGGCAGTCTTTCCTCTCTCCCCTCAAAATCCTAATCTCATATAAAACACAACAAAAACAAATTCAACTAAACCAGTAAATCAACAAATAAAAAGATCTACACCCCAACCTTTCTTTCTCCAGTATTTGTGATATCCGTTCCAAATTCTGCAGCGTAGAACTTTTCCTCTTGGAACGGTCGCCAGATCCTCTACGAAACTAACTTAAATTCTTCCATTGCTACCAACGAATTCTTGATTCCAGGCTATCCTTTTCTCTTTTTCATTTATTGATCCCCATTTTCCCAAGACTGCTGTATAGACATAACTACTAAGAATATAGGAAAATCACTTTCTCTCCACCCATCTGCGAACATTTTTGTCTTCGGGGAATTTAATGCTCACTGTAATGATTAAGTAAGCAGGTGTAGGATTTAAGAAAGCTCTATTCAACTGAGAATACAAGGTTCGCGTATAGTGTCCTTCTATAGTCCCAGTAAACAGAAATAGCTCCCTCAAAGAGGAAAGTAACAAAACAAGAGGAGACCACTCTTGATTATACATAACACTCACCACAACATGCGGTTTAAACATTCTAAAGGTATTGATGCTCAGACATAAAATCTTTCCATCACCGAATCCTTTCCTCAATTCGAGGGGGTTTCTCTTCGTTTCCCTGACAAAACCAAGGAAAATGCTTCTCTACTTGTTTCATTTCTTACCTCCTCTCCTCGCGCTTGCCAAGATTCGCAACACTGCCCTCTTCATAATTCTGACCACTCTGATTGATATTTCGTTCCATCCTTCTATTAAACAGTAATCCCTTATCCACAAAAGCTCTTTCTGTTACCAGCCTGCTGATTGGGACTCATTCTGTGATTATTTGTTTTCGGAGACGCCTTTGGGACTGACATATTTAAGCTTCCAGTTGAAAATTGCGTCACTGAGGTTTCTTCTTGGGTCAAATCCGGCATGTACGCTTTCACCCCTTCTCGGAAATACTACGTGAAAACTCAATCCTCTACATGGTTCACACCAGCATGCTCAGCCGCTATACCACAGAGGAAGTCCTATTTTCAGCTATACCCGCGTGACGAGTATCGCCACAACAGGTACCTATTCCTTGCTGCTCGCAATAAATGTATTCGAGTCCTCGAAGGTGCAAGATCCCTGATTGCCGAGAGAATGAGGTACCACATAGACTCTAACAATTTTGGCTCTCGCGATTACCAGCGGCTCTAGAATAGGGCATTATATAAGTGTAAGGTCTCTATTCCTTCTTCTTCAGTTAATATGAGTTGTTATCATCCTATGCAGATAAAACTGAAAGTTGTGCGCTTAAATTCTCCTCAAACATCACTCTTGACTCATCCGGAATACCCCTGCCTAACTTCCCTCCTACAACTAAGTCTCTGTTGAGTGATATGCATGTAACATCTTCCATGGCTTCTGATATCATCTCTAACCTATCTTCACTTGGGCAACTCTAATTTTTTTTTCCTTAATCCGTTTCGAATTCCGCTTCCTCAGTTTACTTTTCTTCCTGTTTCAATCTTCTCATAAGCAACGCTCATTTTTCTATCCTTAGTCCTTTCCGAATTAATCTTTCTCATTTTTTTTCTTTCTAATTTTTTCAGGGCCAACACTCATTTTTTTTTCCTCATTTCTTTTCGAATTTCTCTTTCTTAGTTTTTTCTTCTTTCAATTCCGTTCTTCACAGAAAACGCTCATTTGTTTTATTCCTTTTCGCATTCCTCTTTCTCAGTTTACTCTTCTTTCAATTCCAATCTTCTCGTAGGCAACGCTCATTTTTCTTTCGTACATGTTATTCCTTTTCTTTATTTTTTATTTCATTTTGTGATCTCTCAATCTTTTACAGTAATATTCAACCTATACAAGTTGTTACTCCCGGTAAATAGTTACAGGGTAATAGGCACAGTTTTGAATGATATGTACTCCGGAAAACTGTTATCCCTAGACTTGGACAGGTTAAGATTGTAGTGATCGGGGAAATATCCTCTTCGGAATCAATTCCATAAATTATCGGTTCGTGGGAAGCTTATGAGTAGAACTTAGATCTCACCAATTAAATACGAATGCAAATAATGTGGTTCGCTACAGTGTGCGTGGTATGTTGTGTCTTTGCTGTGAAGATTAGAACTGATCGAGCTTAGGCGTGTAGTTCGTCTGAACACTTTCTCTGGAAATAGCAAGAGTCTGACAACGATTCTTCTGTTCACCGAATTCTATCTTTTTCGTTATTTACTACTTTTACATTTAAAATATTCTGATCATAATGTCGCATTTTTATATTATTTCCTATTTTTCCGTGTAGGTGAGCGTGTTTTGTTTACCCTGCTGTTTGCAGTACATTCAATCACACAAATGTTTTACTTTGTTTAGCTGCACACGTCACGCTTCGTAGAATCCCACAAGAGTTTCGGATTTATGTTTTTCTGGATATCATAGGTTTCTTTGTTCTGTTTTCTAGAAACATCGAAGATAATCTCATAAATAACATTGCCAAAATGTGATGACCTTGAAAATTGGTATGAAACGTTGTTGTGGAAAATTACTGACAAAAAATAAAATAAATATCAAATGCTGATCAGTCTGCCATCAACTCAGGACATACAGGTAGCGAGCTATTTATCAGATATCCGTGGAGTCAGACAATTTTCAGAATCCAGATTTCTTCGAACTTAGTAGAAGTTGAATAATGGTCATAGATGTGGATATGGAATAGGCAAGTCGTGTTCAATTTCAGACTTAGGCTGTCGGATTTTCTCACACATGTATCTGAAAAACCATTTATCCTTCTCCCTAGTTATGGGTTAAATAACTGGGTATACTTAACTAGTCTAAGAAGTAACAAGTCTATTAGAAAAAAAAAATTCAAAACTTTAAAGAAGACATCGGCAAACCCAAGAATTTATGGCAATTCAGATGCCTTAAAAATAGGGAAGTTGTGGAGAGCCCTGGCGACTTTTATCCTGAGACGATATGGTATTTAAAAACAGATATGTGGAGGGTGTAACTGTTTTTGCCATAGAAAACGATATCCCAATATGCTGCGTTTAATTCGAACTATTGCCCTTGAGAAAAGTAGACATCTTTTTTGCCTTCACCTTCGCCTTAGCTTCATTTTTAATACGTGTATGGAAGAAAAACCTGCATTGTAAGATCCAGCAAATTTTATCATCTATAGCATGGCCGGTTGCACCCGCATGGACTTCCGGCGATGGATGCTGTTTTAATGCAACTGGTTATAAACAGTTAACATTGGCATTAAAGCTGTCCCATTCGCCAGCGGACATTTTTAAACTGGGGTCGCCAACACAAGCAAATATCTGAAAAGCAACATTGGAGAAGTCTACACCATAAATATCTATGGATTATATTCGTAAAGTGTTAAATAAATTGCCGGAAAGATAAGTGATTTGTATACTTTTTTGTTTACGGAGTTTCTAAGATTTCTGAATTCCGCATATGAGATTGAATAAATATATCAGGTTAAGTAAGTATTATCAATAAGATTTCGTACCTTTCTGTTAATTCACACCCAAAATATTAATTCACACCAACATAAAAAAGAATTTTATAATTACGAAAATCCACACCAAATTCTCCCAGAGCGAGACCATTCCATTGCACTCCAGTTGTGTTGACCTTTGCGATCGTCCCAAATGTCGACGGCTCGGGTACGCTATTTCTAAGTGTGGGGTCTGCATCGCGCGCAAGTCGATAAACAAACTTAACACATATTTTTTTTCTTCTTTTAAATTAAAAAAAAATTCGTTGCAAGCACCTGGAATATCCTTCGTACTTACGAAATGTGAATAACTCCCTGATTTTTTCTAAATTTTTTATCCTGATGGTTGGGGTTGTTGTGTGTTAAGCTAAACAAATTTGATTTATAATTTCAAAAGAGTGTCAATAATTTAATAAAAAAACAAACAAACATTAATTTAAAATTTATAATTCCTTTGGGTGAATTTATATTTTCGATAAGCAACTTTAAATTATTTGAATGAAATTAAAAGAAAAGATGCACGATTTCAAATGAGTATGCTACTTGACATAAAAAAGCAAGTATATAAGGAGTATAAACACATAAAAAAATAAACAATACTTCTGTGTTCCTTCTACTTCAATAGCAGAGTATAACGAGGAAAAAACGGCCGCGATTAACATGTTTTTATTACGGCGTGCAGCGGAAAGAAACGACTAGCCGGTGTCCCGTTGCCGCCCAGGTAAAGGATTTTGCTATATAATTAAGTGAAGCACAGGACAGTTCCGAAATTTTTTCTTGTGGGCATTCTCGCTCCCGTTACGATTCGTGTTAGTTTAACATTTCAATTAAATATTTGAAGATTCTAGTTATCAGTGATGCAAGTAAGAGAAAAAGAATTCCAAAGTGCGAGAGAACAAGCTGTTTGAGTGGAAGAGAAGGTTATATTTAACTGTTTTAACAGTGAAAGAGTGGGACCGACATGTCAGCCTGGTAGCTCGCTTAAATTCATGCTGTCCGGTATGTTATGTGGCCAATTCAGAATACGAATTTCATCAGGTGTTTTGTTGCATCCTTTTACCCACCATTTGGGTTTGCTACGTACATATTTGTTTTAGATTTCGAAGGAAGGCCATATTGTTGGTCACTGTGTCGTAAACCGATTTCCACCCCGAAAAAACTTTAAAGAATCTTGGTATTTCATATTTAAACTACGATCGTATAACTATCAATAAGGAAATAAATAGTAATATCACCACCAAGTCAAATAAATTTGACTGGAAGCAATTTTCTTTTAATTAGTTTCCTCTTCCTTTCATTTTTTTTTTTTTAGTGAGGTTTTCTTTAAATATCCCTTAAAAAATCTTACAAGGTTGGAGTTAAAGATTTTCTGGGAAGAGGAAGATAAGAGAGAACGTCAAGTCTTGTATCCCGTGTATTATTCATGACGCAAACAAAAAAAAAGTCGAGACTCTTACTCCAGTGTGAGATTTGAAAGAAATTTACATTTATTAAATGACATGTAAAATAATGACAGAAAATACAAAAGTAACAAAACATACTTAGACAATATTTCCTTTGTGTGACAAATAATTAAGGAAATTAAGAAAATTATTCTAAATAAAATTCTGTTGATTTCATAAACAAAAATTATAATTATTATCAAGAAAATGTTCACTTTCTTCTATCCGCTCAACTGTCCCGAAAAGCTGAGAAGTCAAGATCTCTTGCTGGGTCTCTTTTCGACAATGGTTCTTCTTTCTTTCTATTGGTAGGAAATAGGCGATCATGGCTCTCCACATCCTTCCATCCCTTGCAGTTCTCAATAAGTTCCTTCCTTCTGTCACCTTCTCCAGACCACGTTCTGTCATCCACTTGCTTAAAGCCGCTAGGTATGTCATGCGTTGTTTTCCCTTGTCTCTCTTTACCTCTATTTGACAAGTCAGTATCAGATTCCCCAGGCCCTCCTTCCTCATTATATGTCCCAGGAATTTCAGCTGCCTCTTCATGGTGTTAAGTATAATCCACCTCTTTGTTCGCATCTTCTCTAAGACATCATCGTTGCTCACACACTCGGTCTATGTTGTCCTTAGCATCCTTCTGTAAAACCACATCTCCGTTGCCTTTAGTCACCTCTTCATCTTTGAGGAAATCGTTCAAAATTCGCTGCCATAAAGGACAGATGTCATGTTACAGGTCAGAATTCTTTTCTTCGTTAACAAAGAAATCCTACTGTCTCGTAATACTCTGCCTATCTTTTGGAATGCGTCCTTGGCCATCCCAATACGTCTACGGATCTCAGTGTCGCATTTACCATACTCTGTCAGAACTCTTCCCAGATATTTAAACTTCCGCGTCTGCTTGTTTCTAGTGTTCCCGACCTGCAAATCGCTCATCCTTTTACTGATGATCATACATCGTTTTCTTGTAGTTTATGCTTAGTCCCTTTTTCTCACTCTCCGTCGCTACTTCTGTAGGAGATTTTGTATTTCTTTTCCGTGTCTGCTATCAGTACTGTGTCATCTACGCACCTTATGTTGTTAAGATTGTGGCGCCAATCCTAAATCCCGGTAAGGTTTCCAGTTCTCTCAGAATTTCCTCGCTGTATAGATTGAACGGTTCAGGTGAGAAGACGCATCCTTGCCTTACGCCCCTTTCTGTTTTTGTATATTCACTGAACTTGTTCTCTATACGCATGCATGCTGTTTGCTGCCAGTATATTTTCTTGATTATTCTGATATCTTTCCTGAATATATCAAGGTTGCTGAGTAGTTCCATCAGATTCTTGGGGTGTACTTTGTCGAAGGCCTTTGCATAGTCTATGAAACATAGATACACGTCCTTCTGCATTTGTATCTCCCTCCAGTTTTACTAAAGAGATTCAAATATGAGACACATCCCGTATTTTCATAAAGCGCTCAAAATCAGGATTATTACCTCTAATTTTAAGAAAATTTTCACAAATAACTGTAGAATGATAATTGTATATCTCTCTGAATTTGTAGGCTATTTTCCTTTCTGCATTCTTCTTTTATTTTTATTTTCTGACATCCTTTTCGTTGTCTTCATCGACCACTGTGTTATCACCGTCGACTTTTAGTTTTGCTTTGTTCAGATCACGTTACCAACACGCGCCCATTCGCTTGCTAAAAACCAAATCCATTTCGGTTCTTATATAAACCAGACTTCTGAAATAGCCGCAGATATGTTCTAAACTTGAATCAAAAACTGAAAACTATGGGATTAACTTACTTTACTCATTGATTAAAAAATCACAGTATTTACCTATTAAAACGAAAATTGTTTGCAAATTTTATTTTGGCGTATTTTGAAACCATCAAACTTCAGCTTATTTTTGTACAAAGATTTGAAAAACAAATTTTATACACACACACACACAATATATATATATATATATATATATATATATATATATATATATATATATATATATATATATAGCATCAGGATTTTTTTACAACATCAGACATATACCAGTTATTTTGCATAAAATTCTATTTAGGTGATATTTTACTAACCTGTCTGGCTTCATTTTAGCAGTTTCTCTTAAATAAACCGTGTATTCCTATTAGTATATGTTTTTTACACACTCTCCTGAGAAGTGCATTAGAAAAACTTAGTCTATTGTATTATTTAAAAAAAATTAATCTTTAAATATCTTTATATAAGTTTACATTTATTTTTATTATACAACTGTTAGGAAGAAATATATGTCTTGAAAAACTTGCCAAATGAATCAAACATATTCATTTTTAATTATTATTATTATTATTAAATTATTATTTTAAATTTAATAGCGATGAACTGATTTTTACGGTTTATCTACCCTTTGTGGGTAATTTAAAACCGAAACATATTTCTTGGTTTGTTAATATAATTTTGCGAGTGAATAGTAAACTACAAATATTATGGAGATAATGATAAATTTTCAGGTACTAAGAATTCTCGCATTTGTCATTATAATGTGCATCAGAGGAAGAAACGCGTCGACTAACATAAGTTTAGCTTTTGTCTTTGATCCTATTTTCCTTTTACAGATATACTCTAGCTTAATTTTTTTATTCACACGCACACACACATACATATGTATAATATTATATATGAATTTGTTTCAAAATACTGTTTAAGAAATAAAAGAGGCGTCTATTGAAATATTGGTATTCAATAACAATAGCACTTAAAGTGATAAAAATATGTAGGATTAATGAATAAAAAATCCTTTATTTCTTCTTCCCTCTGACGTCTCTCTCTCTCCCTCTCTCTCTCTCTATCTATCTACATATATATATATATATATATATATATATATTATTTATTTATTATAAATTTATCACATAGACAAAACCATTTTACTCACTACAAACATGCAACTTGGTTTCAGTGCATTTCAACTGCACATCGACGGGTGAGGGTCGGAATTACTTTCGTTCTCATCGCATCGGATATATATATATATATATATATATATATATATATATATATATATATATATATATATATATATATATACTTTTTCAGCAAAAAATATTATTTCAACATAGTCGATAGTCTATTTCAAGCCGTTCTGTACGCGGCTATCATCAGCCCCTAAGTGTCTGTACTATATATATATATATATATATATATATATATATATATATATATATATGTATTATCATTGAATACATAAGTAGGTTTACGAACCAAATTGTACGTTTTTTCTATCATTCGGGGTAGTTTTGTGAATACAAGATAATAATCGTGTTCACATTGCCCACAAAATTTATGACTTCAGTTTCAGACACTTTCACATATGAATAAAATACAGATGCATCTCATTTTCCGAGGAAAAATATTGGCTTAGCCAAGTAAACAATACTTCGATTGCATCTCCAACCAGCTGTGTAGTCTTATGCATTGAATTGAACGAACATTGATTTTTCCGCTGTATGCTCATGCATTCGGCACGTCTGATTTGCAATAAATGTTGTTTTAATTTGTAAAAAGGAAGAAAGACTTAAATCAGCTTCGGGAAAAAGAATCAAAATTAACGATCATTCATCGAATTCAGTGGACAGGGGCGAAAGTTGAAAAAAAAATTACAATGCTTGTTAATTATTGGTGATGGTATGTTTCTGAATCTCAGCCCACACAAACGCACACATATAGATAAATGTTATTCAAATATATATACAGGGTGCGATGGGTAAATTGCCGCTATTTTATGTTTTTAATATCGCATGCGCGTTGTTTGTTTTTGATTTTTCGGGCACCAATATATGAAAAGAATACCATGACGTAATACAGTCCATCAGGAATTTGGAAATGGCATGCTGTACTGGTTGGAATTCGTACCGGAATCTTCAATACGAATATTTCAGAGTGTTTCAGTTCAATCTGACGTCAGTACAGAAAGAGTTAGATGAGACTAATTGTGATTACAAAGGTGTTTGGCGTGATCACTAGTGATAGCGACGGTATGTCTCTATTCATATTACCACAGGGCCTCAGACTCAGCACAAAGATCTACATTAAGTGCCTTGAGGAGGTAGTGCTGTCAAGAGGGTGGCTGCTGGAAGACCGTATGTCTGAAAACAGGACACTGCAACTTGCCCTACAAGCAGGAGACATCAAATATAGCTGTCAGTCAATTTCTGCGACCCTTACATCTGGTAACCTAACTCGCCAGACTTCAAAACCTCTTGATTATTATGTGTGGGGTGTAGATGAGCGAGATGCCTGCAAAACTTCTTGTAACAACAAACATGAACTGAAGGCAAGGATTATGCCAACATTCACCAACTTAAACAACAAGACCGTCCAGAATGCGACGTGCAAGTGATTCCGAAGACATATGGTGTCCAAGGTTGATGTCAATGGCAATTTTATTGAACAAATTTACTCTTTAACATACCAAGATATTTTTCTGCAATTTTGGTAAATATATCTGTTAAAATGAGATGTCAGTGTTATTTTCATTGCTGCGTAAGTTAGACTACAACTTTCATATCGTACCTTATATATATATATATGTATGTACATATGTATGTATGTATGTATGTATGTATGTGTTATTCTGAGGGCCTGATCTCCAAGTATAGAAAACTTACTGATTAAAAACAAGATGAGATGGGCCGGACATGTAGTACGCATGGATGGCAGTAGGTTGTCGAAGCAGCCATTTTATGGCGAGCTTGCAAATGGTAAGCGTCCTCAGCATAAGCCAAAGAAGAGATTTAGGGATTGTGTGAGGGATAACTTGAAAGAGCTTAGGGTGGAGGTGGATGTCTGGGAAAATCGTGCTAGTGATCGCAATGAGTGGTGCAGGGCTATTGTAGAAGGATGTAAGTCAGCAGAGGAAAAGAATTTAGCACATGCAGCACTGAAAAAGGATTTGAGGAAAGGTATTACCCGGAGCTTGGATGACAGCACTGCAATCTGGAAATGCGAGACATGTAGTCTTACCCTACCGTCAAAAGCTGGGTACGTTAATCATATGAAATCGCATGAGAGACTACCTCTTTCTGTGTTACTTCTTCGACCCGGTGTTACTAAATGTGTGATCTGCAGGGAAGTATGAGAATCGACATCTGGATTAAAGAGGCATATGGTGGTGCACAAGGATGACCTACTACAGCAACATCCGCTTAACCCTGTGAAAACTCTGGAGCACATCTGTCATCTGTGTTTTCGGCCTTGCAAATATGCTGCTGGTTTGAAGAGCCACCTTCGAAGTTATTCTCGAGGAAACAATGGTCTAGATTGAATGTAGGTGTTGATTGGCAAGACAGCAGTCATCTGTGAATATGTGGCAATCAACACACACACACACACATACATATATATATATATATATATATATATATATATAATCTGTGCATATATACACTCATTAGTATGTTATAATTATTTATCCAAATTTTTTACACACACGCACACATACATATATATATATATATATATATATCATCTGTGCATATATACATTCATTAGTATGTTATAATTATTTATCCAATTTTTTTACACACACATACACATATATAAATATATATCATCTGTGCATATATACACTCATTAGTATGTTATAATTATTTATCCAAATTTTTTACACACACGCACACATACATATATATATCATCTGTGCATATATACACTCATTAGTATGTTATAATTATTTATCCAATTTTTTTACACACGCACACACACACACACACACACATATATATATATATCATCTGTGCATATATACACTCATTAGTATGTTATAATTATTTATACATTTTTTTACACACACGCACACATACATATATATACATATCATCTGTGCATATATACACTCATTAGTATGTTATGATTATTTATCCAAATTTTTTACACACACGCACACATACATATATATATATATATATATCATCTGTGCATATATACACTCATTAGTATGTTATAATTATTTATCCAATTTTTTACACACACGCACACATAAATAAGCATTATTTTAGGTGATACTCGTATCCATTTATTTATTAAACAGTATATATATTTAGTTTCGCCTACAAACCTTTATATTCGAGAAATCTTATCAGAGAAATATATGCACTCTCCAGCAAGGTTTGAACCTCCGTTCTCCTAGGGAAACCGTCATAGATCTTACGTGCATTTTACCTTTCAGCTACAGAATGTGTTGATGACAAAGCAAAGTTGAATAGTGCCTTTCAAGAAATATTTTAGTCTGATTTTTTAAATAGACACATCTGTTCAGTTTCGTAACCTAACGTAAACAAAGCAATTTGTAAAGAAATAAGATTTTTATTTTATTTATTAATCCGAGAAATTTTTATTAAATCTTATTTTTACTGGATACTCATATTTGAGTAGACGTTCCGTTTATTTATTAAACAGTGTAAACATTTATTTTCATCTACCGGCCTGTATATTAGATAGATATTATTAGAGAAAAATATGCGCTATCCGGCAGGATTCGAACCTGCGTTCCCCGAAGAAATATTATCTTTATAATTTAATAATTAGCCAAAATAATTTGTTCATTGCTGCTTTGTTTTTATATGTTGTTATTTTTGGGTTTAAACCATTATTTTTTTTTTTTTACTCTCGATCGACTATTTGTGGAAAATCATCCTTTCTCCTATCAATAAAAACCTTTTAAAATTGTGTTCATATTAACAAACGTAGAATGCATAGAGCCATCCCATTAATTCAGTTTCTCTAAAGAGAACTGCAGACATAGGAATTTAATGAACTTTAATGGCGTGGGTTGCAATCACTATGAGATCTATTAGTATTGTTAATGACAATGCGATAGATATAGAAGAAACTAGTGTAAGGAACTACTGTGGCAGGACAGCCGCTGATGCAAATTAATAACACACACATACACACAAACACGCACACCCACCCATCCACACACACACACC
>OZ038482.1:81133225-81225725 GCA_964036315.1 Acanthosepion esculentum | reverse complement strand
GTTGAGCGCCATGACCCCCGTGGTCCTAAATGGACACAATGCATAAAAAATAACTGCTGACGAATGGAAAAGTTTAATATCTTTCCAGGTTATGGCAAGATTGCATTCATGTTTCAGAATAATCTATACTTGGACAACTAATGCAAAGCATTGTTTAGCATGTCGAACTGCAAACCCGTTATTAGTGAAATGTTTTGAAGTTTCACCATCTCTCGAAATATTTCTCCACCATGTTTAATTCGAAGGTGAGTTTAAATATGATCCGAAATTCCCAGATAGAAACACTGGCAAGACTTCAAGTGTTATTCGGATCTAGTTGGCTTCTTTCCGGTTGATGTGTTCTTCCGGCGCTTCGTGATTGTGAACCGAGTCAAATTTGGGTCGGTTTCATATAGCCATATGTCAAAGGTCGACGCTAATGGACCTTTCGGTCGAGTTATAAGATGACATAATTGACGTGTTTGAGGTAACATTCAAAATAATATACTGGCTTTACAGACACACGTTTTAAATAATATGAATTAACAAAAAGAGAAATACTAAGCATCCATGAAATAATTAGTTAAAATTTTGGTCGAAAAAACGCACTAGTATCTTCAGATCTACCGGATAAATGCTTACCTGGATTAACTGAAGCAAACACAACTAAAAAAAAATGATTGAATGATTGATTGAATTACAATGACCTCGAATATTTGTAAATCAGTCTGGGAGAATTATATATTTATCCCTAAAATTATTATTAAAAACAAAAACACCCACAAACACTAGAAACTATATACATATATATATATATATATATATATATATATATATATATTTCTGTATTTAGGCAGCAATCGTTCTTTTTTCAGATTGTATATAATTTAGCATCCGAAAAGAAAAAAATTATCAAATCACATGAGAAATTTTATGAAAAACTAAATCAAAGCACCTTGTCAGTCGTATTCAATGAAATGTGCATATATATATATATATATATATATATATATATATATATATATATGTATATATATGTGTGTGTGTGTGTGTGTGTGTGTGTGTGTGTGTGTGTGTGTGTGTGTGTGTGTGTTTATGTACAAGTTATTGGTCAGGGTTGAATTAAATGTGCTCAATAGATGTATAAATAAAATAAAACAGAAATAAAAATGGAGTGCCTCTGAAATAAAAAATTAGAAGATCAAACGCTCCCGCTACCATGGTTTAAAGGTTTCTGTATCTTCAGGCTATCCTGACTAAATAATTTCCTAACGCTTTATTATTTAAAAATAAATAGACGCAAAACGACAAGCGTAATAGAAGGGGAGGAGATAAGCAAGGGTATCGAAATTGATTCGGAGAATGTTGTACACACAAAAAAATTAATTTGAGTTCGTATGAACCACGATGAAATTATGTACATTGCATATGAGCTATCTCCAATAGACGTTGAATACCCTTGTCTTTATCCTCCCCTTCCATTACGCTTTGCCCACACACACACACACACACACACACACACACACACACACACACACACACACACACACACACACACACACACAGATGTAAATATTTCATTTACATTATTCACATTGATTTAATTAACATTATTAGCCACATGGCATGCCACTAGAACTCTACTCCAGTGTGTGCTAAATAAAGAGTTCCGTTCGAAATTCCAACAACTAAAACGTCGTGAATATATATATATATATATATATATATATATATATATATATAAACAAAAATACAAATTGTTTGTACAACAAACAGAAAGTAAATAAGAAAGTAAATAAGATTTACTAACAAAAACAAAATAAAAGAAAAACCGAAAATAAACAAATTAAGGAAAAAATTAAAAAGAAATTGAACATGTGGTTGACAACTACCAAAACAGTCCACTATTTAAATTATTCGGACTATTGGCCTCATCTTTGTTGCCATATTTATCACAACGTTTCGACCGTTGTACGCTCCGGTTGGAATGTCGAACTGAACCCTTCATTTCGATCGTTTGGGTAGACTGTTCTAGTTCCACGTACCATGTGTGATGGATGTCAATTATCAGTTATCTCCTGTTAATTCACCTCTCCAAGTTCTTCACTGCCTTAAAAAGGTATTGAACTCACACTCTTTGGGTCCTGTCACTGGATCTAACCAACGTCTTTATTGACTGTGCCATGTGACCAATCATAGAAATGAGTACAATATGGGAACCAGTAATAAAGAGTGTCAGAGAAAAACAATAATAACAACCGAAATTGCAATATGAGCTCTTCTAAAAAATCATGCAATGATAACTGCAAAAATTGCAATATGAGCACTGGTTAAAAGTTGTCTGAAGTCATTAATTTTTGAAATCACATAAATTCATACACAGATGTCCTTAAGGACAAATGGCACAATAGTGATTTAATCGTTTTCTACGTCTTATCAACCCTTTGCAAGTTATTTAAAGCCAGGATATATTTCAGAGTGAAAGAATTTATTTGGAGATAATAATTATTTAATGATGCAACTCTTAGTAATTAAGCTAGAGCTCGGGAGATTAAGTAAATTCATAGCTTTTTTTTAACGATATTTACTTATAAGTGCATATAAGAAACCCGACGGGGATTGGAAATCGACTCTTCGATTAACAATTTCGAGCTTTTATCTATTACACCTCCCGCACATCCAATCTTACAACATCTAGTATTTCCAAGCGGTCACCGATATTGGTACTAACGTGAATCGGCATTTCTTAACTTAGGGCGTCGTAGGAAAAATACAAGAAAACATACCAAATATTGTACTATTATTTTATATGGAATCATCCATTGATTTCGATGTTTGAGTTAACTAAGCTGTTTTATTATAATCGTTCATATATTATGGATTCTCCCTGCAGTTTCGACGAATAAGCAATCTCCAGTTCAGTTTAGAATTTAAGAGCGTGATTACTAACAAATATGATGTGATTATTGAAGCATCGGTTTTTTGAAAGAACTGTTGACAGTGCACTCTTGCTTCCCGCACCACAGAATCTTCAAAAAACCATCCTGACGTTTCAATCCAGAGTTGTATTTATCGTTTGACCTTATAATAGCGCATACCAGAACCTAAACAAAAATGACACTAACCTTCACTGATGCATTGTAAGGTGACCGTCAGGAATTAATCCAAGACTTAAAGACAGAATAGATTATCGATACCCTAAATATATTGATTGTGATTTTACTTATAAAAACACTGAAAATAACGGAAAAGTTATTTCTCACAATCAGGTCATGATGAAATTGCTGCTGATTGAATAAAGCTATGATGTGTGTAATTGCTAATACATTTACTATAGAAATTTAAAATTAGTAAGAAAATTATTGTCAGTGGTCGGATTTATATGCAGATTTAACTGCGACATTATGTCAATTATATGTATAATATGAACGTTTTGCTAATAGTTTTACTAAAAAACAACTGCGGGAAGAACCAAATTCGATATTACAGTTAACAGGAAGAGAAAATAATAACTATCCCCCTCCAAAAAAAAAGGAATTTCTTATCAATACTAGAAAGATCAGTGACAATTACTGGACTTGAGGAACCTACATGTTCTTTAAAAAAATTGATATCAATTGAAATGTAAATATCTGACTAAATACATAATCTAGGCCAGTTTTTCTCAACCTTTTTACGCAACGGCACACCTAGGACAAAATAAAAATATCAGAGCACACTTAGCAAAATGTTTAAAGTTGTATACATTTAAATTTCATAAAATAAAACGATAGATATTTTTTTAAAAATACCCACACAAATATGAACTAACTTTATTTCAATGTTTCTTTTCAACTATCTGTCCAGCTTATTTCGTTTGAAACCTGAGTCTGGGTTTTTTCGAGATTACTTCAATGTTTGGTCGAATGTGCGATAAGCAGACCCACATTTCTTCTTCATTGAAATGTAGTCTTTCTATATTCTTATTTTTTAAGTTATTTAGGGTTGAGAAGCCTAATTCACATGAAAAAGAATTGGAACATTGAACTAGAGTTGATAAAGCCTTTTTTATTAATTAATGAAGAATATTCCTTTTGAACTGAAATCCAAAATGTATCAGTGGGTAACGTCGAATGTTTTTTGTCCACTCGATCGCTAGATATGGTCAAATGTTGTATTTTTAAAGTTAAATTTAAAAATATAAATACGTTTTTGACAAATGAATATTAAAACATATGATCTAAAATAACACAACTAGAGTATAAATAAGTACTTATTAATTTATTCAAATACAAAAACTATACCATTACTACTTACATACACACACATATATATATATTTATATATATGCCGTGAGAATATTTCGTGACACACTGAAGAGGATCCCGCGGCACTAGTTTGAATCATTGGTCTAGGCAAAATGAAACTAAAACAGACTTATTGTTGAACAAAATAAGATTTATTCGTCAAACTTTGAATTAGAAATGCAAAGGTATTTCGCGAAACGTCACAGGATTTCAATATCCGAGCCACCTACGACTGGTAGTCGTCCAGATCGTTTTGCCCGCACAGACAGCGTTTCTCTTTGAGCCTTTTCTGCCATGTCCAAACCTGCACTGCACTTGGAGCATTTTAGCGAATCCTCTCACAAGTGCACGCTGCACAGTCTTTTTCGACTGCGTTCGGGAATATTCAAAGACACAAGAGACATTTTCCATTGCAATGAATGGCATTTCTATACCTGAAAAGGAAAAGTAAACCATGGAATATAGAATTTTGAGTTGTTTCTACACAGGCTTTTAAAATCTGCAAATATCTGAACGAGAATTGTTCATGCTATTTCATAATGAAATGATATGATTTTTTTCTGAAACTGCCAGTATTTATCCGAAATATTTTTTAATAGAAAAATGTTATAAATTTCAACAGAAAGTACCAATGACTGGTCGGTCAGTGAATTCAGAATTTTTCTTTGTAAGGAAACGTCTATTGCAATTGCCATCATGATAGAAATTCAGTGAGATCAGAAAGAAAGTGATTGCCAGAGATCAGCAATAAGTGTAAGATTTAATGTCAGAAAGAACAGGACTGTTATCTATTAGTAGTGTTTAGTTTTGTACACCTCGCTTCCGTCGCATATACACGCAATTCTGTCTTTATAAGCATGTTTGTGTTCAAATATGTTGTGATCGATAGTTTTCTATTATTCAAAGTACTTTATCGTGTTTTTTGTGTGTTCTTTTTTTCCTTCTTAATAAAAGGGAATGTTTATGTGCTGATGTGCCTCCATTATGTCACATATGGGTCTGTGCGTGAGTAATGGACTCCATCAAACCAGAAAACCCCACCACCATATTCTTATATTTGTTTTGCCTTTTTCTTTGCACGTTGAAATCGTGGATCCATTACGGCGTCTCAGAACCTAATGCGTGTCTTATCCCAGGAAAGAAATCTCCAGTTATATTTTAACAGCTCCTAACCTTTAACGTGTAACCGACGTCTCATAACCCGAGACTCTTGCACTCATCGTCCAGTACGTGTGCGCACGAATGCTTTGCTTTCGATGCCAATTCACACAGGACGAAATCGAATTGAATGTAGGATTCTTGAAAAATAACATACATGATATAATTAAAGAATAAATTCAATAAAGATAATGAAGACAGCGGTAAATGACTTTGAAAATAATTATTTATATTACTTCCACTCTTCGGACTCTCGTCCTTACATTTATTTCCATATTCACGACGTTCTGTCCGTTTTACGTTCCTGCCTTTCTTCCGGTGATTGGAATTTCGAACTGAACCCTTTATTTCGTGCACTGAGGGAGATTGCTCTAGTTCCACGTGTCATGCCTCTTCCGGATCCAACCAATGACTTTATGTACTACGCCTCAAGAACACATGGCCCAGTGGATGAAATCTTTAGCTGGATTCAGTGACTTGGCCAAAAATTTGTGAGTTCAATACCTGGCTACTGTAGAGGTCAATAAAACCTTGGAGAGTTGAGTTAAAGGGAGATAACTGAGACACCCTGTAGAGGCATGTCATGTGGGTCTACACCGGTGGAGGAAATGAAGGGCTCCGGTTGAAATTCCAATCACCTGAAGAAGGCTGGAGCGTACAACGGCCGAAACGTCGTGAATATGGCAATAACGATGAGGACAGCAGTCCGAACAATGTAAATAATTTAAATACTTAAAATATCTCTTTTCAGACGGATTTTGAAAATAATGATTACATATATATATATATATATATATATATATATATATATATATATATATATATATATATATATGTATAAATATTTTATTCTGTGAATCAGAAATTGCATCATGAAAATATATACAGTATGAAAAAAAAAGTTTTTCAATCATTTCAATCCAAGCAATTTAATAACAACGATTAAAAACCAAGTAGTTCCTGAGACTGAAAGAAACAGAGGGCAATAAAAGAACAAGGTTCAAGTAGACAAGATGTAACGATTGCTATTGCATTGAAATATTTTAATCCCTATTCACATCGTATCCCATCAGAAAGAATGAAGTACCACTGGGAAATCATCTTCCCGAGGTCATCTATTTTGAAGTTGTCCTCTCGGGAGAGTTCCACAATCTTAACCTCTTCAAGTTTCGAATCAGCCGTTGCCTCTCTCTCTGTCTCTGTCTCTGTCTCTGTCTCTGTCTCTGTTTCTCTCTCTCTCTCTCTCTCTCTCTCTCTCTCTCTATATATATATATATATATATATATATATATATATATATATACACATAATTTACAATTCTGATAAAATAACCCCATTCAATAACCTTCTGCCTTGAGCGACTTTCAAGAATTTTATTAGGTGAACAACATATTTAAAAAATATATATAAAATCATTCCATTCTTGTAGCATAACTGCCAACTACACGAAGATAACGAGTTCCTTAAAAGTAGCCAGTTGAACTTCAAGAACAGATGCATTTGCAAGGAAAGCACAGTGATTTACATATAGTCAATGGTTTTTGAAGGGATATTAAGCTATGAATACCATGTCATATTACCAAAATTATTCCTGCATGGCTTGAAGGCATCTGGGTCAATGCCACAGCCTACATTATAATTCTCAACATGGTGGTCATGGCATAAACCGAATCGTAACTAGATATTCCATTGGTCACATCACCATATGACACAGAACCAGCGGTTTTTCAGAAACATGTCATACCAGAGAGGAGGTCTTCTAACTATTCTGACTTGAATCACCTGGAGCTTTATATTCGCTGCGTCATCGAGTACGAGACCAACCAGTGGCCTGATAATGTCAAGGATGCTTTGAAAGCCTGCAGCAATGTCAGTATAAACGGCGCCACCAGATCCGTTTATAGATTTGTTTCTGAGAGATATTGTGACGGACTTCATGACCGAGGGCATTTTTGTTGTAGAGGCTCTCAGCTTTTCGAATTTGAATGTCTGTAAATTTTGAAATATATACAGGATACGATGGATAAACTGTCATCTAAATTACGCAAAAATGAAAATAACACCGACATCTCATTTTAACAGATATATTTAACAAAATTGCACAAAAATATATTGAAATGCTAAAGAGTAAATTTATTCGATAAAATCGCAATTGGCTTCAACTCCGGTCTCCAGACGACATCGGTTTTCTCCGGCAACTCTTCTGGGTGGTCTCGTTGTTTAAGTTGGTGATTGCTGGCATAATCCTTGCCTTCAGTTCATATTTGGTGTTTTTGTTTATCTGCCACTCTACTGCGTCTCACATATAATAATCGAGGGGTCTGGGGATTTATTTGGCCAGGTGAAACGCGTGGCGTAGTCGCAGCAATTTTCAAAGAGCCAAGAATGGGTATATAGGTAAATAGCAGGACAGACTGGGTCTGTAGCCTTAGATGGCAACTTATCTAGGAGAAGAAGAACTCTGAATTCAAATCCTGCGGAGGATTGTTTGGGGACATTTTGGCACATAGTGCACCAGGACTCTGTATTCGGCCCCTCAAAAAGTTTGGTTCCTTCTGCACAAAGCTCTCACCACTACAATCAAAATCATATGTTCTGGTATCTGGCTGTCAGTTCCTAGGAACAGAGCTGCCCTTGACCCTTATACGTCGAATACGACAGGAGAGTCCACCATTAATATATATATATATATATATATATATATATATATATATATATATATATATATATATATGCGTTAGATTGCGTTTTATCTTACTTATTAGAATTTGATCGTGTGTTTATCATGAAATAGGATTTTATTCTAAAACTGCAAGAACGTAAGTAGAGCCTGCTATTTTACATAGCTCGGTCAAACATACATTCTTTAATTATCAATATATCTCAGCGCTATATTAGAAAATAAGCTGAAAATTTTCTTGGCCATAAGAAATAGCAACAATCTTCCGTATTGTGATCTTGAAAATATTTAAACGTTTAATAATGGCTCATTCGGATCGATTTCTTTGCCAACGAGACACGGCATGCGCAATGCCGCTCCTTGAGAATCTTGAGCAGTGCGTTGTGGTGTGTGGTCGTAATCGTTTTGACTATCCCCAGCTGACTGTGTCAATCGAGAAATGGATGTAGACAAAATCGTTGAGTGAACGGTGTGCGTCTTGCGACCAGGCCCTTGTCATCTAATGGCTCGTTAACATGGACATATCCTCCGGGCAAACAAGCGGTGAGCGAGGAATGTTGGGAAATCATTATCTTCCGTTTCTGTAGGTAATAAAGTCGAGACGAATATTTATGTAGCTTCTCTTTATAAGCCGTATGTATGTTGTGGCGGAACTGGGCTCTTGCTTGTGTGGTACACGGACTGGCGAGAGAAAATCTCGTTGCCTACCAACCGTATTCTCATTACGCATTCCCATGTTCGCCTGCGCGATACAGATCTTCCTCTTTCTCTCTCTCTCTCTCTCTCTCCCTGCCTTTCCCTCTTTCTATCCTCTCCCCCTCTCTCTTTCTCTTTCTCTCTCTCTCTCTCTCTCTCTATATATATATATATATATATATATATATATATATATATTTATTATTATTATATTATATTTATTGCCATATAGGGAGATTGATAGAACCAAATGAATATATATATATATATATATATATATATATATATATATATATATATATATATATATATATATATATATATATATTCATCTGGTTCTATCAATCTCCCAAAATGGCAATAAATATTAGAGAATCTCCTCACAGATGAAAAAGAGATTTGAAGCAAAATAAATGTGGTTCTACAGAAGGATGCTGAGAATACCATGTACCGAAAACGAGGTGCAACGACGACATTTTAGAGAGAATTGAAACGAATATGACAGTTATCCTGAAAATCAGAAAGAGACAATGAGAATTTCTAGGGTGCATAATGAGGAAAGAGGGCATGGAAAATTTGATACCCACAGGAAAGACTGAAGTTAAGAAGGAAAAATAACGCATAACCTTCTCTTTCTCTCAGCTTTTCTCTCTTTCTGTCATCTTTTTCTATCTGTCTGTCTGCTTGTCTGTCTGTCTGTCTCTCTCTCTCTCTCTTTATATATATATATATATATATTCATCTGGTTCTATCAATCTGCCTATATACCAATAAATATTGGACAATCACCAAAAGAAATGTCGTTCTACAGAAGGATGCTGAGAATAACACATGCCGAAAACGTGAGGAACGACGACGTTTTAGAGAAAAATGAAACAAGAAAGATAATTATACACAACATCAGGAAAATACACTTGAAATTTCTAGGGCGCATCATGAGGAAAGAGGGCTTGGAAAATTTGATATCCACAGCAAAGACTGAAGTTAAGAGGGAAAAACAGCGCACCTGCGAGCTAGATGGCTGAACGATTTTTAGGATACATAAAAAATGTTAAAACTTATTAAGAGCTACAAACAAGAAATTATGGCGATTCATGCCCGCCAGCTTCCGGAATGGACACGCTACATAGACTAAGAAGAAGGACTGTACCACTTTGGACTCCCTGGCCTGTTCTTCGAACTTATGCATGTATATATACGGTTTATGTATCACCTTTCTCATGCCACTTTACAACCGTGTTTCTCAGCCTTGTCACATCACGTTCTATAGTTTCTAACCAATATTAAGTCTGCCGTTCTAGTTTCATCGTATCTACAGAGGTAATTCATTTTCATTAAGTCGAACTTGTTTACAAAAATCTCTTAGGAAGTGAATTTAGGAAACATAAATTCGAAAACTATTGTTTCATTTTCATCAATCCTCGCATATCGTGCTAATATCTACGCTTGGTCTACTGCTGTGGTTCCCATATGTTATTTCTATGAGCTGCATTTTCGGAATAAAAATTGCTCGTCCCCAACCAACTTTAATGTGATAAATGTACATTGTTAAATAACAGAAAAAGAGTGAAAAGGAAATAACCTCGGATTCGAAGTAAAAACGTTACCATTGATAACTCTCTCTTCCAATTTACAGACTCTAAGTACTATATTCTTAATGCTTGATATAATATAAAAATAGAAAAATCGGTCAAAAATTATTTATACTGGGACTCATCCATGCAATTACAATCCATAACACTATTTTACATTTTTAAATCATATTTATTTTTGGCATATGAATTCTTTGAAACTGTTTCTAAATCCATGATTGTCTTTCCATCATTTCACCTCACCTACTATCCTCTTCCCCGGCACCGATATGGCACGCACCGTTGGGAAGCCACTGTTCTACAGGTTGGATATCTGATTTTGCAATATTTCACTAAATATATCATTTAAAATGAGTCTGGTGTGTCAAACACAATTATCTTATCTCTCTTACTGTCACTGTCAGACACATACTTTCTCTCTCTCTCTCTCCCTCTCTCTCTCTCTCTCGCAGTATAAACGGCTATATCTAATTTAAAGCACTCTCCACAGATATACTTATCTGAGGTTCCACCCATTTTATTTTTCCTGCGGTGGGGATGGATTTGTACCTGTTTGACTGTCGGACCATTGACTACTAAGTCGGTTCCTACAACAGGTGGTTCTGGTAAGGAAGGTGGCGAGGCATACACCAGGATGAAAACAAAAGGTGTCAACGCGCGTATGAACATTCTTGTACAGTCAACGGCCATCGATTACAATGAAATTGACTTAGCTCCATAGCTACGAATGCATCCAGTACTACGATGTCACGACATCACTATGCCGGGCGGGGTTACCCTAGACTGAAATTAGCATCCCATCATAGAATTAATGATCACCTGGCCATTATCAAGGCATGGCTTCGTGTTCGAAGACATCGATTTTTACAGAATTTTTTAGGCTGTTCCAGTATATCGACATTCTAGCCAGAACTGCGATGAGTCGAACTGAGTGGGGATCTTTATTCGTTTTCCTTAAAACTTGTCGTGTTGAACCACAAGTCTCTTCTTCACCAGTCTAGAACTTTTCCAGCATAATATACGGGGAGTGATGGGTAAATTATCGCCATTTTAATTTTTTTAATTTCGCGCATGCGCATGGTTTGTTTTTGATTTTGTACAGTATAGTAGGGTGAGTTTGGCACCGACTCTAAGAAAAATAGCACCGTGACCCAATTCACTCCGCCATAAATTTAGAAACAGCATGCTGTACTCCTTGGCATTCGCACCGTAATCTCCGATACGAACATTTCTGGGTGTTTTTGGTATAATTCTGAGGACAGTGGAGAGGATTCGGTAAGAGCTGGATAAATCTAATTGTGATTACGAACGTGCTTGGAGTGATTACGAAGGTACGGCAGCTGTAAAAACTCTCTCTGATCGTTCTGATGACTCCAGAATTTGTTGGTAAGTGCCTCAGACTCAACACGAAGGCCTACATCAAGTGCTACCTTGGGTTAAGAGGGTGAATCCAGGAAGAACCTATGTCTGGCAACTAGACTCGGCACCAAGCAGGAGAATGCAGTCATGGCTGACAGAAAAATTCTGTGACCACATCACCACTTACATCTGGCAACCTACCTCTCCAGACTGCAATGACCTTGATTATTATGTGTGGGGCACATGTGAGCGAGAGACCAACAAAACTTCTTCTAACACCAAAGATGAACTGAAGGCAAGAATTATGGAAGAATTCACCAATTTTAACAAGGATATTCCAAAGACATCTGTAGATCGTGGTTGATGCCAACGGCGATTTTACGGAATAAATGTACTATTTAGCATTTGAAGATATTTTTGTGTAATTTTGGTGAATATATCTGTTAAAGTGAGAAGCCAGTGTTATTTTCATTTTTGCGTAATTTAGACGAAAATTTATACATCGCACGCTGTATATGTTTCAGCCCTACTCTCTTTGTTTCTAACAAAAATGTTCCGTTTATTAATAATCTGCTTAGCTTTATGAAGGCATATTTCGCTATTTCCATACTGGCTTTGGAATTTTGTATCAAATTGTTTAGCCATCTACTTTGTTTAAAAGATCATTAGAAAAATATATCCATTGAATACTCTTAGAACTTAGTGAAAAGATCTAGGACTGAACAATCTCCCAGGACTTAAACATACGACTAAGCATTTTTTCTCCTTGACGTCTTATTGCAGCTCCAAATACAATCAGTTTCGAAGACAGACGTTTGTGTCAAGTCTAAAAATAATTACCTCACGGCGCCAAGTGGCTCACTCCACTCTCAATTTAGGAAAAAAATAAATTTCTACTAACAATTTAGAACCAATCAAACGCGAGTTTTACTTAACATAAAATCTATTTTTGTAAGCCTATTTGACATAATGAATACAGACGTGAAAAGTTTTTTTCTTCAGGAGTAGTACGCAACGTTAAACGACTACAAAAATCCTTATATATATGTTTCAACACGTCGATCCTAGTCACAAGTAATTCTTTCTTCCAGTCTACACATCTCTATTAATAGTCGCTTCCTACAAGACATCAACCTAAATTACAAGTAATACAATTTGACAAAAGCATTAATTCAAAGACCGTTTAACTTTCTTCTTCTGTAACAAACATCCAGAAAAATAACTGGAAATGGTGACCTTAGCCGTTTGGTATTCATTGACCGAGCAGCCAGTACTGCTTTCGGTAGAAATTTAAAAAAATCTTTGTCTTAATAGAATTTTTCAGGAATATAGTTCTTTTTCAAAACCTAGAGCTGTTATTGCTCTTCCCTCTATTGATGGGGATTTCCTTCTTAACTTTTTATTTGAAGTAGTATTGAAAATCAACTTTTTATGTATTATATCATTATGTTGTCTTCGTGTTACATGTGCTATTCATTTTAGTTATTGCATCTGTTGGTAGTCCTCAAGAGATGTGGTTTCTTTTATTTGCTACAGTGTTTTTTTTTTTGTTTTTTTTTAATCATATCACCCCAGGCAAGGCCGGAGGCCACTATCACGCAAGGGGTTAAAGAAGGGTTGGAGGAAGAGCAGATAGGAGTGGCAAGGGAGGGGATGTGGAGAAAGAGAAAGACAGTGGATCGATCAAGGCAAGGGGGCCACAAAAGATCCGGAGCGAGAGCAGGTAGGAATGAAAAATGAACGGATGTGGAGAAGGGAAGTCGATAGATCAAGGCAACTGGAGATGTCGATTGACGCTACACTTAAACCGTTGGAGATTGTATTTGTCAGGGAAACAGTAATAGGGAAGGGAGTTCCATAGGCGAGATGTGCGAGACATGAAGCTATTGGAGTAGAAGAGACGTCTACATCTAACAGTTTCCACGGTGTAGGGGTGGGAGCGGGATGCCAGCCTGGTGGGGCGTTTAAATTCACGAGGCCTGGGGACAAGCGAACGCAACTCCTCAGAGCAATTATCGTGGGAGTACTTGTAAAGAAGCCAGAGCGAGGCAACATCGCGTCTGTGAGAGAGTGACTGCAGACGAGATGACAGATCAGGGCCAATTTCTTTGTAAATATCATGAGAACATGACGCGCGATTTTCAGATTGAAGTTTTGGATTTGTAGCAATTTATTGTCGAAATCTATCTCTGGCGACGCTTATTCTATGGTAAATTCCCGTTTTTGGGGGGGAATATATTTGTTACAATTGATCTATACACTGATGTATTTTGAAGTGTTTAGTATTTACTAATTTCACATCCTGAATTTTTATGTTGGATTCATACTATTTGCCATATCTAGCAATACGCTTAATTCAGGAAGTCTAGACACCAAATTTAATTAAATATGGAGGCTAAAAGAAACGAGAGGGATTTGTTGTTTTAAGAATCGTTGGTATGGAGAAATTTAAAAAGGATGATCCTTGCCAAGACACTCAGGTTTCACTCGCTATTTTAATTATTGTTCATAGAAAGAAGTGGTATAGAGCCGACACTTTAGATATTTCTGAACGGATTTGGAGCCATACAAGACACCCATAAATTCTCGTGCCCCTCTATAATCTTTAAACTTCAGACTCAATATGACGAGATTATTTAAGATCATGACTCGCGATTTTAAGATTGATGTTTTGGAATTGCAGCAATTTATTAGGCAAATCTCTCTTTCGAGGCCTATTCTATGGTAAAGTTACTTTTCTTCTGGAATGTATTTTTTTATAACTGATCCATAGAAAGATGGATTTCGAAGTGTTTAGTATTTAATAATTTTACATCCTGAATTTTTATGTTGGATTCGGACTACGAGCTATCACTGCTTTCATACAAATTCCATAGTTCCTGCTTTGGAAATGTTTATCTTAAGTCATATTGCTTGAAATAAATGGTAGAGGATAATGATTTTCTTTTCAAGATCGTTCTCATCCTAGGAATATGTATGTCATCCTTATAGCCTCATCAGTACATCAGCTGTGGGTAAGCAGGATCGTTGCCTTCTATTGGTAGATGCTTTTGGATGTGGTATTAAATGCTTAAATGGTCAGTGCCTATCTCTTCATATCTCCGTTAGTAAATTCGCTTGCCATAGTCCAGGAAAAGATAAATTAGACTTCGGGCTCTCACATCCTCTTTGTCGTACTCCGGATGCGGTTTGAAATGTCTCCGTATTGGGATCCTCGCCAGACATTTCATCTTTTGCATCGATGCACTCAATGGATTCGGATCTTGTAAGGTGGTTTCTAATGGCTGAGAAGAGGAAATCTCCCAGAACACTATTACACTCATTTTCCTCTGAAAGAATTTTACAAACTTCCAACACATCAAAGCAATTACCAGAAAGAATAGCATCCTAAATCTGAATACCTGCTATTTTCTGTCTATAGAAATATGTTCTGATACATTCGGAAACGCTATCGTTTTAACAGTTGACTACACCCTCCGCAAGGAAAAACATATCCCACCCGACCAAACAGTGACTGTCTATGACACGCTGTATCTCCTCAAAAACGTTCTTCCCTCTAGCAAGAGATTTTTGCTTGGAGTAGCAGTTGTCATTGAATCGTGTATGGTTTTAACCCTAAATCAGTGGTTCCCAACCGATTTTGTGCCATGCCCCACTTTGGTATTTATAAAATTCTCGTGCTCCTCTGTAATATTTAATTCTTACATATTCAAACTTTTACTGCAATTCACGGGAAGGAAGCTTAAAAGGCCATTAACTTGATCTCTAAACAAGCCCCCAAAGACCATGGTGTCCATGAAAGAGAAAAATTAAAAAAAAAACAAATAAAAAGACAGTTAAATATATATAGTTTCAAGACATATAATAAAGAACAGAAAGGCAGAAATATAAAATATTTGTATGAAATCTTATCGTGTAATATAGTTTATTTTATTTCATTTTAATCACGAAATAATATTGCAAAATGAAATTTGAGTACAGTAGAAAATAATTCACTGCTAATAACTCATTCTCGAATTGTCTCATTATTCTGTTGGTATAGTAAACCGAAGGGTGCATATCCTACGTATGCACCATCAAAATATTAACATGACCAACCAGTGAGGCATACGCCCCACGTTGGGAATATTCACAATAAATCCTATTTCAAAATCATTCTTAGTTACATATCCGAAATATCCAGATCTTTTGTCATCTTTCACATACTTCTTTGTGGATTTCTGTTCATTCGTTCTTTCTTTTTACTCTTCTGCTGTGGATTGAACGGTTTCTTTTTGGAACTGGATTTGGAGGAGTTGTTAGCTAATCTTTAAAATTTTACCAGAAATTAAAAACAAATTTCTTCTAAAAAACTTTCAAGCGTTATTTTCTCACCTCACAACTCTCCATACCAACGATTATTAATACGACAAATCCATCTCGTTTCTTTTAGCCTCCATATTTCATTGGATTTGGTGTCTAGACTTCAGAAATTAAGTGTATTGCTAGATTGGAAACTAGGTTTCACAGTTTTACTGTTGAACGAGCTAGATACAATCGTATGTTCTATTCTAATAGTTTACATTTTCACACTTCTCGCCCGTGAAAATCACATTCAGTTTATACAATTTTTTAAAAGTTAAATTCAATGCCATTCGCCAAGTTTTGTATTCCAGAAACCTTTTCTTTTATTTTCACTAAAGTTTTCTCATTCCCTTTCAATCGCTGCAACCTTTTGCGTCATGGGAGCATTATCATCTGGTTGCTAGATTGGAAACTAGGTTTCACAGTTTTACTGTTGAACGAGCTAGATACAATCGTATGTTCTATTCTAATAGTTTACATTTTCACACTTCTCGCCCGTGAAAATCACATTCAGTTTATACAATTTTTTAAAAGTTAAATTCAATGCCATTCGCCAAGTTTTGTATTCCAGAAACCTTTTCTTTTATTTTCACTAAAGTTTTCTCATTCCCTTTCAATCGCTGCAACCTTTTGCGTCATGGGAGCATTATCATCTGGTTGCTAGATTGGAAACTAGGTTTCACAGTTTTACTGTTGAACGAGCTAGATACAATCGTATGTTCTATTCTAATAGTTTACATTTTCACACTTCTCGCCCGTGAAAATCACATTCAGTTTATACAATTTTTTAAAAGTTAAATTCAATGCCATTCGCCAAGTTTTGTATTCCAGAAACCTTTTCTTTTATTTTCACTAAAGTTTTCTCATTCCCTTTCAATCGCTGCAACCTTTTGCGTCATGGGAGCATTATCATCTGGTTGCTAGATTGGAAACTAGGTTTCACAGTTTTACTGTTGAACGAGCTAGATACAATCGTATGTTCTATTCTAATAGTTTACATTTTCACACTTCTCGCCCGTGAAAATCACATTCAGTTTATACAATTTTTTAAAAGTTAAATTCAATGCCATTCGCCAAGTTTTGTATTCCAGAAACCTTTTCTTTTATTTTCACTAAAGTTTTCTCATTCCCTTTCAATCGCTGCAACCTTTTGCGTCATGGGAGCATTATCATCTGGTTGGTATGAAATGATTAAAACCAACTATAAATTACAAAAGAAAATAGGCTTAAGGAGATTTATTCATAATTTGAAACTATTTTTCGAAGAGTTATGTTTCAATCGATAACGATATGTAACTACACTTTGACTTTTTTTTTCTTTGGTCAGTTAGTATTATTTCCAAATTAGAAATCTTTTCCGTGTATAAAGCAAAAGAAATGACTATTATTTCCGCTAGTCTTTGCTTTTCCATTACATTTCAAACAGATTCAATGCTGAGATGCTGAAGGAAAATTTTCTAGAAATTTCTAGAAAGGTCAAGAAATTTCTGAAATTTCAAGAATTTCTAAACCGTTCTGGCTACCAAGGATCGTATAACGAAAACATGATGGAGGACTATAATTGGGAGTTGATTCATGACAGTAATTTACAATAAAAACGTACTACACACTTCGAAATTGTTTCTGGTCTCGCTTGTGAAATTCTAGAATAAATAAATTCTTCTTTTGAATCATGTTAACATTCGCCAGTCTTTCCGACGGGAATAGGTAAATTTTAGAAATATCATCACCCTGGTCACAAAAGCAAAGATTGAAGGAAATATTAGCTGTTTTTCATAAATTCTCAGCGTAAGTAAATAGGAAATAATGATGTCTACTTAAGAACAATAATCCTATTAGACAGTGTAATGCATAATAATGCATAACTTAAATAATGGGTGAATATTTATAACACACCTCGTATAAAACTCTGGGAATTTTGCTTGGGCTCTGAATATTTCAGTACTTCCTCGTATATACCAGGGATAAACCAAAAGAGAAAAAATGCAAAACAGGGAAATGACTTCATCTCCACAACCCGATGGGATTGAAATCATAGCCATCAATTTTGATTAGGCGTGATTTTATTTGCATTATGACATTTGATCGATCTTGGCGTTGTTATTTGAATAAGTGGATTAAAACCTTGGTTCCTGAATTTAGTGACATAGTATGTCTGTGTTCAATTCCCGGGCTGGGTTGTACAGATATAGACTGCGGAAACAGGACAAGCAATATGTCAAGCAATAAAATCAAGAATAAGACACACACCCATATGCATACATAAATACATACATGCATACATACGTAATAATACATAAAAGGTTAATGGTCAGAGTTGAATCAGACCAGGAACCAGAGGTACTAAATGTGCGCAATGCAAACAAAAAAGTGAAAATAGCATGTAGTGATTTTAACTTTAAAAATCAGGTCAGTGGAATCCGCTAACTTGGTTTCATCCTTACAGTATTCTGATATCGAGCACTTTATTTCAACGACTGCTTTCCGTAAATGTAAGCAAGCATTTTTGCGTCCAAACTATCCAAGATATCACTATATATATATATGTATGTATATATATATATATATATATATATATATATATATATATATATATATATATATATAGAGAGAGAGAGAGAGAGAGAGAGAGAGAGAGAGAGAGAGACAGACAGACAGACAGATAGACAGAGAGAGAGAGAGAGAGAGAGATACCTAGGTTGGGACAGCGGTATGAGAAAATCCAACCCCGTAAATTGAATAAAGGATTCAGTTCGAAATTCTTTGAAGGTTATTCGGATCTATAGACACTTGATGAATTCCAGAGAGTAAATCTGTTGAAATATTTTTATAACAAAAAAAAAAAAGATCAAGACTTTTCATTAATCTTTTCAACCGAAGCAAGGCGGGAATGCCACTAGTACATGGGGTGGTATTGAAAGTGGATGAAAGTGAAAATGAGAACTGAGAATAGGAAGGACTGAAGAAAGAAAAAAAAATGAATGGGATTCAAGAAGACAGAGGATGGTGATTGATGTTCCATTTAAATTGTTGATAAGTGCGTGAAAATAAACTGTTGGCGTAGAAGTAGCGGCTGCGTCTAGCTATTTCAACAGTAAATGAATGGGACCTAGATGCCAATCTTGTAACACGCTTAAATTCATGTATTCGGTGGACCAGATCTGTTGCCATGAAAATATTTGTAGAATAGACAGAGAGAAGAAAGATGTTGAAGTCGAGATGCCTGGTCGATTATATTACTGATTCTTATTTGGGTTTTGTCAAGAATATGGAGACTCCAGGCATGATATGACAACAGTATTTAATGCACGGACGAATGGTAGATTTGAATATGTGCATGATTCTGACGAGAAAAAAAAAATACCGGCACGACACAGTGACCAAAATGTCTTTGCATAAATGCAGTTATTTTTTGTGATAACAAAAGTAAAAATTTGTCCGAATTTAAATAAAGTAAATAATGATTACACCTTCCAGGCATTTAGAGCGACATTAATCCTGATTTAGACGGGCACAAAGAATAAAAGAACAAATGCATCACTGCAACAATCTCTCAGCCGGGTACTGTCTTTCGGTTCTGCAAACCAGCATTTAGAATTCTTTATTCAAGTAGGCTTGGAACATGCATCATTGACTACAGGGTTGAAAAGCTTTACCCCCAAGGAAGGTTTTTTTCTTCCTCCATATACTGAATTTACTTCCAAATACCCCATTGGAAATTATACTCTTATAATATGACTTATATATCGGATATCTTCATTCCCGCAGTCAGATTGTCCTCATTACAACAAAGGATTCCCAATGTAAAGTGAAAAATATAATTCTCTTTTTGCCATCTTGAGATTAGCAGTTATGTCTACCCAATTTAGACATTGAACAAATACTGATAACTCGGGAAAATGTATGTCACCATATTAGGAACAGTCTAGCGAGAGTTGCTTAATAACCCTTACATTGTATGTATGTATGTTGCGTCATTCGCCCTGGATCGGTTAAGCCGGCTCCTTCTAAGGAATTCACTGCGTCCGGAACGAAGGCCGACCAAGCACGGCGATCCGGCGGTGAATTCTTGAAACGGAGTAACAAGGGAGTTTGAACTTCACACGCGCTACCCACACCTCGCGTGCTATCCCAGTGGAGGGAGGAATATGCGCTTACTTGCCGCAGAATTTCCACAGACGCAGAGGCAGGAGTAACCAAGAGTTGACCTTCTCCTAGACCAGTTGCCATCCAAGGCTATAGAAACCAGTCTGTCCTGCTTACATTACATACACCACCTACTGTATTTTTTTTAACAAAACTGTTCCACTGGGCTCAGAGTGGAAATATAAAATATATGAGTGTTGTATTGTTCTAGGATCGGTGTTCTGTTGTCAACGTCTGACTCTTAGTTTACTATAATCTTTGTACCACTTTTGCTTAAGATATGCAAATAGGTACAATCCTATTTACCAACCCAATACACATTTCTGAACCGAAGAGGATTAATTGGCTTTGGTTCTCGAAACTTCTACAATATCTTTCTTCCCTGAGGTTTATGTCCTGTTCTTTTTAATGGAGATCTTGTTCTCATTTCATCTTCAATAGTCAAATCTTGATTTTCAAGTGTCTCAAATTAGCAGAATCTTCTAACTTCTCGTAATTTGTGAAAATATTCCATAATTGATTCAGCCTGTTTCTGTTTAATGGACAGACATTTTCTATTTCCGCTATGACAAGTTTCTATTTAGATCTTATACTGTTTAGAATTTTTTAAATTTCGACTTAAATCGAATTATTCAATTGTTTAAGGTATGCTATAACAGAAAGTTTCATTATACTTTCACAACCTGCCAAACCTATAAATATATACCTATACATTTTCTTCCTCTCTTTCCTGGTTGTCTTTCAATTTTTTAGCACTAGCCTGGGTTTAATAACACTGGATCCAAGTCTCGACAAGTTCTGGTTCAGCCAACATCCTATTAGACACGTCATAGTGAAAAGCTGTAGCAACACAAAGACGACACAAGAACGGTTAAACTCAACAACTGTTCAATCAAAACTACCGCTTGATCTCTTTTCCTCCTAGTGGGACTAGAAGTGCTTACAAATCATCATGAACATTGTCTTTATGGAACAAAAACTTCGCGTTCGTTTGTAATCAATAATCTCCAAATAGTATCTGTCTATATTTCTGAGATGAGGTATTATGTATACTATTTACATTATTTGGACTATTGTCCTCATATTTGTCGCCATATTTATTACAACGTTTCTGCCGTTGTACGCTCCGGCCTTCTTCAGGTGTTTGGGATGTCATGTGTCCTTGAGTGGATAAAGGCGTTGGTGAGATTCAGTGACAGGACCCAAAGAGTGTGAGTTCAATACCCGGTTAAGGCAGTGGAGAACTTGCAGAGGGGAATTAACAGGAGATAACTGATAACTGACATCCATTAAACATGGCACGTGGAACTAGAACAGTCTACCCCAGTGAACGAAATAAAGGGTTCATTTCGACATTCCAACAACCTGAAGAAGGCCGGAGCGTACAAAGGTCGAAACGTTGTAATAAATATGGCGCTAAAGATGAGGAAAATAGTCCGAATAATGTAAATAATCTCCAAATAGTATTCTATCTTAATATGAATAACCGAACAGAAATGTGTTTTACTTTATTGTAGCTATATATATATATATATATATATATATATATATATATATATATATATATATATATACAATTGGGTATAATTATTTTCAGAGTCAGCGAAATTCTGATAATCACTAGTCTCACGCTCCAACCACCAACACTTTTTAAAAAAAAATTTTTTAAAATAATTTCTTTAAATACAAACCGGTTACTCAAGTAAAAAGGTCTTAGAACCTTGAGCCTAACATACTGCACCCGAATTTTGTATTGGAAATAGTCGTAAAATGCTTGCACTATTGCTTAGTAAATATTAAATGAGGACTTTTGAGGTGTTAAATAAATCTACTTTACTCACAAATACAGTAATTACAACTCAACATGAACTACTCTAACGGCAAATTACAACTCGAAAATATAACAAGAAAATAAACTAATTCTAAAATAAAATAAAAGTTCTTTAAAAATTACATAAAAGCTTCCTTTATCGATAATATTTAAGCAGAAAGCTATTAAAGTAGCGGTTCATTTGACGCCATGCATTTGCAGGTGTTATCAGAAGCAGGAGAAAAAAAAATGGAGAAAGCAGACGAACCATCGAATGATGGATTCCTTTGACGTTGAATATAAAGAAGAGACTTTCTTTAACAAAAGAAAACCTTTGCTGTGCTGTCATTCTTTTATTTAATTTCTCTTATCGTTTTTATGGACATTCAAAGAATCATGAATTACGTTGTTGTTGTCTTGAATACTTAAACATTGTCCTAAAGATCAAACAAGATGGAGTCGAAAAAGTAGAGGTCGTTAGAATTCACAAGTGATTTTCTATTTTTCTTATGTATTTACGTGTTCGTTATTATTTTAGCTTAGACGATTATTTTCGCGTTCAGGGCGTACGAGTTTATCAATTTAAGAGTGCTGGCATCGTACGTCCGTGCCACGCATTTGCAACGATAGAGACGAACGCGTCCCTCGAGTCTCTGTGAACGACAGGATGTGGATTCTGGGTGCCAATTATAGAGCACAAATCGAAGTTTTTCCTAGGAAAAATATTTCAGGATGTTGCGTGACTGGAAAAAATATTTTCTGGCAAAATTGTGTTCTTTCATTCACACGACTTTTGTCCCTTTCTTCGACGATGCATTAAGAGATGTGACATGAATGTCAGTGAATTTTTACAGTGGATAAGATCTGTCTTTTAGCAAGGAGAACATTAAACCCGAGAAGGAAAACAAAAGATCGTATGATTATTTAATATTCATTTTATACGTTGTTTAAAATAGGTTGTAACATGGTATAGATCTGAAAAAAGGCGTCACAGGAGAGCCTCTTAATAAAATTATCATGTTCATACATGGGCTTCGGTTATTCTGTGTAATATTGTCGCCTGCATATCAATTTAAAACGGAAATGGTAGCCATTTTTCACCACTGAGTCTGTGACTATATGATAAAAAATAATTAATTTTATTCTATAATTTTCGTCATTCAAAACTCTTATATTTCCATTCTGATATTTCAAGATTACATTAGACTGAATCAAAAGTAATTTCCATATTCCTTCAACAGGAGTAGATGTTTTCGCTTGTTTCTTAATCCGGATATGGTTTACCAGTTCTTTCTTCCATGTCCATAATAATATAATTGCTTTATTTTTTTTTTTGATCTGACTCATCAGTGGTTGTGGTTTTTCATTATGATAATAGCGAATTGGCAGATTTCTGGTTGCAAAGTTGAAAACCTACAGTGTCTCCGGCTGAAGATTTGATCTGATCGAGTCTTTCTTATCAAATCGTGAAATGAAAGTTATCCTGAACGGACATTCGTCTAGATCCTTTTATACTAATATAGGTGTCCCCCCCCCCAGGGCTCTATCTTTAGTCCTACTTTAATATTCATTAACGGCCTTCCCAATGTCATCAGCTCTCAACTTGGTATATATTCTGATGACGCAAACATTTACTAGTGTCTCGATAGTAAGGCTGATGAGTTCGATAAGGTCATATTAGCGGCTGATTTTAAAAAACGACATTCAGTCTGCTGTTAACTGGCGTAAAGATGGGTTGTTTATTACTATAACTAAACTGCCATCTATTAATCATCTAAAAGAGTCCTTTATGCCTTCTATCAGCGTGGCTGATGCTAACACCCATGAGAGTGACAGGTTGAGTCTTCTGCGGCTGAAATAACGAGCAAAAACTATATTTTAATCCATTGCTATGTCAACTGCTAAGGAATTTGGTTTATTGTGCCGTACGAGACAATTTTTCTCTCCAGAATCTATCTTTCATATCTATAAGTCTACCATTCGTCCATGTTTAGAATATTGCTGCCACACATGGTTTGATGCTCCTGCTATATATAAAGAGAGATACTTGATAAAATCAAAAGAATATTCAGCAATATTATTGGTCCTGATTTGTCGTCTCGGCTTCACCGACTTTCCCACCGCCGTAAAGTCGCCTCCCCTAATGTCCTTCTGCCTTTTCAATAAGTACTTTCATGGTAAATTCTAGTTTTTAGTCTTGGTTTAATACTGTACCTGGCTTTCCATTTAGAACTGAGTCTTTATTGAGTGAAATATATATAGCCCCGTCCTTGGTTTTCTGCTATTATCTCTAAACTGGATCGCCACAAAACACGTGACGATGATATCCATGCAGTAGGCCTTAAGAAATGTGCTGCTATCCTGACTCCTGTTCTCTCTAAATTCTACAATAATTCTTCTTCTTACTTATTTGCTTGTTGGAAATTTTCTACTGTAGTTCCACCCTTTAAGCTCAGGCGAACCGTTCGATTCTTCTATTGGCCCATCTTCCATCTTGCAGGGTGTTCTTTCAGGTAAGCTATATGTCTTTCTCTTCTCTTGGTCAACGGCAGATGAATTATCGATTATTGCTGAAAGAGTCTATCAAGCATTAGATATGATTGGTAAAGCTCGGACTATCGCTTTGGATATCTCGAAGGCAATTGTCAGGTGATTGCTTGCTGGTTTCTTCACAAGTTGAAAGGTTATGTTATTTCTGGACGAATTTTTCAACTGATTCATTCTTTATTATCAAATGATGAAATGAAAGTTATCTTAAACGGCAACTGTTTGCATTAATGCAGGTATACCCCAGTGGTCTCTCCTTAAATGTCCGTTGTTCGTAATTTTCTTGAACGAAATCTTCACTTCTCGGATGACGCATCTATTTGGCCCTGCCTTAAAGTAAGACTGATCCATTCGATAAGGTCAAATTGGTAGCTCATCTAAAAAGAAACTACAATCTGTTGTTAACTGGGGCAAGAAATGGCTTGCTATTTTTGACGCCTCCAAAATGCTCTTTTAATTGTCTGAGAGAACTATTTTTAACTCTCCTCAGCATGGCTGATGTTGACCTGCAGGCTAATCCTTCTTGAGCTAACGTTTTCCACTAACATGATTAATTGAATTAATTGCTAGGTCTGCTCCTAGGAAAGCTGGTCGTGCTAGAATCTTTTTCTCGCCAGCATCTGTCATATATATTTGTAAGTCTTCCAGTCTTTGATTATTGCTGCCACATCTGGTATGGTGCTTCTGCTATGTATTTAGAGATTTTTGATAAAATCCAATGAGGAATCGTCAATGTTATTGGTCCTGACATGACATCTCGTTTTCACTCACATTCCCACTGACATAACGTAACTTATCTCTGTCTTTTCTATAAATAATTTCATGGCAATTGTTTTGATTAACTTTCCTCTAGGGCACCCAGACTTTATGAATTTAAGTGCAGTACTAGACTGCCGACAAGTTCTCATCATTTTAGATTTAAAATAGGAATAGATAAAAACAGCACATAACATACGTAATGATCTTGATGGTGGAACGAGTTTAGGAGAAATAATAAAAAGACAAAAACATTATCAAGAGTTACAACGAACAGAAATTTGTGGAGAGCCATGATCGCCTACATCCTACGGGACACGGCATTTAAGAAGATGGACTTTAACAAAAATATTAAAAGCTACAAAAAACAGGGAATTGTAGATATCACGTCCTGAACAGACATGAATAGGCATGTAGAAGTAGATTAAAATAATATTGTTTTCTTTCTTTCTTTCTTTCTTTCTTTCTTTCTTTCTTCCATTTCTAGTCTTTAAGTCATAACAATCTGGGTTTATACATTCTTTGATTATGAGAATAAATTACGTGAAGATTTAGCTTTCTTCGTTACTTGAAACTTCATCCCACATTTCATGGTCTACGCTTTTATGGACGTCACCTCAATCAATTTGACCATCAAAACATCGGTATTTAAGGCGATGTGATTGTATCACCTCTTCTTTTCTGATTATAAAAGCTAGTGTTTCTACACGGATTCTTTTTTTCTCTTTTGGGTTTGTATTTTTCAGCTATAAGTATCGTGAAAATTTCACAGCTTTCCTATTTTAATTATTTATTGTATCGTGATATTTAACGATTCATTACGAGTTCCCCAGTATAAAATACCCGAGGAAAATTCACCCCTCGCATCGAAAATATTTTAACTTTGAGCAAATATTGCGATAATTATCTTAAGTATGAAGGCAGGCCATTATTTAAAGAAGTGGGTACAAATGAAAATATTAAAAATTGACAACGTTTTCCATAACATTGAAGCAGACGTTAAACACATAACAACATTATGGCATGGTATATTGTCACAAGGAAACATTGTGGAGTAATGGATAGGAATTCGGATTGAGGAAGAGCCGAGTTCGAATTCCAGTCGAATTTATTGCGTGTTTATACCCTTGGGAAATTTATGGATTCTCTTCCTCTCCCCCAGCTATGGGTAAATAGCAGGACAGACCGGGTTCTATAGCCTTCGATGGCAACTGGTATACTGCAGAAACTATTACAACCTCGTCTGTCATGTATCGAAAGACGCATGGTCCCCTAAACGTATATCACGCATGACGAATAACTGATTGAGGAATCGGAAAGTTCGAATTCTAGTCGAATCTATTATACAATCTCACGTGCTAATACCCTTGAGAAAAGTATGAATACACTTCCTCTCCCTCCCCCACCAGATATTGGTTATATAGCAGGACAGACCGGTTTACCTTTGATGGCAACTGGTCTACCGCAGAAAGAAATGGCAAACTAATGCGGGGAAAAAACTCTGCCTCAGTCATGTATCGAAAGATACATGATCGCCTAAACGTGTATCACGCATGGAACATAGCTCACACTTTCTATCTTTCTTGCACTGAACGCAAACGGCGTTTCTGATATGTATTTTGCGTCATCAGCCGCGATCATAACGGAATTACATTTTATTTATTGGCAAGGGGTAACGTACGTGCCAACTAACGAACGAACTAACAAGGGAACAAACATAATTATAGCAAGATTCTTATTTATTGTGTCTTTCCTTTGTGGTTCTCTGTTTATAATTGAGATATGCTTCAAGCTAACCAACATATACGCGTTGAAAGCGCTAATGAGACATTTATTGATACATTTCTGAAATAAAAAAAGGGAACTAAACTAAAGCACCTTATTCTAACGAACGATATTAATACTCCATAAGCAGTGAAAATAATATACTGTTATTCACATAATATTTAATCACCCCCTTAAAATCCTTGTCTTTAACGTTAGTTTGAGTGTGCGCGCGAATAAATACACCTTTGACCTGAAGGTGACCGAGTGATGACAACGAGTCCGTGTTTGAAATATGGCGTCAGAGAAATCCGTCCCTCGTAGGGTCAGTCCTGTTGGACAGGTCAACACCTGTGGCGAAGGGTCGTGTCGCAGTTAACCGAAGGCTCTGGTTTAAAACGCAGCTGACCGATCTGCAATAATGTGTCTTCATCTATCCTACGGCAAGATGGAGTTTATTCAAACGTCAAAGTAACTCCCACAGTTTGGTTGATCAGAATTTTGTAATTCTCCAAGACTAGGACCATTATCTTTATACTAAACGTGTGATTCAGTAATGACTACACAGCTATTGGGCAACATCGACTCAATATATCCCGGGTAAATGCCTTGAAAAGGACACATTTACTGAAACGTTAATGTTTTGTGATGGATAGCGGTTCGGATTGAGGAATCGGAGAGCCGAGTTCGAATTCCAGTCGAATCCATTATATTCTCTTACGTGCTAATAACTTTGATAAAAGGTATGTATCATCTTCTTCTCCTACCAGTTATGGGTAAATAACAGGACTCCGGATTCTATAGCCTTGGATGTCAACTGGTCTACCGCGGAAAAAATGGCAACCGACTGCGTGAAAAAGATCTGCCTTGCCGGTCATGTATCTTTCGATTCATGATCGCCTAAGCGTGTACCACACATGGCACATAACTGTAACTATATGACATGAAAGGCATATTTCACTATATGAATGCGCGTTCGGATTAAGTTGTCGCATATCCATCATAGATTTGAATCTGTATACTTTTGATTTTCACATTATGTTACTGAGGATAGACAATACAGTATATGTTTCTGCGCTGAAACCTTCATCCAAGATGTTGTAACTGAGAGAATTACTTCCCAGAGCACTAATTTAATATATGGTGTCTTCGCACACAGAAAACTAATTTTATCAGTTAGGATTAATTGTATCAGGTTTCAACGAAAGGCCATTTGGAAAACTTCAGTTCTGACACTATAAACTCGTTAGCGCTTCCCATAATTGGGGTGGATACAAGAGTCCTTAATTAGAAATCAGGAAGCTCTTAAAAACTCGATTCTTTTCGCGTTGCCTCGACTGACACGAGATCTTCAGATTTCGGCATATCAGGAAATAAAAATGAAGACCAAAAATCAGGCGCCCTGGGTAAGAAGTCAAAAAAGAAAAAATACATCCTTTGGCATATATATATATATATATATATATATATATATATATATATATATATATATATATATATATATATATGTACATACAAGTAAAATGAAAACGAATCACATATAAATCCAGACCCTTTGAACATATATATATATATATATATATATATATATGTATGTGTGTGTGTGTGTGTGTGTGTGTGTGTGTGTGTGTGTGTTTGTTTGTTCATATGAAATGTGCATAATTTTCATCGTGGTTCTTTATCCGTGTGTCTGTAAATCTATAGTAATTCATTAAGTGAGAATAAAGTATAATTTTTTAAATGATTTTGCATAAAATTTATTGAGAAAAATTTCTACTTTATTTTTTAAACTTCATAATTCCAACACGGGCGAAACTTTATGTAACTTTTCCTAATATTACGGAACATTTACAGGAGAAAAGAATCGTTCGCTATGTCTTTTACTATTTTCAAAAGAATAGAAGTATATTTATTCAAGCAAATCTGTAAACATAAAAACAAATTCTAATTCGGTATACAATACTTGAAAAGAGAAAACGGTACAGCTAAGATATAAAGATTTTTTAAACCCTCATCAAATTAGTGATTTAATCTTATCCCGAGGTAAAATAAAAACTTTTTTCTCTTAAGTAATTCTGGATGTTTGCGTCGATTGGACTGCCTGTCCGTGGTGCTGTTCGGATCACTCATTTGTTTAACCGTAAATTGATTGATTCATTCGTCTTCTACGGCTTATCAACACTGTGTAGGTCATTTGAAGCCAGAAGATACTTTAAGATACTAAGAATTTAAAATAATAATAACACATACAAATAATAACACATACAAATATTACTAATTAACCTATAGCTAGAGGCGTGAAAATGTGGATTCATACCTTTGCCATGGGTATTTGCTCATAAGCGAATATAACGAACCCAACGGGAATTGGAACTCGACTCTCAAATTAAAAAAAAACTTCGATCCATCTACGTACTAACCAAGATTGACCATACTTAACTTCGGTTATCTTACTGGAATCGGTATTTCTACGTGGTGGCCGTAAGCTTTCAGCTTACGCCCACATCACGTACAAGGCTCGTAATAAAGGGCACTGGTAATATATATATCGCATCATATTCTTTCAATAGAACGTGAATTTTCACGGGGTTCCTTGGGATTTAAGTTTAAATTCACTTTGTTGTAAATTCTTAACTTTTTATCGCCGGTGAAATTCGCTTTCGATTCACGAAACAAATGGAATCCAGCAGATTTTTTTTTACCTTTTTTTCGCTTAAACGATATGGCAGCCACACACCAAATTGACAAACAGAGTAAAATAGTTTAATAAATTTCGATATTTTTAAGAAGCTGTGTAACGTTGAATCTTCTTAAGGGACATGAATCTCACTGAATCTTCTCTACTGTGAAATCGTGCAAGGGAAAATAGTGGCCTGAACACAATAGGTCATTTTCTTACATCACCTCGTCAGATCTATACTTTCGTATGGCTGCCATGCCCGACACTCGAATAGCTTCTGAAATACTAAACTATCATCTGTATACAAGCGTCTCCTGAGATCAATGATTAAAAATGGCTTCAAGTGGTGAATGTATAATTTACGTCTTAAAGAAGACGATATTTCATCTGACACTATAGAGAAACGGGCGGTAGTTAACCAGAAATAAAGAGTTCTACCAAATAACGAAAAAAAATTACATTACTTGAAGATTTTTCAATTGCGCCAACCAAAACATAAATAGCATATACAGATGGAAGAGAAAATAACCATATAATGAAGCTGTTAACTTTCCACCCCGCCACAAACAAACCGCTGTAAAGGGAAGTCTTCATAATATTATAAAGAGCAATAACGTAATTGAACTTGAAAAGACTAATTTCCTAAAAAGGAAAAAAAAACAACATTTTAAAAGATTTTTAAAAGATTTTTAAAATATCAACTAACAGTAGTAACACGCTATTCTATCAATGGACACCAATTGTTTTCTGGGTTAGTTTACTTTGTTTTACGGCATATCAACTTCACTGGATTAGTTAATGCCTATAGAATTTTATGATATGTTCCTATGAATAGAATATGTATTCTTTGTAAGAAATCAGTTTCTTGATAAGGTTTCATTGGCGTCTTTTAGTTAAGAGGGTTTTGTCGAGAATCAAATGTATTGCTAGTAATATATTTTTAAAAAATCTATTGCTGGTATTTTTACTATAAAAATCTATTTTTATACTTTCATAATGCTTTGGCCCCAGTTTGAAGGTTAAATTGCCCATAGTTAGAAGTCTAACATGTGCTACCACCCCGTATCAAAGTAAACCTAGGAATAATAGCAGATAAGACTTGATTTCACGCTCTTCAAAACCTCCCGATCAGAGGCCTTGCTTTCGGGTGTAGTTTGTCGTCATAGCCAGAACGCAATTGCTTTCTGTATGGAAACAGTTACATAAAACATTATTATTTAAATGAAACGTTAGAGACCATTCTGCAAACATATCTTTTTAACTTTAGAGATATTTTTAGCTTTTCTTTTAATTATAAAAAGAATAAAACATTTCAGAAGTATTACCAAGATGTGGAATCAATAAAAACGTACCGGTGTTGACATGCTGTAAATGTGCATCATTGTGACAAATGTTGAAATAAAGCTTTGATTAAAATGCTTTGTTCAAAGAACGTTATTTCAAAGTAGATGCTAATTATGGTATTATAAATCCAATAGGAAATGGACTTTTCGGACAACGCTTCCAAAACAGAGAGAAATAGAAAGAAAAGCAAGTCCGACAGAGGAAAACAGTGCATAAAGTGCCTTGTATAAATGATTGGCAGAAAAGTGTTTAAGAGAAATAGCAAAAGACAACATTTAATACGAGCTACAAAGGACAAAAAATTGTCGAGAGATAAAATCAACGACGCCCTGACGGGGCATAACACATAGAAGAAAGCACGGTTACTGGAATAACCATCTGAGCATATCATTGCCTCTCACCTTGTAAACATAGAATTCCTCTTCAGCAAAATGAAAATACTATCCCCAACTCCATGAAACAGAAAGCATCACTTTGCTGTCCAATATATTCTTCGACAATATATCCAAAATACTTCTTCACAATTCCATACAATGAACATTGCAGCACTGTACAAGCCCTGTTTTACGTCTTCTTCTGAAGCAAAAAAGTATTGCTAATCGTGTTTGTGTATTTCCAATAATTCTTACCATAAAATAATATGTTGTTCTGATCTTGCCTTCACTTAAGATTTGTGAAGCACGTTGTCCTGCATTCAGATCTCGACTTCCCAATTCTACTCAAGCTTCCGTATCGATGCCACATCGTTTCAAGCTGTCCTTCAACTTATCTTCATATCTGGAAAGGCGATGATCAAGAGAGCGCGTGGAATATGCCATTGATCAAATAAAAACCCTCCGTTGGAATCTTACTAATTAGCCGGGCCAAAAATGATGCAGAGATGCATTTTAATTGAAATCGACGTTTCTTCCTGTTTTATCGCATTTCGCAAAAAACAGATTTGTATTAATCTAGTTTTCCAATTATGAACCAGACAATTGGCGTAAACAACGCGCGTGGAAATAAATGAATTGCTGCTATAATATCAAGTTTTTGCTTTTTACGGATTATCAACCATTGGCAGTTAATTAAAAACCAAAAAAATATTTTTAGATTGTAAGAATGTTTAGTGATAATAATGATTTACTGATACATATTCTACTAATTAACCCACACCTGGGGGTATTACTTGGATTCATACAAAGGTATTTTCATAAAGTGAATATAATTAACCCGACTGGAACTGGAACCCTGTTCTCTGGTCTACAATTCCGAGCCGTTGTCCATTAAACCACCCGCACATCCACACTTGCAGTTCGTGGTATTCCCAAGCGATCATACATCTAAGCACTGACGAGGTTCGCCGATACTTCCTTAATCGGACAAGAACCGATTTTCAACGTGATATGGTCGTATGTCTATAATATCAAAGATTCTGCCCCATATACATATGCATTGTCTTATATACATCAATTTGAACATTAAATAAGACATCGTATTCGACAGACTATGATATTTTTTCTACTAAATGTTCATCCAATACAAGGCTCAATAGCCAGTCTTGGTAGACGTTTACTGAATTATGTATGTTATATAACAGTAAGCTGTATATTATAATCATAAGGTAGATATAGTGCGATTGACCATTGACTTGCATAGGGTAATTTTGTAGTGTTCAAAAATTCAAAAAATTTACCACTCGGGGTAAAAAAGCAGTCCGTGTGGAACTTTTTCTTTACAAATGGAATAAAGAGGAAATGTAGGTTGTTCGTGTTCGTGGACGTAACATATTAAAGCCTCGCTCTAAATCTCGGAACTGCTGGAACTATAGAACGGATGTCACTCGTACATCTCCATGGAAAGAAACCGATATCCTAGCGATCGGCTAGCAACTTTGCACCCCCAAGAAAATGTGCTATAGTGTGGAAAATTATAGATCCCTTAGAAGACACCGTAAACGCTTTGTAAGTCTGTGACGATTGGAAAGTGAGGATTGGAAAATACAAGGTCGGATGTGGCAGTAATACTCCATTTATCGTTTAATCTGAGTTTTGTAAAATGTGCACTGTCACGAATATACAAATTATAGAAAAAAAGTAATGATCCAAAAAAAAAAAACCAACTGCGTTGTGGATTGTTTCCTTCTTTAATTTTTCGTTCTTCTATTTTTACCTGTCCATGAATGAAACGGTGTTTCCGATAAAGCAGGTGCATTACGTTGTTACTTTATATTTTTACTAACCAATAATCGGATGTGTTTTCTGAATTTTAATGACATCATCCGCCATTTTAACAATTACGTTTTAAACCCGCGTTTTGCATTCGTTTAAAAGAAAATAATTCATTGAATTTTGTTAGCATTAACGAAAAATGTATAAATGCATCTCTCCTAGTAAAGGAAAGCAAAATTATTTGATTGAGAACAATCGAGAAATATCGAAAGGCGCGAGAACTGAACTTTCGTGAATAAAATGTTAAGCAAAATATTAGAAATTTAGGAAAATAAATACGCAGTGTTAAAGCGTGACACTTTACGCTTCTCCTTCGCAAAGAAAAACAAATCTCAGTTGAGATCTCTTAAACGAAAACCGCATAATTGTTTACAGAATACTAAAATAAAAAAAGTTATCAATAAACGGGAAACTAGTTGTGCAATTACTGCCTATGTTTTGCTATTGCAGTCGCGTGTAAAGGAAAAATAATCCAGAATGAAAGAAACTTGGTTTGCTTCTCTGTTTCTCCTGATTTTCGATCCCTAAATTGCGCATTTTCATTTTATTTTTCCTAAAATATTTTTTATTAGAAAATTAACAAATAGATGTTTAAGCAAACGTTTATAGCAAGCATCGTTAAAAGAATTGTAAGGTATTTGTAGATGCTCTAAACAAAATTTCTCATCAGTGCAATTCAATGCATGACAAATTAGGACTGTAATATTTAAATTAAAATGCAAAACGACAACAAAAATCTCTCCGCATGTAATATTTCGCCAAAATGAAAACTCTCTTTTACTAAATTTACTCAATCTCTTTATCAGTAGCTCTAAAATTATTTCATTGGTTGATTTACAGTGTAATACCCGCGCGCATTTCGCATTAAAAATTTACAGAATAATTACATTTAGGTGTTTCATTCGAATTTGGCTTGATAAATTTGATAAAATCTACTATTTCAGAGTTATCGACAGTAAATTTCGGATTAATTCGCGTCGCGGGCAGGCATTGCTAGCGCTGTTTGTATACATTCGCTACGGACTAGGAATGATTGGAATAGTCAATTGTCTTGATTCTTGCGCTTACAATATTCTCCTCTTGCGCAGTAATTGAGACGAGTAATATCAGTAAAAAAAGGCCGTTAACTACATTCTTCCGCGTTTAGCCTTCCGCAACAAATGTATGCAAAGAAGTCCAGTAATTGCTGCCGCCAAATACGCGAATGAATCCGAAATTTTACTGTTGATGACTCCAAACCGGTAGATTTTATCAAATTTATCAAACCAGTTTCGAGCATGCACAATTACACTTAAATGTAAGTAATCTGGAAAATTTGAATGCAAACTCAGCGCAGGTGCTAAACTGCAACTTTACCATTTCATCTTGCAGTTATATTTCGGAAGGTTCTAAACCCACATATTCTGTCATACTCGCCTTTTCTAAAGAAATTTCTCTCTAGTTAGTTCTAGCTCTAGTTTTCATTAGAGTTATGTTTGGATACACCTCCATACGTGTGCGCACGTTGTTACAAGTACATTAACAACGTACAATAACAGCTATTAATTTCTATTTCTTTTAGCGTGACACCATATATATATATATATATATATATATATATATATATATATATATATATAATAATTATTTTCTTTTTTTAAAAACATGATTTCATCACGGCACAGAAATTTCTGTTTCAAAACTGAAACTAAAGTTGTAAATTTAATTGTAAATATTAAACTTAACATCCAGTTTCGTTCCATTGTCAAACAATGTTAGGAATAACTTTCTAAGAAATTTACTTTATATATAAGTGCAGGCAATCTTAATATTTTGAGTTGTTAAGGTTAAGAAAAAATCAATCTATTTGGATTAGAGGTGGTTGGGTTTTAATTTCCCTAGACAACTTACATATCAAATTTATGTTACTTACATAGTCAGGTTAAGTTTAGGTGGGATGAAATTGGTGTGCCTGGTCAAAAACATAAACATTCGTTATTCAGCGTGTCGTCTGGGTTTTCAATGATAAAAAGAATTTGCCATTTTTATTTATCCGCTTAATTCATATTTTTATACACAGAGATTTTCTAAAAGGGTCATTTAAATATGAGTAAGTCATATTTTTAATATTAAATATTTAAATATTATAAATAATATATATATATATATATGTTTTTCATTTTTAAGTTAGCTATTTTTATGAAGTGTTCAGTGCTGACGATGGATTTTTTAGATGCAAACAGCGGAGGGTATCTTGTCTCGTTCTTAGATATCGCCCCAATACCTTTGCTTGAGATATCTGACTCTCCAGTATTTTTCTCTGCCTTGTATTTTTGTGTTTGTTTGATAGTAAACACCGTCGGCTTTCTCTGAGGTATGTGCCGTATCACATTGAAACACCGATTCTCGTACAGTCATTGAATTGAAGTAACGTTGAGCCAGTTAAATAGCTAGATGGGTGGCCGGTTGGGAATACTATGTGGTTTTAACTTGGATGTCCGGGTGGTATAATGGATAACGGATACGAATTGGAAATCGTGCCGAGTTCCAATTCCAGTCGGGTTCGTTGTATTCACTTGAATCTACCTCTCGTCCCCACTGCGATGGGTTAATTATTAAGACATGTATCAGTAAATCGTTATTATCAGTCCCACCCACAAAAAATGATTACAATCTAAAAATTATTTTCTGGCTTTAAATAACCTTCAGAGGGGTGTTAAGCTGTAACAAAAAAAAATCAATAAAAATAACAATCACTGAGATTTCACAATTTCTGTGCACTTAATTATAACTTTTGTTAACTGTTTTCGATAAAAATTTGTGTCAATGCTCATTTTAACAGACTTTAATTTGCAAATCTCTTAGGCTAAGTATTTCACATAGGTATCCGCACACACAAAATATGTTTCATACGAAATAGAATATTTTATATTAAAGTATAAAGGTTGATTTTAGTCATTGCTGTAGGCGTAAAGTCATAAGCCCGTATGCACTGCGTACGTTACTGTGTTGTGAAACAGTCAGGGATATTCTTAATAGAAAAAGAATTCTTCGAATCAAGATGCCTGGATCCGACACTGTGCCTTATGGCCCATAGAAAACAGACAGAAAAATCCTAAAATAATTACTTGACATAGCTTACAAGAATATAATTTAAAAATATTAAACGTTTGTATTTTATTAAGTTAATGATAGAGTGTAATGAAAAAAATATCTTATTAGAAAAAAAAAAGTCTAATTAAAGTAAAAACAGAGCTACAAACCCAGTCCCTGAATATAAATATATATATATATATTTTTTACTCAAAACATGTTTTCCAAAAATGTCTTCTTCCATTAATAGCGACTTATACAAATATTTACAATACCTATTTTTGAATATATCATCGATTTTTAATTTATTTTTTTACCTGGTTTTTCAGTCAAACATTTCCTACTATACCATATATCTTTTAAATACTCACTTATATACAATATTAATCAAACGCACATCTGATGCCGTAAAGTTCCCAGCCCAACCTACTTCCCAAAATCTGACCAAATGTTGATTGTAATATTCCTTTTTGGTGAGGCCGAGAATTTTTCGACTCCATACTTGTGTGTCTAACTGTTCGAAATCTTGAGTCAAAACAAAAATATCATATATATATATATATATATATATATATATATATATATACATCTCGGGTGTAACTCCAAAATTTCCAATTTTTAGATTAGGTTTGAACCGTTTTATTTTAGAAATGTTTAAAGATTTCTTACTGGGATTCTCTGAGGTTTCTCTAACACTACTGGACTCTACTTTGAACAATAAGCACGTATTTTATCAAGCTGAAATTATGCTCCCTCTTGCTGTTGTGACCTCCTGATCCAAATTTCCTCTCTACCGTTTCATCTTTTTAAATCTTAGACACCGTTCTCTTGACAATCCTTGAATGGAATTGAAGATGGAAGCCAGAGTATGAATGTCGGTACTATTACTGAAAGCCTGAATCAACTTTTTCGAATGACTATTGCTCAGTTGGGAAGACATAGTGAGCCGACACAAAACGATTTTAAACTTTTTTTCTTTCTAGCTGAATTATTCAAAGGGTTTTTCAGAAATTCTTACGACAAATGGTGTCAAGATGGCTAAACGTCTCATCTGAAAACCTGAAAAAAGAAACTCAGTTAGTTTAGTGATGGACAATTAGCCCATACTGTTACGCAATTTGGACAATTTCGCTGTTACACCCGGTATATATATATATATATATATATATATATATATATATATATATATATATATATATATATATATATATATATACAATGTAAAAATTATAACCATGGAATATTTGTGTTTCAGCATTTTATACATATATATATATATATATATATATATATATATATATATATATATATATATATATATATATATATATATATATACCCAAGTTTAGGATTGGTATATACGGAGTAAATTTCAATAACCAACAATTATTATTCTTTAAAGAGTGCTCAATACAGAGTAGAGCAGATATAATTATTTATTTGAATATTACAACATAAATATGTTATAAAATCACGACAAAAATAGCCATTTTATTTCAACACTTCTGGTGTCTTGTCAAGTGATGATATAGAATATAGAATATAGAAAAAAACCTATATTCTATATTTTATATCAATAAAACCTATATTCTATATTCTATATCATCACTTGACAAGACACCAGAAGTGTTGAAACAAAATGGCTATTTTTGTCGTGATTTTATAACATATTTATGTTGTAATATTCAAATAAATAATTATATATATATATATATATATATATAACCAGAAATATATCTGTAAGAAGACAACATGAATAAAGTCAAAACGAAAGTTTTTCTAAGTCGACGCATTTCGTCCTCTATGGAATTTATCGAGACAATTTACGATTTTTAATTTACAACATATATTTATAGACAGAAGCAAAAATATCGTTAACTTTTCAGAAGTTTTAAATTTAAGAATTCTCATAAATATATTTCTGTCTAGGTGAAATTCAAAGTATAGTATGGAAGATTTTAAGTGATGTAATATGATGTCTAATAATCCAAAGTATGTCAATGTTATTACTGAACTTTTTTACAATGAAACTCTTATTTATTTTATTTTAGTTTGATATATTTAAAGTATCTATATAATGGAAGTATATCTATCAAATAATAGAAGGATTTGAATTTAAGTTTTCTTTTCATTTTTAAATACTTTTTTAGTCGTGTACGTCCGCTTGGGTGAGCCGTATATTTTTTATGCGTGTATATATATATATATATATATATATATAATTGAGATAATCATAATTAAGTAATTCATCGAGTAAGAAATCGAGTTAAAAACGACAACAGAATGCAGAAAACACTGGACGGCCGTTTTGTCCTATATTTGCGATTCATCAGCAGTACGCATGTTGTGGTGGGATCCACCTAATCTGCATAGGTGACTACCAACTATATAAATAATGGTTGGGACCGGAAGACGAGGGGGAGGAATCACGAGATCCAACTAGAGACTCTGATCGACTGCGACTAGTCAACACATTCTCCAGGAACGTCTTCCCAGAAATATACAGAAATACTATATGTACTTATTGTGTACACTTTCTTGTTATAATACATTCTTGTTCTAAGTACATTTTGTGTTGCATTATTATTCCATGCATTAGGCGAGATTCAACATTGAGTCAAGACTCAACAATATATAAGCGTGATTTATCTCTGTGTGTCGCGAAAACTTACATTAAATGTTCAGAGTCTGATGGACAAAACAATATATTTCCTATCAGTTGCATCCATGCACCATTTCTGAATCATTTATTCGAACATATAACATATTTTACATGTAAAAGTATTCTCGAAAACAAACTTATTATTTCATTCACGTGTGTTTTAAGTAAATGCTTACTGTTTCCCGACTTAGAATGTCATTTTTGTACCTGCGATTCAGGTAACATTGTTAGTTCAAAACCCTCTCTTTGGGAAATGCTTGGCCAGTTAGCCGACTTCTTTTAAATTTCAGACCTTACTGATGGTCGAAACTTGATGATTTGTAATCTTGTTTAATATATTGGCTCAGTTGCTATTGAGCAATGGTTAAGATATATCGTTCTAAAAAAATTAGTTATAGTAAGTCTGATCCTCAGAAGGTGCTATGTCCTCATTGACATGTGTATTTTTTAAAAAATATTCATGCAGAATAGAGATGATCATCGTTCTCAACATTTTCTTTATCTTCTGAATTTTCAAGGGTGGGGTGAGACCCGGTGGGTGGTGTGATCCTGCAATCACGACACCGTATGTGAGTCAGTCTAACCCTGGGTCACCCGTTGAAGTCCTGATCGTGAAAACAGATGAGACACTCTAACTCTGCTGGTTACCACGGCATCGGATGTGAGATTCTAACTCTTGTCTTGGTCGCGTTTGATGTCTGGTTAGATTCGGCATCAGCTTTGTCGTTCCCAGCTCGCCTCCAACGTCTGGTTACCGAACCAATTACTTTGATCTCGTTCCAACCTACCCAAGTTGTGATTTGATCTTAGGTTGACGAAATCAATCAGGCGTCGGGCCGTAGTGCGAGCCGAATCCGGGTCAAAGGTGATGCTGCACAAATGAATGTAGAAGAAAAATAAAGTAACAAAATTAAAGGAATTTAAATGTTGTTATGGAATAACAATTTACTTTTTATCTGTTTGTTGGATACAGGAGTGCGTCTCTCTCCCCCAGCCCACGTCTATGGATTATGACACTTTTACGTTTCTTAGCGAGTTTTGGTATCTTAAGTTGTGTTACAATAAACGGATTTTGGTATCTTCAATCGATATTTGTTAAAACTGGCTTTGGTGGAAAATCTAAGTCGGACTTCACTGAACTTATCTTGGTTAGAAGTCTAAGTCGAAAGGCGTGAAATTCGTGCGGTCACCTGCTGCGAGGCGTTATTCCCTAACTCAAACTCTGGACTCTTTACTGCTTGAACGCCCGGGAACGTTCGTTTATATGGACGTCGACCAAAACCCGGTGTGGTGCCGGACTCGGTCTGCGTTCTTTGATAATTTCAAATCACCAATAAGGAATTTCTTTGTTTTCGGACAGGAAAATTTATCACTTTCCATTTTTGGAAATCTATCGCTCTTTGTTTAGAGGGGTTCCTCCCCATTTCGTGAGGAGAGGTCGAAGGAGAATTACCCTCCTAAATCTCTTCCTCTTCATACCGGTACCTTATACCAATCCCTTCGAGGGGCGTCAACAACAATTCCCTTCCTTCTCATATTTTCACCTTCTGTGAGGAGAGGTCGGAGGAGAATTATCCCCCTAGGCTTATCCTTCCTCACATTGGTACCTCACACCAACCTCCTCGTGGGCGTCAACAAGTTTCTCCTTCTTCATCATATTTTTTCACCTCTGCCTATCACTTCATGCTACCCTCTTTGGGCCAATTGATCTCTTGGCGATGTGGGTGTGGCTAGGCTGGTGTTAGCTTACATTGACACTCCGAGGTGAAAGAAAAGAAAGAAAAGAATTACCTTTCTCGGAATTTTTTCTGTTATCGGTCAGAATTCTTATGAATCCCACATTGCCATAATTAAAAATTCTTTTTATCATATCTTATCCTGAGCCACCCAAAATCCACTTGAAGACAGAATCATTAATGATCGCAGCCAACCGCCAAATGGGTGGCCGCCTCCATCCGACGACCAAATCCGTCTGTCCATCTCGTTTTAATATTATCGTGTAACCAGATGACCATTTCTGGCGACAGAAAGTCTCTGCCGTGTACAGCTTGCCTTCCATATCAATGTTTTTGTTTCGCCTAATTCGATTAATTCCGTCTTACTTGTTAACCGAATTCCGTTGACCCCTTTTTCCACACGCAGTTGACCGACATTCGAAATTTCGAGTGTCAGCTACGCGTGTGGTCAAGACCGTTGCTCATATCAGGACATTAATTAATGCTGACAGATCCGAGATCTGCCTTTTCTTACAACCTTTCCCGTTGTCTGCGGGAAAGGAAAAAATAATTATATCTTGCATCGCAAATGAAAATAAATAAATAAAAATATTTTACCCATTTTTTGTTTGTAAAAAGAAACAAATAATGTCGCTCAGTATGTCTTTCGATCTATGGATTGCTTTAAGAAATTCCCGTTAATAATTTCCGTGACGAATTCATTAATTAACCACCGTAGCTAAATAGTTCCACAGGGGGTCTGATTTCCCTTCTCTATTATATCAACCTCAGATTGCTACTAAGGTTAGACAGACTAATCTACCCTAGTACTTGCTGCAAGGGTCGTGGTTTCGCAGAAACAGATTTTTTTACACACTAAACCGGATATTGAAATTGGCTAGACCATTCCATTTTCCTCACCAATAAGTGGTACGCTACCCGATCATAATTGCCTTCGTTCAACTTAAACTTGGTAAATAGCACGAAGGAGCTTCACAGTGAAGGAAAAGTTAACATTCTCATATGTTACCACGCTATGACAAGAACAATTTATATCCCTACCTATCCTCAAGGTCATATGAATCCTATATTTAACGCTGAATAAACATTGTAATATAAACAGTAACGTTGCTAACCAAGAAGGTAAGATGTCAATGCATTTAAACAATGTATAGTTTGACGTTCCCATTTTTCAGCTTCTTTGGTCAGTGAATTTAATGTTATATCGGGGTATAACGTTCGATTTTCTTAAATATTTTGTAGATGTAGGGTTGTTTTTTTTTCCTTATATTTTTATATAAATAAATGTTCAATTTATACTTGAGAATATTTTTTGTGTTTATATTTAGATCCATAAGTATATGTAGGTACAGTTTATCCCTGTGTCCATATATCGTTTATACGAGGACTGATCAAAAAGTATCTGAACTGGAGCTATAAAAAAATCTACACCGCATATCAATGCAGAATTTAATTTCCATGGAAATAATCGCCGTCTGAATACACACATTTCGTCAAGCGTCGTTTCTATTCAGGGAAGCATTCCTGGAACTCTTTGTTGGGGATAGCGAGCAGCTGCTTTGTCCTAATCTCTTGGATTTCATTGACTTTTTGATAACTTGTTCCCTTCAAGTGGGATTTCAATTAATGCTATAACCCTATAGGACTTAGGGATTCAGGCCCTTTCTTTTCTTTATTATCCTTAACTGACATGGTTTTTTTTAGAAAGATCGTGGCGGGTATTCCTCACAGTGTATTTCTTCATATACTGGCTGCCACTCAAGTCTAGAGAAGATATTATTGCTAAGTGACATCATTTTCATGCAAAACAAAAACCTACATGACTGTGATATAAAAGGAATTTTAAAACCTTCAGAATTAATGCCTCTCATCCTCAGGCTCATGGAGATGTGATATTTGAACGATGATTTAAGAAGATAGATGGTATCAAGTCTGATTTTACCTCAGCTAGTATTCATATATGTGGCAAGTTCAATGTTTATGAGGAATGAGGCGCAATTACAATTTTATATAAATGATTTAGATTATTTTTTTACAATTATTTTCACACTGTTCAAGACCCGTGGGCCACTCGAGGTAGAGGGTTACGGAATAAGAGGCACAGCTAATGCGGATTTGAATGGATGATAACGGTTGAAGCTAGACTGGAACAGGTTAAATATGCAGTCATCAGGGAAGCAACCTCTTTAGCGGTGGATCTTATGTACGAGTTTCACATGAGGTCTGGGATGAGTGTAATTCATAATAAGCGGTCAAGGCACGTGATTTCCCTGAGAAAATATCCATTCATCTCGATCCGTGTACCTGCATTGTCTCTAGTATTGGCATTGTATGGTTCGAATCAAGGCAAAAATGGAAATTTTCGAAAGACTTTGATATTTCGGTTTTGGTGGAGGACGTTCCCCCGAAATGAATTTTTCGCATTTGGCATAGGCTTATTAAATATCAAAAGAGCAAATATACTGAAGATTCCTTAAGATAGGTACCTCCACAAGATCGATAAAAAAAAGAGCATAGCATGATGAAAAAGACGCCAAACTTGACGAAAGCAAACTTTTATCATCTAAATGCTTATGTTATTATTAAGAGGAAAGATCAAAGTATTTTGGGGGTATTTTTTTACATTTTTTTATCAATCCTAATCACGTCCGAAAATTTCGTTTAAATCTTTTTTTTTGAGCTTGCAAAATTTACAGATGGCAATCATTTTTTTCCATGTTATAAAATCAATGAAGATCTCAGTTTAAAATTATTTTAAATATCAATTATCATTTTTTTTCAAAACTTATTTTAAGAAAATCAGGAATTATAATGTTTATTTAAAATATTTTGAACCAAGCTGAACTTAGCTTCTGCGCCGAAAAGATGTAATTTCAAAATAAAAGAAAGCAGGTCATAAAATTTCGCGTCACTTGACCAGTAATGAATGACATATTGACGGGTTCCGTGAGGATAATTTGTTCTACGGAAGGAGAAAAGTGAAATATTTTACATTTAAGTTAACAAATTATAAAACTCGTTATATTTAAGGAAAACTTTCAGCACTCTATTTTTGTACTTAGCTTTCACCTTTACGTTTACGATGCTTTATGGAAAATATATTATAAAGAAATTAAAATAAGACAGTTACGAATCAGATTAAATTTCATGAGAAAGGTATCTAATTAATTTATAGGTACCTTTCTTATGAAATTTTATCAGAAGTGTACATAAAATATTATAATTTTATGTACATTTACTACATTTTACTGTGTTATTTGTATTTCCATTCATTTTATTATTAATTTTGATATTTCATTTATGGAAAAAATGCCATAACTAAGATTAATATAAAAAAAAGATCATATAAATTTCATAATATAATACTGATACTTTTAGGTACCCTTCTCAGTTGAAATTGAAAAATCAAATAAACTTTTACACACGTGTTTCGCAAAAGGAAATGCTTTAACAGCGGAGAACACTGCTTAAGTCAAATAACGCAACTTAATTGCATTCTGGTTGGTCTTCCGTACTTTATAATTAGAGCCCGATTATAAACACAAAATTACATTTTTTAATTACTGCGGATCTTCTGATTAGTCAAAACGATGCAATTTACAACGCACTAAAAAAAGATATATCTCTTAAGAACACTTACAAAACCTGATGCGGCTTTTAACTAGTTTTATAATATTTTAACAACTTAAATATAAAAATCTATTATAATTAAAAAATAACAAATAATTAAAAATTAAAAATTCATTTTCATCGAAAAAGTTTTTTGCTTTCAGAAAATCTTGTCCATATTCATAAAAACAACTAAAAGCAAATAAAAGCATTTGAAATTAAATAATATATTTGTTTTATTGAGTTTTGTATGTTACAATCCAGAGCTGATTTTCAGGTAGGGGGATCCAATTAAAAACAAAAAAAAACATGATTTGCATTCCTCAAAGCCTTGTGCTTTTAACTATTGTAATCACTAAACCTGACGCGATCTAATTTCTAGCATTTTCATAAAATTTATTAGGGGTGTAATAAATATAAAAAAATATTTCTGCCATGACTTTAATAAAAAAACATATTTATAATAATTTCGATCATCTGTGAATACTTTCTGATAGTGTCATTAACATCCGACAATTATTTTTATTTTTGCAAGATTTTCCAAATTAATGTGTGTCATACAAAAAGAACGTGCTAAAAATTGTATGTTATTTTACTAGTTACGGTGATACAAAGAAAAAACAAGGATTTTAAAATGAAAATTCAGATTGTTCTAAAAAGAAGGAAATTTTTTTAAAAAAGAATTAAAATAAACTTTGATCTTACCTCTTAATAATAACATAAATATTTAGACGATAAAATTTTGTTTTTGTCAAGTTTGGCGTCTTTTTCAACACGCTATACACTTTTTTTTAGCGATCTCGTGCAGGTACCTACCTTAAGACATTTTACGATAGGATAACTAATATGAACCCTTTAATAGACACAGTCCTATTCAGGACGTAGGCGATCATGGCTCTCCACAATATTCTGCACTTTGTAGCTCTTAATAAAGGCTGTCTTTTTGCTATTTCTCTTAAAATCTGTTCTGACATCCATTTACTCAAGATCACTATGAAGGTTATGATTTGCTTTCCTTTGTCCTTCTTGCCTTCAATCTGTCAAGTGAGTATCATATTTTCCACGCCTTCTTTCCTCATTATGTGCCCTAGAAATTTCAACTGTTTCTTCTTGATTATAAGTATAAGTTTAAATTCCGTTTCTATTTTCCGTGAGACTTCGTCGTTGCTCACATAATTGGTCTGTGGTATCCTCAACATCATTCTATAGAACAAAATTCCTTTTGCTTCAAATCCCTTTTTCGTCTTTGAAGAGACTGTCCAGCAGTCATTGTGATACAGCAGAACAGATATCACGTAACAGTTCAGTACTCTTGTTGTTGTGTCTAGTGAAGTTTTTATTTTCTATTACTCTGATTAGCTTTTGGAGGGCACCTTTGGCTATCCCACTGCGCCTTCGGATTTCAGTGTTGCGCTCGTTTGATTTTGCTATCTCCCTTTTGCAACTCGCGCTTTGGGATCAATATTTTGCTAATAGGAACGGCCCTATGATTATTACCAGATTTATAATTAATATCGTATATTTTTTATTAACCTCTCGTAGAGAATCTGCTTAGAAACCATTAATAAATACCGTTTTATTTTTACTTGAATTCCCATGATTCAAATCGGAATGCACGGCGGACCATAATGCTTTAAATTTCCTGAACAGGAATTCGTGTTTTTTTGTTAACGCACGAAATTATATTAAAACATGCATATTTGCACACACGTAAAATAAAAATCACATGTATAAAATTGAGTGAAAGAATTTTATAAGATAATTGGATATTTTTAGATATTACATTATTAAGGTAACCTTAGATTTTTTTTTTAATCTGCTTTGCACTTTATTTCCTTGAAGCTTTTTTTTTTTTGTTGCCCATTTTTGAAAATAATTTCTCTTGGTGATGTTCTTCCTTGGAAGGATTCTCCTTCTTATGAATTTTTATTTTTCTCAAAAATCTCCATCTTTTTGCTTTATTTCCCAACTGTGTGTGTATGTGTGCGTGCGCGTGTGATTTTTTTCTTCAGGTGTAATTCTTTACTTATAAATATTTTAAATTGATATTTCTTTTCTTGCTTGCGCTGTTTGTGATTTTTGGATTTTTTTTTGTTTTTGTTTTTGTTGGGGAAGGATTTGTTTTATCAATTTCCGCATTTATTTCTTAACCCTCCAAATCCCTTCGGTTTATTAAGAGAACATTATTGTTCTATAAGAAATGTCTCGTGAATTTAGACATTAACTTCATCGAACAGCATATGTAAAGCTTTCATCCGTAATCTTTTATATTCTTTCAAATCCATCGTCAGAGAACATTCTATTTATCTAAGTGAAAAACTGCTAACGGCAACATTTGCAATTCTTACGTAATTTTATTAATATTTTCTTTTTCATTATCATCATTAAGATATTTTTCTAAAGCACGTAGTTATCCAAAGATACACTAGGTCGAGAATAGAAAAAAATTCCGGGTAAGTAACTTTTCCATCTTAACAAATTCTATGCACTTTAACGTTATCCACATGCGTTCGCATCGTTTCTGATAGCAAACCTACTGAATATTACAGACGACACACCTATATTTTAATTAAACTTAATATTACAGCATTATAGGTTTAGCTTATGTGATATGGGACTCGGCAAGTATGATGTCAAAATAGACTTTGCACACAGTGAGCTTCACAAAGGCCAGATGCTTCAACAGGTTGATATGCGAGGTATGCTCCTAACCATCATTTTTTGAACCCCTGCTTCACCCGATGTCAGTTGTTGCTTGAATGTAATCACGCGGTCGCCCCGTCTGCAGCAAAATACGCACGCTTTGGTGATAAAATAAAACTTATGCTATGATGTACATAAACCTTATACGAGGTGTTATATAAACACTTACATCAGATGAAATAGGGTCTCTCACATCCTGGCGATATGTAGAATTCACGTTTCGAGAGAGTAACAGGTTCGCAAATTCTCTGGGAAAAAGTAGTAATAATTTATTGACAGTAGAATACGTATGTACATTTTTTTAATTTTCTTTTGAGATCTTACTCTTTTACTCAGTGGGAACTGTACTGTAATGCATCGATCGGAGCCCTGTTGAGTGTGGAACGAAAAGCGATCAGCTGATTCTATGAAATTGTCATATCTTTTTGCTTTTCATTTTGACATTTAGGTAGCAGTGGTTTCTTTCCTCATTGTATGTCACTTTTGATTGCCCTCATCTACATTCGTGAATATGTTTGCCTTTTTAGTATTGATTTGGCGTTTCATTTAAAATAAGACCTTTTCGGCTATCATTGGTGTTCAGAAAAAAACACGAAGTAACAAAATGACGGATTTTTCATTGACACCGCTATTATTTTTAGCTATGTTCACTCATCGCCAATGTTTGTTTTTAAAAAAAAAACGATGATTTGAATTGTATTAAAACCTAAATATATGAAAGTCAATTTATACATTTTCGTTGTTTTTAAGGACTGAAAACAAAAATAATAAACACTTTATTTATTAGTATGTTTCTTTACATTATTTATATATTATGTTGTTTATTGGAATTGTTAACAAAGCACCAGCTAATTAATTCGAACTTTATGAAGTGGTAAATAAAGGATTTCTTTATAGGTATTTAAATGTTTGAAGATTGTTGTTATCAGGGAAATGAGTTCTAAAGTGAGAAGTAGCGGTTGCATTGAGCTAGTTCAATAGTAAAATTGCAGGGCCCGGTTTCTAATATAATAGCACGCTTAGAATCATGTCGTCGGAGTAACAAGGGGGGAAAAAGGTTCATCAGAGCAGTTGTCATTAAAGTATTTGCAGAAATGTGAAAGTGAGTGAAGAAAAAGATGCCCGGTCAGGATCGATTCCATTACAGATCCTTCTTTGGATTTTGTCAAGAATCTCGAGATGTACAGCAAGATCATCCGACCAGACATGGCAACAGTATTCAAAACATACGGTTGGTTGATTTAAAAATGCGCAAGGTGGATTCTAACGAGAAACGTCTCTGGCACGACACAGTGAACTAACTTTACTTGCAGCAGACGTAGCAACTCATTCGATATAGTCGCTCCACATCATGCCAATATAAAATATGAGGCGAAAACGGCGTAGAGTATGTGCAACACTCTCCTAGAATTTAGCATCAGCCATGCTGATGTCGGGCAGAAAAGGTTCTGTGAGGTAATTTAATCAAAGCAGTTTTGTTTTGGAGGTGTTAAAATTTACAAGCCATTTCTTCACCGAGTTAACCACTGATTTGAGTTGCTTTGCAAGAGCAGATACCAGGTTGACTTTGCCAGATCTGTCTGATTTGCTACTAAGAGAGGGGTAAATGGTTGTTTAATCTTTATAAATCCTAGTTGGGTTCTAACGACATCGAGGAGATCAGTGATGAAAATCAGAAACAGCTTAGATCCCAGGATAGAGACTTGGGGGACCGCCGCGTTAGTATAAAATGAACTGGAAGTGAACAAGTTCAACACGACCTTCATTACACGATTTTTTAGGAACGATTGGATTAAGTCAAATATTCTTCCAGTAACACCGTAGATCTTGTGCTTGCGTAGAACGCCAGAATGTCAAACGCCTTCCAAATATCTAGGGCCACAGCTCGAGTATCGCCGTTCTCATCTCGAACTTAGACAAATTCAGTGATGGCCGTTAATACGTCGGCGGTAGATCTAGCGAATCAGAACTCATATTTTTTGTCCTAAATTAAGTTGTGCAAAGTCAGATGCTTAACTAGGTAGGCATAGGTTAAAGCGGAAAGCAGACTAATATGGCGAGAACTGTGGGTGTCAGAGGGTCCACTACAGAGGATGTAGTATTCTCAGCCCTAATAGTTGGAATAACATCTCCGTCGTTTTAAATATCTTCTTCATCTCTTAGAAAATTGTACATAGTTTACTGTGGTTTAGCCGGTGATGATATTATCATCATCATCATCATCATCATCATCATCATCATCATCATCATCATCATCAACATCATCATCATCATCAATAATAATAATAATAATAATAATAATAATAATAATAATAATAATGAAGAAGAAGAAGAAGAAGAGTATTTTTTAATTGTAATATTCACGGGATTCTTTTATTGTTATCACCCCATGCAAGGCAGTAAAGCTACAAAAAACGCAAAGAATTACATGCTATGGAAGAATTAGGAGCAGAAACATTAAAATGAGGGGGAAGACAAATGAGTAATCAGGAGGACAGTAGATAGAGATTGGCATTGCGTTTAAATTTTTGAAAATTAATGTTGGCTGGAAAGCATGCAGTCGGAAGGGAGTTCCACAAACGAGAAGTGCGAGAAAAGAGATTGTTAGCGCAGATCTTGCGGTTACATCTATCCAGCTCAACTGCAAATCGCTGAGATCTCGACACCAGTCTAGTACTGTGCTTAAATTAAAATCGTGTGTTTAACGTGTATATAAATATCTTCTTACAAAAACACGACAGAGTGGAAACTCCCAAAGCAAGCTGCCCAACCATATCAAATAGAAAGAAAAAAAATAACAGTTTTATGAAAGACAAAAGTAAAAGAAATAAAATTGACAACAACGGACATCTCATAAAAAGTGCCAAAAATGACAATCTAACAATAGCGCCAACTTTAAATTAATACTGAAGAAAATCATTACAAGATCGTTGGCAGACCACTGTTTTTGTTAAATACAGTTCATTCCAACTTGGCCAAAAAATTATCGACAAATATCACAGCGTTAGATTTTTTTTATAGAGACTCATTTGAACTCAGGTGATAATAAGATTAATAGAATATAATGTATTTATCCCAAAACAAGTACGCAAATAACTTAATATGAAAGAAAAAAATTCTTGAAATGTATTATTGGAATAAGATGGTATACACAGACATGCGAAAGTTAAACTATATATATATATATATATATATATATATATATATATATATATATATATATATATATATATATATATATATATATATATATATACATTTTATATTTATATATACATATATGTGTATATATATATATGTATATATATGTATATATATATATATGTGTGTGTATATCTATTTATATATATATATATATATATATATATATATATATATATATATATATATAAAGTCCCTAAGGCTTTTACACACACACACACACACACACATATATATATATATATATATAGAGAGAGAGAGAGAGAGATTTGTAACAGTATATATGTGTGTGTGTGCGTGCGTGTATGGGCAAGTATCAATAATTCTCATATATATATATATATATATATATATATATATATATAAGCCTTTAGGACACTTGCACTACTCAGTGAAAATTCGGTATTGTTTTTTTACGAAAAAAATTAACGTCAGTCAAATTGTGGATTACACCAATTTAGAGTGTTTATTTGTAGATTTGTTTGGAGGACAAGTAAAGTCTTCATTGACTGATTGTAATGAAAATAAATTGAATTATGTCACACACGAAATATTTACATTCAATTTTCAAACTGTTCGAGTTGGTTAGCTCTTGTCTCTTGGACTAAACATATCTGAGTATGTTTCAATCCTTCTTCTTCTTCTTCTTCTGCTTCTTCTTCTTCTTCTTTGTTATGTGTCCCTTCAGGACATTGGCGATCATGTCTCCCCACAACCTCCTGTTCTTTGTAGCTCTTAGCAATTTTTTTCATCTCTCCTGAAACCCTGTTCTGCTATTCATTTAGACAAGTTCCTTAGGTAGATCATGCTCTGTTTTCCTCTGTCTCCCTTACCTTCCAATAGGGCCCGTGCGTGTCAAATTTTCCAAACCCTCTCCATATATAACAAAAAAGAATAAAAGTTTAAAAGATTCATCAGGTAACCTTTCTTTAATTCTCTATTACAAATCGTTCTAGTGTGAATTTACATAATTTAAATATGAAATAATCTCCGTGTCTTTGTTGTGATTATCACATCATTCCGGTCGTTGTACACTACAAAATTCTTACTATGTCTGTCGGTCTCTGTAAATTTCAGGAACTTCCGATTTGGACACTCTATTTAGTCTACGGAGATTGCTCTAGTCCCCTTGTCGATGTCTAGGGATCTCTCGTGTTTTTCTTACTTGGTACTGCTAAGTCCTTGTTCACCCTGTTTCTAATGAGTCTCAGACATTACTACACTGTTTTAATGGATTTAATTCACAATTACTTTGTCAATAACTGGCGATCACTTATCGGGGATGTTAGGATTAACAAGTATAGAAATCTATCAGGAAATTTTTTAAACAATCGCGGGAAAAGATGTAAAATGCACTCGATGACGCTTTCATACAACAAAGAAAACAGAAAGTACATACAGAAAGTACATAGAGAAAAGTAAATTTCGTTAGAAACAATGAAATTCCTTTTTAATACTAATCATTTTATATGACAGTGAATGTTGGAAAATTCTAAATAATTTCAGTTTAAATGTCTGGGATGAAAGTTTATCATTCCTCTCCCATCAGCATCGCCAAGAGATAGACTCGTTGTGCCTTATCGGGCCAGCATTTTCAATTGGCATGAACTGAAAAGATGATATTGAATTAAATGCTAGGTATGATGCTAAGAAAGTTAGTTCATTGTGTCGTGCAAGGCAGTTCATCTCTCCAGAATATTTTTTCGTTTTAAATCAATTCACCATAAGCAAGGCGGGAGTGCCACTAGTACGCAGCGAGTTACAGGGAATTAAAGTGACACAGAAGACTGAGAATAGAGAAGATTTGAGGAAAGAACAAAAGATCAATGTAATTCAAGACGACAGAAGTTGCATTTACGTTTTTATCAGTGAAGCAAATAAAAGGAAGGGACTTCCACGAGTGGGAAATGCGAGAAAAGAAACTGTTGTAATAGAATGGTACATAGAAAACTTAATATGCCGGAGAGCGCATATTTTTCTAATAAGTTTTCACGAATATTCAGGCCGCTAGATGGAAATGAATAAATACACTGTTTAATAAAGAGAACGTCTACTTGAATATGAGTAACCATTAAAAATATATTGGATTAATAACTAAAAAATCAACTCTTCAAAACACATATATATGTAGGAGGATGTGTGTGTGCGCGTGTATCTGTGTGCGTATGCGCGTGCGCGCGCACGTGTTTCAAGTATTGGATCATCGTTGTAAACAGGCTAGGCTTTGGTATTATATTTTACGGGTTAAGTACGGTAGTAATAGTCCCATTGCCCGACCAAAACCTGACCTAAAAGCCACTCAAAGTAGAGTATTACTGTATAATGATGATCAGTCAGTGATGTGCCATGCGTGATACACGCTTAGGCGAACCTGCATCTTTCGGTATATGACTAACGAGGCAGATTTTTTTTTTCCCGTTCTAGGTTGCTATTTCGTTCTGCGGTAGACTAGTTGCCATCCAAGTCTATAGAACCCGGTCATTGGTGCTATTTACCCATAGCTGGGGAGAGTAGAAGAAGAGTCATAACTGAATGTAATTGAATGTAATGGATTCGACTAGAACTCGAACTCGGCTCTCCGATTCCTCAATCTGAGCCGCTATCCATTACTCCACCGAGTAATAGATTATGCGAATATGCATGAGAGATAACGGTTGACGCTGCACGTGTAGACAGTAGGATTGTAGCGATGCACCAATAAACTGCAGCATTCTCTGCATGCATAGATATTTACTAATGATCAAAGGATGGAGAAGCATGAGAAGATCGTTAATATGAAACAGAAAGATGTTAGCGCCGAGGAGAGAGAGCTTTGAAGAACTTTGGAGGATATCCTGGACTTCTGAAGACTGATTCATAGTTGTCCTTTTTCTAAATTAAACCAAAGCTGAAGAGCCCAGTCTGCCCTACCCCATAGCTGACGAGGGAGACGTATGATTCATAACTTTCCCAAGGGTAGTTGCGTGAAACGAACTCAAGCGGAATTCATTGTTCCGAGACGCTAACGATTCCACCAACTCTATGCCCAAATATATATAAATGTCTGTGAGTGGGGGGGAGGTGCTTATATCTACGGGGTGCCAAATAATTTTACTGTATAAAAATCAACAAACAAGACACGCTTTAATTTTTGTATCATATCTCAGACTACATAACTGACAGATTGCTACATATGACGCTCCTTTTATATCATGCCTACATAAGCATAAATATAACCGAGGAAATGTTTCAAAACGAGATTTCACACATATATATATATATATATATATATATATATATATAATGATATATATATATATATATAATGATATATATATATATATATATATATATATATAATTATTTATTCAAAAATTATAACATAAGCATGTTATAGCATCACTACAAAAATAGTCATTTTGGTTCAACACTTCAGCTGTCTTCTCAAGTTATGGTGTAGAATGTAGTATAAAGAGTTTTAAAAGGTTCAAATCAACCAAACACCTCTCGATAGGGGAAACGCTGTTACATAAGCTGCAATGACCAATCAAAATACAAGAATAATTAAAAAAAAACTCGAACCTTAGTTATAATAATTAATGCCTTAATGTTAATGTTAATGTTAGGCTAAAATAGAAATCATTCTAATTGATTAATTTTAAATTTTACTATAAAATAAAAAATAAATATTACCAATTTTAAATTTTAAATTTAACCTATATTAAATTTAAAATATAAAATTATTTAAAGATACTAAGGAAAATATACATATATTTTATTATTTATGTTATGTTTTAACCGAAAAGCCAAATTTTCAGTTAGAGCAAACGCTAATAAAAGGAGATTCAAACCTCGTAACAACTTAGATACATTTGAAGTGATGTGAAACCAGATGGGGAAGTATTTTTACAAATGACAATACATACCCAATCATATTATAATATACAAACACGTATTTGCTCTACGCTGTATTGACCACTCACTTAAGAATAGCGGTTTTGGTTAATGGAATTTTATTCCGTCAACACCAATATTAAATATCTTTGATAAATACATATATATATATATATATATATATATATATATATATATATATATATATATATATATATATATATATATTGCGTACTATATCAGATGTATAATGTTTTATATACATAGTCTAATTTAAGGATCATTACAATAGTGTATTATTCTCTATTGTTAGAAATTTGATCATGGGCATAATTATTTTAGAAAGCTTTAAAACATTGCATTGATTTACATTTTTTTCTTCAAGACCTCATTTTGGAAAGAACTCTCAAATTTCGACGTAGCAAAATGAATGAGATTTTAGCGTAGTTGAAACATGGTCTAGATTGTATTAATGCCAATTTTGTCGTCAAAATGAAATTTAATTTCGCAGTAAAATATATTTTCTGAGAGAAAAAATTTAATCTGCTCTCAAAAAATGTAGACGTTATTGAAATAAGATTAGGCGTAAATTAAGTTAATGTTAACTGGACTTTCGAAAAAATATCGTTGAGGTTTTATATAAAATATTATGAAAGACCCATATATTTATAGAAAGTTTATGCTATAATTTTTTTGGCTGCATACAGTCACACGGGTTTAATATTGGTAACTAAAGTTCGTTTAAATTTACAATCTTCTTATTAATTGCCACACAAGACATTTACATAGATGATCAAAAGAAAAAAAACATGTAAACACTATATCAAAATGTTCAGCAATAAAATTCAAAACAATGTTAAACATAAAAATGTCTTTAAATAATTGTCGGACTTTGTCCATTTCATAATGTGTGACGTCATTTGTTTACATTTGATACGCCATGAACAGTTCTGAATGTACGTGAGAGATTCATGGAAGATTGAAGTTTATAAGCAGTAAATTCGACCTTGCCAACCGAACGATCCTTAGTGGCCGAAACAGTTAAGGCACGTCAGGCTATATAACGGTTCCGTATAGGATACAAGTTCGAATCCTGTCAAGGACGGATATTTTCTATGAAAATTTCTCGGACATTCAGGCCGGTAAATGTTATTTAATACTGTTTATTATAAACAGAGCATTTACTTAGATACTTGTATCTATAAAAACAATCTTAAACATAAAAATGTTTATATATATATATATATATATATATATATATATATATATATGTATGTATATATATATATATATATTGATTACAGCATTAATATTCTATCCTGATGGCTGTCTTGCACAAAGTGGAATCGTTGCCAATACTGTTGAAATAAGACAAGTTCTTAAAGATCTGATGAATCATATTTCGTTAATCGTGCTGACCTTAACAAACGTCTCTGAAACATTCATGACGACAATTTCAAAATAAATATCAAGAAATTTCTTTGATTTTTTTCATCCTGATTCATGGGGTTATTCATTAATAGCAAAATACAGTAGAAAAATATACATTTGACTGTTTATATCGATTGGGCTGTTTTTTTTTTGTTTTTTTTTTTCTCCAGCTATGGAAACATATTTAATTCATCACAGAGAAAAAACATTGAAACTTTCATATTTTCACGCAGTTTCAAACCTCCCGATGGCTGGAAAAACCTGCAGGAGACACTGCAAGCATGTACAACGAATGAAAATGAATTATTCTAAAAATGTATGTCTGTACTATGTAGTAAGGACAAGTTCACATAATCTGATAACTCTATGTATATATATATATATATATATATATGTGTGTGTGTGTGTGTGTGTGTGTGTGTGTGTGTGTGTGTAGCAATTATGCGGTGCAGTTTGATTTATATTACAATGAGTCATTTATACAAAAAGTAAATTAGTAAAGTTAATGAGATAAAATTGCGAATTCACTTCGCTAACTAAATTTTTAAAATGCATTAACCCACTAATCACTCGATGAATGTTACGATGATTTTTTTAAAAATTATAAACGGTATTAGGTCTTCCTTAAGTATGCAAGTACTTTCGACAGGTTCTCCGGTCATCATTAGGCGCGGAGACTATATAATTTTTGATAAAATTCAGGTAGCATCCGAGACGAAAAAATATAATGCAAATCGAAATATTTTTTTTGAAATGTGTTATTGATAACAGATACAAACTTGTAGAGCGTTCAGTCGCAACTCTAAGGTTGAATATTTGAATGAATGTTGCTTTATATATATATATATATATATATATATATATATATATATATATATATATATATATATATATATATATAGTAGCACTGAGGAGCTGTGATGCAGCGAAACAGTACTGTCTTTTAAATGACATAATATATATATATATATATATATCATATATTTCATATAGGTTATATCTATAAAAAGACAATATGAATAAAGACAAAACGAGAACTTAAAACTTATATTAGCGGCCGCGTTTCGTCCTCTGTGGGTCGTTTGAAGGCAAATGCAAGAATTTTATTTTGTAACAAGTATATATTATATAAACAAGAGCCAATTACCTCTGCTAAGATAAATTTTTCTCTTCTCTCTCTCCCTCACTCTCTCTCTCTCTCTCACTATATATATACATATATATATATATATATATATATATATATATATATATATATATATATATATGCATACAGACCCCGATCAAGATAGATAGAAAGATAGATATCCAGGATGAATCGGTTTAAATTTTGATAATTCAAGGAAAACAACCTTCTCAAACATTTATAAAAAAGATGCTAAAAACGAGTTATAAAATCGGAAAATTAATTGCGGAATAGAGACTGACGGAAAGAAAGCATTCTAGATTAGAATCACAATATTCGAAAAGGAAAAGAATATATTATATGTTTATTATATGTAACTTTAAAAAATTCAGTTGTCTTTCGACAGAATGAAAAGCCAGAAATTGCCAAATAGAAAAACAAAGATAGCTACAGTAGAAGATTATCTGATTGTTCAAAGAATAACCAACTTGCAAATCGATAAGCACGAGTTTTTTTGTTGTTTTTTTTTAAACGGTTAGGATCGTTATAGCTTCGATTCTGCTCAATTAGACACAGGAGGTTGATTGATCTTGAAAGAGAATTTCATTATCAAAGTGTAGTAGAGTGGCGGAAAGTAATAAAGATCTCAAGGAACTATTTTCCTTCACGGATCATTACCCAAACCGATAACACTGAAGAACGACTTTACCGTTTTTCTATAAAATGGACCAAGACGTTCTCGATAAGAGAATATCAGTATGTGCTTAGGATTATCAATGATTTTAGAACTTCCTGACCAAGGAAACACATAGATAAATATCATTACTAAAATACTTGATATCATATTGGTCTCAGAATTGCGAAACATATTAATAAAAAAATAGTAGCCAGGGACGTAGAAGTGCAGTTCGAGAAACCCTTTCTCCCAGTAGCTACGGGTTAAATAGTTCAGAGTCTCTAAATTAATTCGTAAACAGTCTAGAGGTACTGGGCCGATAAAATAACACCCCTCTTCAACCAGGGTGGGCTAGTCCTGGGTACACATGGATGCGTAACTATTATTAAAAATACGAAGTCATCTCGGCCGTGCAATCTGACGTAGGCCGAGATAGAGTACACATGTTAGCAAGAGCCTAGAATATTTTAGGCATGTTTACAACTTTGATCACCGATTATCTTTTACCCATAATATTCTTTTTTTTTTATGTGCCATGTCCTTTCAGGACAGGCGATCATAGCTCTCCACCCCCTCCATCCCTTGCAGCTCTCACTGCTTCCTCCCCGAGACGAAGTTCTGTCATCCTCTTGCTTAAGTCCGCCAGGTATGTCACGCGTTGTTTACCCTTGTCTCTCTTTTCCTCTATTCGACGCGTGAGTATCAGATTCTCCAACATTTCAGTATTCTTTTCTTTGTTACCAAAGATATCCTCCTGTCTCGCAGTACTCTGCCCAACTTTTGGAATGTGTCCTTGGCAATCCCAATACGCCCTAAAGATCTCAGTGTCGCACTTACTGTCCTCTGTCAAGACGCTTCCCAGGTATTTAAACTTCTGCGTAGGCTTGATTCTAATGTTCCTGACCTTCAGATCGCATTGCGGGTTCATCCTCTTACTGAAGATCTTGCACGCCGTTTTCTTGTACTTTATGCTTAGTCCCTTCTTCTTGCTCTCCTTTGCTACCTTTTTGAGGAGATTTTGTAATTTCATTTCCGTATCTTCTATTAGTACTGTGTCATCTGCGTATCTTATGTTGTTAAGATTGTAGCCGCTAATGCTAAATCCCGGTAGGGCTTCCAATACTCTCAGAATTGCCTCGCTGTATAGGTTGAACAGGCCGGGTGAAAAGAGACATCCTTGCTTTACGCGCCTTTCTATCGTTCCATTTCCGCATGAATGCTGTTTACTGCCAGTATAAGTACTTGATTATTCTGTTATCTTTCCCTAATATATCGAGTTTACTGAGCAGTTCCATCAGATCCTTTTGGCGTACTTTGTCGAAGGCCTCTGTGTAGTCTATGAAACATAGGTACATGTCCTAAACACATGACCTATATCTTCTTCTTCACACCTGTAACCCTTGCAATTTTATATTACTAAACATATGTGCGGGTAGTGTACTCTCTGGGAAGAAAAAATCGGATGGCCGAGTTCGAATTCTTCGTTATCTTTACTTACGAACAATTACCATTGGCAAAAGTATGAATCTCTCTCTCTCTCTCTTTCTCTCTCTCTCTTTATCTCTCTCTCTCCTGGCAGCTAGGCGTAAAATAGCAGGACTGATTAATTTATATAAATTTGATTAACAACCATTCTAGAGATGGTGACTTGATAAAAATGCTTATTGTCGAGAAGCCTGGGCCATTCGCGAGGGTGCATTGTCCTATGAAAACGCACAATGACTGAAATTGTTCGGTCTTGTGAGTTGCACATTCTTCTGCAGGCGGAAAAATTTTCTCATCACACATATGCGAAAATGGAACAAACTCTGATTTTCGGATGAATTCTCTCTTATATTTATTTATCTGTAATTCTCCTGGAGCTAAGTAAATCCGTTTTCGTGGCATTACCTAACAGATCAGATGCAGATAAATGCTAGTTTCATCGCATAATCAGTTTAATTAAAGACATAACCAAACCAATGATTCAAAACCAGATCAAAAATGCGCGTAGCAAAATTAAACCGGAAATAGCACAAGGAAAATGCGACTTTGACAAGGACACTGGGAGAGCAAATGCGATATTCAAGATCAGGATGATAATGAGAAAAATGCAAAAACTATATGCATTTATACTTTATATAACCCGCAAGAGCATTTGACAAGTTACGATTCAAAGATCTATATGAAACTGTAAGGAAAAATACGTATGTTTGGAAAATATGTTAGATTAATTCAAAACTTGGATATTCCACTTACCCTTTCCAAACATCAAATCGCACTTGAACAGAAGAAAATTTCAAGACGTCGATGAAATCCCAGAGAATGTGACGCTATCCCCAACAAGGAGTTCCAAGAATGCTTCCCTGAATAGATACGACGCTGGATGAAGTGTGTGGCCACAGAAGAGGACTCTATCAGTAGATATATATATCATGCAAAAGATATACCTGGCGGCTTGCTTCGGCAATTAGTTGGAGATTCGCCTCCAGCTGTGCTGGTCGAACTGTCTGCTTTCGGGCAGAGAGGGGCCCAGACGAGGCATTAAAAATGGCCCTGTGCCACATCATGCCTCGCGGGGAGATAAGGTAAATATCCTTGCTTCGGCAATTAGTTGGTGATTCATCTCCAGCTGTGCTGGTCGATCTCTCTGCCTTCGGGCAGAGAGGAACCAATACGAGGCTATGCCGATGGGCAGAGTCTCATCTGGGGTGGTAGACAGCTAGCCGACCCCGTTTTTTACGGGGTCTACGGGGAGTTTTTGCTCGAGCTTACGGGCTCGGTTACCCCACGTTAAATTCGGACTTGTGCCACATCTGACCACGTGGGGCGGTTGGTAAATATCCTTGCTTCGGCAAATAGTTGGAGATTCGTCTCCAGTTTTGCTGGTCGAACTGCCTGCCTTCGGGTAGAGAGGAACCACAGAAGGGCTTATATCGAAGGGCAGAGTCTCTTCTCGTGAGACATCTATCCGACCCCGTTTTATACGGGTAATTTTTGGAGACTACAAATAAATCACTGCTTCGTGGAGACGTCGTTGACATTTCTACAATCTTACGTGAACACAAAATGCGATTTACAGGACACTGCTGGCGAGCAAAACAAGAAATTTCGAGTGATGTACTGCTCTGGACACCTAGGCATTGCGCGAGACGGTTCAGTTGCCCAGCAACCACGTGCATTGACCAGTTACGTTATGACACAGGATGACACCCTAAAAGCCTTCCTACCTTGATCCAGGCCCGTGATGGTTGGCATGCTTGGACTGTCCAAGCTAACTCGACCGAACAAATAAATAATTGTTATGCTATTACATAAGACACTTAAATAATTTTTCATCCGTAATTCTAGTCAAACAATTGGATACATTCTCTGATGATTATTGTAATCATTATCTATGCACTTTTTTCAACAGATTTCAAACTAATGATATTTTAACCATGTAAATATCAGCTAACATTTAGCTAAAGCATTTCTCTTTCAAATATATCTTTAAGCGTGTCTTCTAAAAAAACCTACATTTACTTCCGAATGCAGAGTGAATGCTATTACACCAGAGGGAATCTAAAGCTATTAATAACCGTGGTGTTCTCAGAATGTTTTGGAAGTTTTCAGTGCGAGTTGTACCCACAACCAGAGTCGTGTACGAACGATTATTTGCTTCTTCTTGTGGTTTTTCTTTGTTGAAAGAAACGATATGTTAGACCAGTTATTCGCTTTCGTATATATGAACTTAAAGAATGTTTTGAATCCATCTTTTATCGCCACCCCCGTCACACACAGCTAGGAGATGATAACAAAGACACGTCCCTCTACCTTAGGGTGGCAACCAAGCGAGAAGGAGAATTTCGAATTCAAAATATTCCTGGGTGGAGTTAGTAACCCCAAAACTTAATGAACCGACACGCCATCGCGAGTGACCCAGGCTGCTGGGCGATTGGTGTTTTTATCACGTCACCATCTCTAGAATTGTTGTTAACCAAGTTTATATAAACGGGCCTGTCTTGTTATTTTACGCCTAGCTGACAAAGAGAAGCGAGAGAGTGATTCATACTTTTGTCACTGGTATTTGTACGTAAGTAAATGTAACGAACTCGACTTGATTTCGAACTCAGCCATCCGATCATTTTCTTCCCAGAGATTACACTACACGCACTTATGTTTCTTATAGCATTTACAAAGATACAATTGGAAGTGTTAAAGATGTGAATGAGAAAATACAGGGCATGTGTTTATGGGTATAGATAACAGGTGATCGAAGTTGTCAACCTGCTTATAATATTCAAGGGACTTCCTAACATGTAGACGCTGTCTCGAGCTACGGCAGATTGCAAGACCCAGACGACTTCATAATTTCAGTAATTGCTACTTAAGAATTGAATACTTCTTATCTTATTTATATATTGATTTTCTAAGTGTAGCTTAGATGTGGCAGAATGCCGAAGGTATGGGGCACCCAATGACGATCGAACACACTACTCAGTCGTAATTGTTCTAGCGAGACAAGCTTGGTAACCATCACGCCACGCCGAGGTGCCCTAGTGATTTTCTAAGCCCGGCTTAGATGTGGCACAAGGCCGAAAGTATGGGGCATCCAGTGAGGATCGGACTCACTACTCAGTCGTAACTGATCTAGCAAGACAAGCTTTCGAACCATAACACCACGTCGAGGAGCCCTCTTATCTTATTTATATAACTGTTATTTGAAGATTGCTCGCAAAAAATATTAGGTTTTAAAACAAATCATCTTGTAAAGACAATATCTATCTATCTATCTATCTATCTATCTATCTATCTATCTATCTATCTATCTATCTATCTATTACCGTGTATGTAGATGCTGTGATTCCGTACGCCGTTGTGGAGTCTATAGGGTTAAAATGCATCATACATACGAGGTTGCAGACTGGTGCTGAGGTAAGGAAGCTAAAGTACTCAGGGTAAAACCGCTTGGCACAGATTGATGTTAACTCCGTTGCGTATGCACACTAAGTTATAATGTTCTCGCTCACTTCCATTGTTTATAACAGTACTTGGGAGGAAAGTGTGTAGAGTGTGGTCGTCCCACTACACCACATTGTTTCTATCAGTGATTATGGTTTGTGCAGCAGATTTTGGTCAAGCATAACATTTCCCACGTACGGCAACCACGATACTCCTAAGATTTCGTAGCATTCGACATTTTTCCTCTTTCCAAAAAATCAAATTTCAAGATTCCAAGACGTTCCAAAGAAATGCAACGAGGATGCAGCTCGTTATCTAAAAGAGGAGTTCCAGCAACGCTTTCATCAATAGAATCGACGCTGGATTAAGTGGGTGGACTCAGGAAGGAGTTACTTCTTAAATGCCTAAATTATATGTTGTAGTTTTCTTTTTAGAGCACCTATCCCGATATTTTTTGATCTGTCCTCATATATACACGAGTGCGTATTATACACGAATAATTGCTTTAATTATTAATTACTCTGTTCCTATCTCTTTCACTCTGTGAGTCTCACTTTTCTTTCTCCCTTTATCAAACCCACCTCTCTCTCTCTCTCTCTCTCTCTCTCTCTCTCTCTCCAATATATATATATATATATATATATATATATATATATATATATATATATATATATATATATATATATATATCTCATATTCGTATATCAATCCTTTGTGATCAGTACACTGACTGAAATCTGACTCAACCAGAGAAATTGACATTAATGGAGAAGACATTTTACCTTTTTTTTAATATTATGTGTTAGGAAATAAAATTATATTTACACCTGTGTATTCGGCTTCATTTTTTAAAAATAGCAGAGACAATATTTTCGCACACCTGTTATTTATTCAATTTTGCAAGGTAGACGAAAATACTGATTTACGAGATTTACGATATGCCATATTTACGAGCCGCGCTATTTTCTCGAAAGGGTATTTTTGTAAGGGGCTCATAAATTTACCCTGGTCCCATATGTGCCGGGTGTATTGTTAGAATCGTATTGAATATCTCCTCTTCACATTATGCACACAACGGCAATCTTCTAGGTAACATATACCATGAGCTACTGTCGAAATATTAGAGGAATTAAAAGGGAAACGCGAACTGCTCAGACACATTTCCCTTTCGTTCAAATCTAATTTATGTATCTTCAAGATACTAAAAGTATCTAGAGGGGAATCAATTAAAATCAGTGAAAATACGCTGATTTAATATTGTTTGTGATAAGTCGGATTTATTTAGAGACACATATAGCCAACAATATGCAGTAAGCGAATACGCTTGTGCATTCTATAGTCTTCACAAGTACGTAGTATAGGCAAGGAAAGATAACTACCTCCCGATTGTAGAGAGCTTCCCACAACCTAATTTACATATCATCACAAACTCTTTAAGACTATCTCTTCTTTTACTTTTGCTCACCTCAAAATGGGGTGATCTGATACGAAAGGTACTAAGTTGTTTAACACATTAAAATGTAACTACTAGGAAATAAAAGTTGAAATTCTGAACGCTTTTCTCATAGTCATCTTTTATTCTTAAACACAAATGATTTCATTGAAAAAAAAACCCAAAGAAATCAAAGGAATTTTCCTTGCCGTTCCAATACTTTTGGATAGGACTGTATATGTTTGTCTGTGTAGAGAGGGGTCTAAAATTAAGTTTTTTGGCAAGTGCATTTCACTGCACCTCTCTTGGACTGCTAATGCTCCATCATTGTCTGGCATGACAGATTCTCGGCAGCGGACAAGAGAGCTCTCCAAAGTATTATGGACATTTCCCTGAAAATCGCTTACTTGGGCCCTTCTTGAAGAACATTTCTAATTCTCATTATCGCAGCAGGACAGAAAAGGAAAAGCAGCACGCACCAACGGTACCATTTATTTGAACTGTTACTCTCAAGGCGAGGTTTTATTTCTATTTGTCCTGGGACAAAGCGGTTGAAGGACAGTTTTTTGTTATTATTGGGTCCTGGGTAAAATAAACGCTACAGCAACTTGAACATTTTAACGTTATCTACACTATTTACATTTGGACTATTGTTCTCACCGAAGGTGTTGTTATATCAACGCTTCAGTCATTGTCCCCCCCGGCCTTCATCGGGTATATTGATCGGGTAACCTACAAGGAAGTGGGACGCGAACTGTTTACCTTCGTTTGATTAATAAAGGGATTATGTCGCATTTCCTCTGGAGGTTACCTGGATCGATATAATCTGATGAAGCCCGTAGGCACAACGGTTGAAACGTTATAATAACAACAGCAAAGTTGAGGATAATAGCTCGGATTTAAATACAGCTTATTGCTCACCTCCAAAACTAAAAAGATAGAAAATTTCAATATATTTTAAATGGATTACTTTTTTTCATTGATACTGAGCGTGATTTTGAATTAGTTTTGTTGTTGTTTTGCATGCGTGTTGCTCTACCTGGGGACTGCAGTCAAATTTCATTGTACATTATACTCTGACAAGAAAATTAAATAGATAAACTCAGGCATTTTAATTACAATCTTCAAGGAATTACAAGTTTATTTGTAACATGCAGAAAGTTCTTTCTAATGGTAAGCAAGGGGAGAATACAGGATCATGGTTACCATTCCAAATGTTTACAGCCAGCAATCAGCTTATTATTTCCTTAGTCCTTGGTTTTCAAAAGCGCATTTTCAAGGGTATAAACGATCATTGCTCTTTTCAAATTCCTCTATTTGGTCTCGTTTACCAAAGATATATCTGCAATTTCAGTGGTCCGACGTAGCAACTCCGCTCCCGTCACTTTCACACCGCCGTAATGTAGTTTCCCTGTGCGTTTTCTATATGCTAATTGTTCTGATGAGATTTCCTTTATTAAGCGCAGTACTCCAGGGCTATTGAAAAGTGACTCCATATACTTAAATACTTATAATTTATTTATTAACTATAATTTATACAAGAAATGGATATGAGAGGAAAGCGTTCAGCATGAAGTTTTATTTAAAATTCGTTATGGGCACCAGATTTCTCGAACTGCACAGGAATCGCGTCATCTAATTTCACAATAGATTGTTAAGGCATGAAAGACCTAATTTTTTTGTATTTGCCTTTCGAGTTCTTCCAAAGTCTTGGTTTGGTATAGCAAACCCGCTCATTTAACCAACCGCAAAGAAAAAGTCACAGAGTATTTAGTCTGGACCCCTGGTTGGCAACTAATACATAAAATAGGGTGTTACTTTTCAATCACACTGTAGATGCGTGGCAAAGTCTTTTTTTTTTACCTTTGAAAAGTTTATATGTAACCGTAAGTTCTATGTTGACAGTGTCTTTTCTCGCGCTACTCGCTTATGGAACTCTATTTCGGCTTCTGCAATGACAAACGTTATCTATTATCTTCTTATGGTTTTATTGCCTTCTCTCCTTAACGCTTTTTCGTTTTTTTTATATTCTTTCACACGCAGGAATCCCTTGTGTCGTAGTGACTTTATTGCCTTTCTTGGGGTGAAATGATTAAAATTTAATCATTAGCACTTTATAAATCCTCCTTATTTTTTGTAAACCTAATACGGTGATGTATTGGGTTTCAGGAAAAGAAAGCATTCGGATGTATAGAAAAAAATGGACGATTTAATTAGTTGACCACGGCAGGATGATACATAAGACAGTGAGAGATGAAAGATGACTGCCAAGTATAATCGATTCCAGTTCTAATGGCGTTTGAATTTTTTATCACAAATATGTACTATTTGCATTCTTCTTTTATGTGTAAATTTGTTTCAGAATGTAGGAGATCACGAGCCTCCACGACTTCCTGTCTTTAACTGCTCTAATTGTTTAGGCTATACAATCAGTTTTTATTCTTGTTCTACTATCCAATCAAACCAGCTTGTTAAATAGATTCCTCTTTGTTTCCCCACAGGTTTCCTAGCCTTCATCATGTTCTGTGACTTAAATTTGTAAGTCCCTCTTTCTTCATGCGTGATAAAAATAAGTATGAATTTTCTTGTTTCAATTTTCCTCCCTCGTTGTTTCTATATTCTGCCCATGTTATTTTTGAAGATTTTTCGGTAGAACTAAACTGCTGACATTTCAAGTTCCTTGATCATCTGTGAGGAAATGTTCCAGCATTCAGTGAAATGAATACGAATTCTGAAAATGTAAGCCATCATCCAATCTCACCAGAACAGCAAAACAAATACGACTGATATAAATTATATGACATTTTTCTTTGCATTTGCCACGCGTCCTGGTTAGCACGATAAACTACATCTGGCAGCAAGAGCTCTTATCAGGAGGTTTTGAAGAGCGTTGAACCACCTCTTAATTGCTGGTGTTCCCAGGTCCACCATGAAGCGCGGTGGTAGCACCTGATATCGTCCCAGCTATGGTCAAATAGTTAACTTTCCAACGGGAGTCAAAAATAGGTTTTAATATCTACAATACTTTTTTAAAGAAGATAAATGTTACGAGCAATATATTTTTGGAAAAAAGTAAATAAAGTGTAACCCGGATATAAGAGAATTATCGGGACAGGATAATAAGTCTCTTATATCCGGGTTTCTCTTATATCCGGGTTTGATATATTTTGTTTTATTAACACAGGCTCTAATTTGGGACCAGAGAAAATCTCTCTTATATCCGGGTTTATCTTATATCTGGGTCTCTTATATCCGGGTTACACTGTATTACCAGCAATAAAAACTTGTCGGCATTAAATAACTCATTGACGTTGATATGCCGTAAGAGAAGCCAAACCATTAGCCACGTTTGACATCAGAATCTTTTTTTTTTTATTAAATATGAAATTATACTAGAGTAAAGAGTTAAAAAAATCGGGTTTTATTCAAAATCCTCACGACTGTTTTTTTTTTAGTTTTTCTGGCCCGGGTTGTAAAAAGGAAGACGATTACCTTAGTTTTCACTGGCATTCTTAATTTTTATTGTCCATTAATCAGAGGACACGAGGAGAAGACATCTAAATTTACTTTTCCACGAATTCTCTCGCTATTAATATCCATTTCTACATGTTGAATTGGGAGGATTTTACCCCTTAAGTCTTAACTTAGAATTTTATCTTTATTTCGGCTGGGAGTACGATTGCATTCTGCGAAATGCACCCACAAAGTAGATATATATATATTTGAAATAACTCAGCATCTTTCTCTTTTCCCTCTTGACACCAGCCTTGAATTTGCTGCAAACTTTCGTCCGCACAAAAATGATAGTCGTAAAGCAATTCCCCTCCATGATATTTTCCTGCTAGAAAATCGAGAGAATAAATGATTGGTGACTAAGAGGTCAGGCTGTGTTTTTGACCCGTGATGCAAACGCCCTAACGCACCGTTGGTGGCCTCCATTAGAGGAATGGTTACGAGGGCATGATGGGAAATTTCATTTCAGGACGAAATTGCAAATTGGGGGTTTGGGGGGCGGGGTACGGATGCAAGGAGACAGTTTCACAGATACATAGACAGACATTCGATGAGTGTAACTGCAGTGATCGATACGGGTAAAGAGAAGTGGGGGTGGATGAGATGGAAGACACGGAAAATATAAATAAACAGAAAGATATGGAGGAATGAAATAAACAAAGAAAAAAAAGAATGACAGAAAAAATTAAAAAGAAACGAAAAAAAAACTATTTTAAAGATAATTCACTCGAGATGGGTGCCTCGACATCGATTAATGGGAAGAAAACTTAAAAAATTAGAATGCTGTAAAGAGTTCCATTTTCACTGAGTGCTCACCAGTTGTTACACTGTACAAGACTATGATACTCTAAATAAATATACATAGATAGTCCTGCTTGGTGTTTGAGATAGTTGGATATTAAAAATAATAGTTAACTGATGACGACTAGCATAGCGAAAAACCGTCTAACAGAATGTCCTAAATGGAATAAGATATAGTTTAAGTTTATTTACACTATTTATATTTGAACTATTGTCGCCATCTTTGTTGTTGTTAATCATCATTTTCATTCATCGTGTCCCCCGGCATTTCTCAGGTGCATATCGATCTGGGTAACTTACAGAGAATTCTAAACTTAACCCTTTATTTAATCTACGTGTGTAGACTGTCCTCCTTCCGCTGTCCCTGTCTAGGGACATCGTCTAGTTCTTATTTATAGTACTGCTCAGTTATTCCTCGATCTTTTCCACTGGATCCACGTACACACTGCTATTGAAGTCACAACAATTATATCAGGAAATTCACGAACCAAAATCCAAGAGACTATTGACCCGTATGACAATTTGCTGTAGTGAGCCTTAAGCCAACCTGCTAATTAGTGCTGCAACTACTACTTTCTTTCTTTCTTTCTTTCTTTCTTTCTTTCTTTCTTTCTTTCTTAGAGGGCCCCATATTGTATATATTTCTATGCTAGGCCTACTAAGGGGGTCCACACAGCCTAGCATACGCGGTGATTCTTTCAGACGTTTAATACTTCAGTGTTCTTTCTTGTCTAGTATTTTCACTTCATTTCACAGTGGTTTATGACGAACCTTTTCCCGACATACATGATCAGCCACGCCCGAATCCATTCTTACTCCTCAACACGGGCGATTCTCCAGCCTTAATTTCAGTATAAAATAAGGAGGAGAGAACATCGAAAAATTGTTTGAATACATTCATTCAAGAATAAATTTTGATTCTAAAAATTGCACATTATTTTCCGAACAAACACATAGAAAGCTAGCAGAAAGCGATCAAAGTATTAAAACATAGTAAAAGGTGTTTAGAAACAAATAAACGATTAATGAACTGTTATATAAAATCTCATCTGGGGCGTCTCGAGGTGGTTTAATGGTTAGCAAGCTTATCTCGCTAGAACAATTACGAAAGAGTAGTGAGTTAGATCCTCACTGGGTGCCCCATACTTTCGGCGTTGTGCCACATCTGAGCTACGCTTGGAAAATCATTATAAAATCTAATCTCCAATTTGGTAGAACGTATGAGTAACAGAGAATGTTTAAGTAACGTCGAAACTACAAAGGAAGGTATAATTACAATCAGAATGGGAATGCTGACATTTCTACGAGGCATAACGAGGATCTGGAGAATTTAATACCCATAGGATATACTAAAGGCGACTGATTTTTTTATTGCTTCCTTATTACGGCTTATCAACCTCTAGGGTTTATCTAAAGCCAGAAAATATTTTTCGGTTGTAAGAATTTTTTATGTGGAGATAATAATGAGTTACGGATAAAAATGTAACTAATTAATCCATAGTTGAGGGGTAGAAGAAAGCGATCCATACCTTTCCCTGTATATTCACTTACGTACAAATGCACGTAAGTGGATATAACGAACCCAGTGGAAATTAGAACACGGATCTCCAATTAACAATTGCGAACTATTATGAATTACACCACACGAGCATCCACGGTTGCAGTCCCTGTTATTCCTAACCGATCAAATATTTAAGTATTGACATGGCTCGAAGTTGCTTAACTTCGGTGATCTTACGGGAACTGCTATTTCAACGTGATATAGCCGTAAGCTGAATGTAAGAGAAAAAGACACTAATGGAAAGTAAAGGGTCAAAACAAAATACAGGAGAGCCATGATCACACGTGTCTTTAGAACATATGGTACGACGAAAAGGAAAACAAGGGCCGATGTTACAAAATTTTGTCATGCAGTTATTTTTGGGAGCACTTCATTGAGAAGCTGGTGTAAAAAAAAATATTCACCTTCTATTTCCCAATTGGCATTTTCGTGTGCTTGGCAAAATTGAATAAATATCAGGTGTGCAAACATATTCTCTATGCTATTTTTTGTTGAAAACGAAACCGAATATACAGGTGAAAACTTGATTTCATTTCCATACACCGAAGCTTTTTAAAAAAAAAAAGAAGGAAAAAAATGTCTTCTCTATTGATGCAAATTTCTCTGGTCGAGTCAAAATTCAGTCGGTTGTTGGATTGATACGCAAACGAAAGAGAGGCACAGAGAGAGAGGGAGATTGACAAGATTTATAAAGTGAGTGATAGAAAATGCGAGATCCACAGAATCGAAATAGATAGACACAAACTTACAAAATGTTAACGTAATTATCCGTGTATAATACGCACTCGAGTATATACGCACTCGTGTATAATACGCACTCGTGTATACAAAGTCTGGTCAAAAACTATCGGGACTGATGCTATAACAATGTTACTACAACATATAAATAATTCGGTATTTAATCTCTTTCGCAGTCGACCCTTTCTAAAGCCACACACTTTATCCAACGTTCTTTCCATTGATGGGAGCATTCCTGGAACTACTTTTGGGGAATAGCAAGCAAATACCTTGTCGTATACTCTTTGATTTCCTCGACATATTTCAATCTTTCCTTCCAAGTGGGATTTGGTTGACGGACCCGTTGAATATTTTTTCTTGGCCAAAAACAGTTGAACACGTCATGGTCACTAATGGAACGTCTGTAGTGTGGTGACACAACCATACTCAACACGCTTTCCTTCTGTACACTGCAAACCACGGATGTGAGCGAGAACGTTATGACTTACTGTGCATACATGACTGCGTTCACGATCAATCTGTACTAATGTCTTCACTTTGCGTACTTTACCTCCGTTACCATAGCAACAGTCTCGATAGTTTTTTCATCAGGCCTCATATACGGAGCCCTACTTTTAGGATTATTAAAATTCTTAAGGGAAGTAAAACATTTTTCTAGAATTTTGAGCAGCTAAATTTAACCAACATTTATCTTTCCATTCAAATTCGTGTTGGGATAAAAAAAAAAAGTTGCGTTTTTTTTTTTCTCAAGTTATTCGTTGAATTGCAATTGGGTTAGTTTTTTTTTTTCTCAAGATCTTCGTTGTTGAATTGCAATTGGGTTAGTTGGGTTCCAGCTCTGTGGCAACACTTTCCAGATAGCACACTATTAGTGTTAGTGAATAACACCACCATCGTGATTGTGGAGACGGGACAGTATTTCTCCTCATTTCATATGTCTCCCTACAGTCATCCAAAATTAAACCGACCATACGCCGTTATTTACCGCCTTGCTGTTTATCGGCCTTGTCGCTTCTGAAGCCTTTTGAATGTGAAATAAGCGTAGTATATGTTTTCTCTTCAATTGAGATTGGAGAAGGCGTCAGGGAATTCCAACCCTGCAGCCGCATCCTCTTCATTTCACTAAGAGAGGTGAGGTCGATGTAATATCGACGCCAGCTTGACAGTTGTGGAGACTGGGAAATTTTTGCCCTTGCAATATGCATGTATATGCGTGTGGGGAAACCCCTATATATAGCTAAATTCACATTCTGTCTTAGTGAGGTTGTCAGCAAAATAAAAGCCCTTTATCCTGCCGTCAAGTTAAAGATCAAAGTGTAGTATTTGTCCTCGCTTCGTTTTAAAATTTTTTGGTATACATTGTCCAAGGGATTCCAAACCTGCGATGGCAACTCTCTCAATGCAGTAAAGAGTGATGATTGGTGGATATCAACGCCAGCGTGTCAATGAATGTAGGGACTGAGCACATTTTGGCTTTGGTCATTATGTCCAAGCATTACTCTTCCCTTGGCAGGCTAGTAAATAAATGATCAAAATATAGTATATGTTTTAACACACTTCGCCATATTTCTACCTCCGAATAGTTCATGGTTTTGTAAAGGAAAAAGCTGAGGCACTGAAATGGTTACCCTGCATCAGCACACCTCCAATAAAGTTTTCGGGATCATGACACCAATGCGACTGAGTTCCAGCAGATTGAGCATGTCATTGTCTTATATATACGCGTATAGGAACCCAACGTAATACCGACCTTGCCCCATATTATACCAACGGTTGTGCGCAAAGAAAATTCAGAATCAACGCTCATTTACCTGAGAACAAATATGTAATATATTTTCTCTTTCTGATTTTTTTTTTTTTGTCTAGTTTGCGGTTTTTCAAAGAGTGCTGTTTCGTCTCAGGGATCACAATACTTCAGCAGCATCTCCCTCATTGCACTAAATTTGGATGATTCGTGGATACCGAAGCCAGGGTGAGCGGACACATTTCGTTAAAAACGAAAAAAAATATTGAGCAGGAATCACTAAAGAATCATAGAAGAGAACTGGAATCACTGGAAATGTACAAACACGAATGTGTAATTTTAAGAAAATTCTCTGAGAAAAATTTTAAAAAAAGGTTAAGAAGCAAGCAGAGTATTTTGACAAGCATGAAAATATTTAAAGAAGCTTTGCGTTGCGAATATAAACAGAGAGAAATGTTGAAAATATTTGCACTACTCATGAAACCAATCAAGCTAGAAAACAATAAAAAAAATAATCTCGAGCGGAAACGTTTATGATGGATGATGAAATACGTGTAAAATTGATTTTTTAACTGCAACATTTCGTGGCTAAAATACAGGTACACTGGATGAACCTGATCGATGGGTTAGCGCTTGGGATCTTTAAAGAAAGTCAATAAACACGATTTAGAAGACGACTGAACGGAAAGGATTTAAATGCATATTTTACCCAAATAAATATATATGGAAAATCTTAAGAACGTCGCTGAATGTGTTACCAAATTTATATGATAACATTAACATCTGGAAAATCTTACTTTGTCCGGCTGTTCCTGCTGGTTTGTTGATAGTGGAAGTCAAAGAACGAAAATGTTAATAGACATTTTTAATATTATAGTGTAGAAAAAAAATGACAACATTTAGAAAGATTTAATAGTAAGATGCCATGAAACAAAAGACTAGAAATTATGTATTTAGATATTATAAAGTGGAAATAAATAATTCAAAACAAAATAGAGGCGATTGAACTGTTTAATAAATTTGTATGTTTGTATACCTTTAGACGTCCAACATTATCTAGGATTCATTGATTACTCCTGGTGTTATATAAATCGCTTTTTCCTCAATATATTTTCATGTTAAAAATTTGAAGTGTTTAATATAACAGTGAAATGGAAATATCTCTCGGGAGGAAAAAATGATTAGAAACGAATATGAATATTAAAGATGCTGATATATACGGTACAAAACTATGAACTATTCGGAGGTAGAAATATGGCGAAGTGGGTTAAAATATAGTATATATTTTAACCCACTTCGCCATATTTCTACCTCCGAATAGTTCATAGTTTCTAATCTTTTGTTTCATGGCATCTTAATATATCTAGAATATATATTTGATCATTTATTTAATAGCCTGCCTAGGGAAGAGCAATGCTTGGACATAATGACCAAAGCCAAAATTTGCTCAGTCCACACGTTCATAGCGGCTCGGATTGGGGGCCGAGTTCGAATTCCAGTCGAATCCAGTGCATTCACTTACGCGCTAATACCCTTGGGAAAGGTATGGAACCGCTTCGTCTCCCCCACCTCTACTTATAGGTAAATAGCAGAACTATATAGCCTTGGGTGGCAACCGGTCTAGGACAAGGACAACTCTGAATTCAAACCTGCAGAGGGTTTTTTGGAGATTGTGTGGCACATTGTGCACCGATTCTCTGTATTTGGCACTTCCGAAAAGTGTGGTTAGTTTTGCACTATCCTTTACTACGATAACCAAGTCTGGTAGTCGGTTTCTGAGTTGCTTCACCCGCATATGTCGAAATCGACGGCAGAGTCCATTATATAGAAAGAAAGGAAAAAGAAAGAAAGAAGGAAAGAATATGAATGAAGGGGGAATTGTTTAAGTTATAATCTATATAAAGTACATCACAAAGAAATAAATACGTATGAATTGACTCAGATAAACAAATAGATAGATATAAACTTATTGATATAGATAGATGAACGATAACTTTTTGGCTTGTTGAAGTAACTATGCGTAGTAATCTATATGAATTACAAGTAGAAATGAATAGATATGAACTGACTGTGATAGATAAACAGAGAAATATATAAAAAGCGATTGATATAGATAGATAGATAGATAGATAGATAGACAGACAGACAGACAGACAGACAGATAGATATCATTAAACAGTGAAAGAAAAATCTAAAATTATACAAATCGGTTGAGAAAAGAATAAATATTTGCACAAATGTAAAGTTAATTTACATCGTCAAGCCTATAATAATTCATGTCTTACTCTCCGGGGTTTTAGCTAAATTTGACAACATTTTTAAAAAATATGATTCATGATATATATTCTCTACTTATCTCTGACCCATATAATATTCTAATGTATACCTGAAAAATATTATTTTTATTTTTTATCATTATTATTATTATTATTATTATTATTATTATTATTATTATTATTATTATTGTTGTTGTTGCTGTTGTTTTTTGCATAATCAGTTGAAGTGAAAAATTCAAAAAACGATAAATATATAAAACAAATTAAGTTGTTTTTTCAAATTTTATTCTTGGCAGAAGCATTATTCTTTCATGATTCACTGAACTGATCTTGTCAATTTCATATTCTACTTTTACTTTCACTTTGGTGTTCATTTTTACACTCTTTATTATGGTGATCTTAGAAGCAGATAAAAAAAATATGGCAGTATAACTTAAAAATGGCGACCGACATCCCGACTGGCTCTTTTGGTTTCATATCAAGATAACCTACTGAATAATGTTATTTCGGAATATAAATATAACGTTGTCTGTCGGTATGTAAGGCGGTAGATGCTTGTTTCCCTCCAGTGAAAGTAGTTTTGTTTCTGAATGTAAAGAGAAAAACCTGGGAAATTTAATTGTGATTTTTCCCAAACAGGACATATTTCTTTGATTTAGATGATTGGTGTATCGCTGCCCAATATTCACGTTTCACTTTGCATTTTCAGGAAGATTTTAAGCTTGAAAAAACGAAATTTGATTGGATATTGTGTAAATAGAATGTTACATTCTTCGGGTCCGAATTTGGCACGTGTCTGAGGTCAGGTAAGAGTAATGGTTTCAAATGCAAACACATCTTTCATCCGTGAAGTACTGGGACAAATTATTTTTTTTGTCCGATTTTAATTATGGATGTTTTATTTTTCTTAATTCAGTACTATTCTTTATTAATAACTTTACCTTCGTTCGGTACTAATAAGAAGTGTCAGTAGAATCCACAACCAATGCTAATAGTCAAACAGACGGGCTCGTTAACCATTACACATCAAATCTTTCGTGAATTTCTCTCTCCTGGTTATAATGATTGACAGAAAGTAATGTGAATTGGAAATTAAAAATAAGATAGCGAAAAAGAGTTTCGAATGTCCTTTATATTGAGAGTCCTTTTATCCGATAAATGAAGTGAAAGACTTCTTGATAATATTGTAATCATCAAGCAAAGGTCTACACTTATATGTCTCATATACAATCTCCCAGAGGACATTTAAACGGATATACAATGTTGTCTCTTTTTCCAATACACTAGATGATATATATATATATATATATATATATATATATATATATATATATATATATATATATATATATTATGACAACTTACACAATGATCAATTATTCTTTTATCCAAAAATCATAAGCTTACTCGATCACTCTATGAACACTTGTTCTTGTTCGATCACCAAAGTTGCGTCGAACCAGTTCAGTACTTAGATGAATGATCGCTTGTGAACACCGGCGACTGCAAGCAACCTCCTAAAATTCAAAATACCCGATGTCTCAAAACAATTGGCACAATTTCGTAGTCTATATCTAACCTATTGTGAGAAACTTTCATGAACTTAAGCAGGGAATCACTGAGGTACTGATGAATGTTACGCAAGACATGTTACAGCGTGTTTGGCAGGAGCTTGACTACCTTGTTTTGTGGTGAGCATATTGAAAATTAATGAAGCTTTCTGAAATCGGTTATGAATTCTATATGCCTTTGAATATCTTGTTTGAATTTTGATAAATGAATCTTGTATTGTTCAACATGAAGCCTATTTAATCTCGTTTTCCTGGAACATTTAGTTACTCAGATATTCATATTTTAAATGATATCAATGGCTTTTTTTTTCCTTTGTGTTTTTTGACAACCTGTATATTTCGACCTAAAAGAACCCACAAAGGATTGACAAGCAGTAAAAATAATGAAAAGTTTCAGTTTAATCTCACTCAGGCACAAGTAGACAAACTCTTCCCTCCTAGTGAAAACATTTCATCCAGTTCGGTTACATGAAACAAAAAAGTAGTTGCATTTTTTTTAATGCTAAAGTTGAACTGCAGCCTTTTGTCGAATAGGATAAACTAACATAAACAGAGTCTAGATCAGCCGAGCCTATTTTAAGAGTTCTCAGGTTAATATTTCGATGTTATATCCTCTTACGATTTTGGTAAAAAATACCTCGAATACAACCAATCATTTGTTCAATTATTGTATTTCTTATACTAAAATTGTTAGAACCGAACGATGCCTGGGAGATTTTAAGGTTTTAGAATTTCTCATTTTAACATTCTGAATTTTCCTCATGAATTCAAGTTACATAATCTATAAAACGTTTATATACGTACATTATATATATTCCAAATGCTGTGAGAGCCGAGGTCGATAGTAGGGACAGGTTCTCACAGTTCCTAATATGCCCCCGTGTCATACGTCTCAAATATTTTCTGACAACTAAGTCTAACTTCAAGCCGGATAATGGACGAAGGCGGTCTACTGGCGCCTCATAACCAGCGGCTTCGGGTAGATGGAGCTCGACAGCCCAGAAAGGCATTCCATCAAGGGGAAGAAAAACACTGACTTTAAATGGAATTAAAACTAAAGAGAAAATCCGGTGTGGTGTTCCGAAGGCGGTTAGCCTATAACACCGACAACTTTCCGGCAATGTATGCCGCCAAGCGGAAAAACTGTAATACAACTATTCTTTTAGGTCTCATCGTTACGACCGAGAGATGTGCCATGTAGATTGGGCAGCGCACAGTCTCCAACTCCCAGTCCTGTGCCATGGAGACCTCTCTCCAGTCTCAGTAGCAAAGAACTAAGTTAGGCCCAAATAGGGCACTAGCTTTATTTCGCGAGATAAACGGGCGGCGATTCCTAATACGATATTCATTCGAATTCCAATAATAATTTGAATAGCTAAACAGGATTTTTCAAACAAATAATGCATCCAACTAGTCAGGGATGTTAAGTAAACCCTTCATCTAAAATGTAAGCTAATTATTAAAAATATGATATTCAATCACTTTCTCACAGACGTCATGTGGCTTCGCTCTGATTTCTCTGCCAATATTTTCTTGGCAACTGCGCTGACGAGCTATTTTCACTAGTACCCCGACTGCATGAATTTAAGCGTGGTACTAGTTTGGCATCTCGATTCCACCATTTCACTCTCGAAACTGTTGAATATAACTGCCTCTTCTACTCCAACAGCTTCTTCTCTCGCACTTCCCGACAGTGGAACTCCCTTCCTACTATTTGCTTCCCTGATAGCTATAATGTTGAAATATTCAAATGTAATGTCAATCGACATCTTCTGATGTCTTGATCCTGATCCCCGTCCTTCTCTATATCCTTTCTTTAACCTCTTTACTGTTGCTCTCACTCTCTGTAACCCCTTGCTTGCTAGTAGCACTCCCGCTTTGCTTGGGGTTAAATGTTTGAAAAAAAAACAATTAACTCTATATGTAATGTGTCACACGCATTTCATTTTTGAAATATTAAAAATACGTTTTTAAAATAGTTGACAAATTCAGCGTAGTTCAGATATTCTATGTATTTTGTCAAATGTCAAAATCAATAATGACATCCAAATACAACCGATGAATTTACTCACGATATACAATGGAATTGAAACTTTAGAAATGTTTATACTTATAAAGATTTTATTATGTTTTTGACGTTTTTTTTTATTTTAGAAAAAAACCTTTTGTCGTATAATAAAGAAACCTATAAGACACTAATGTATATTCATAAGAAAATACTTGGCATAGCTACAATGTATATTATATGTATCAGTTTCAAGACGTATCTTCAAGTTAATTGCTAAAGTGCATTTATAATAACGTCGTACTTCTACAAATTCAATTAGCATAATTGAATTTCGAGAGATAAAATTTTGTTTCAAAACGAGAATTTAGTGAAACACTTGCGAAACTTGAATTCTTGTTCTGTTTTATCCGTTATTTACATAGTGACAAAATCGGCTCAGAGAGATAGATAGTGTATCCGTGTGATAGTGTGTCTGTGCGTGAAAGAGAAAGAGAAAGAGAGAGAGATTAAAACAAAATGAGATATACAGATAGATAGGAAAAAACACCAGACTTATATGGCTATGATAGTTAGTGTTCGATTAGGTCAGTATATTTTTTTATGATTCTCCAATCCTGTAATTTTATTTAATGCCTAAAACTGTTTCTGATTATATTTAAATCTATAAGTAAGTATTTGCAGATTTACACTCAAGTATATAGGCAAACATAAGTCGCTGTTATATTTGTGATTGTAGGTAAATTTTAATGCGGTCTATAATCGTTTCTGGTAGTAACGATCCAAAATAAATGCCCATTTCTTGGAAGTCTTAATGATCTGAAGTGGGGGAATTTAGAAACCTGCAGTTAGCGCAAGTCATACAGAGATAGACAGATAAATAAGGAGATAATATACAGGCTGAGCCAGCTAGATAGCTAACTAGGTAGATAAATAGAGATATCAGAAATATTGGAGATAGATAGATAGATAGATAGATAAAGGAGTAGGTGACTGATAGATAGATAGATAGATAGATAGATAGATAGATAGATAGATAGATAGATAGATAGATAGATAAGGAGTAGGTGATAGACAGACAGATAGATAGATAGATAGATAGATAGATAAGGAGTAGGTGATAGACAGACAGATAGATAGATAGATAGATAGATAGATAGATAGATAGATAGATAAGGAGTAGGTGACAGACAGACAGATAGATAGATAGATAGATAGATAGATAGATAGATAGATAGATAGATAGATAGATAAATAAAGGAGTAAGTGATAGATAGATAGATAGATAGATAGATAGATAGATAGATAGATATAATAACGTCGTACTTCTACAAAACTAAATGCACCGAAACGAAGTTGCATCTTTGTAGTGAGTAAAATATTTTGTCTGTATGAAAATAATAATTATTATTTATATATATATATATATATATATATATATATATATATATATATATATATATATATATATATATAATATCACTCAATACAGGACAGTAAAGCCACTAAGACACGGTAGTTAACGAATTTGAAAAGAAAGAGAAACATTATTAAGGAGAGAGAACAGAAGTGTAATCAAGGAAACAGTAGATAACGATTGACGCTTCATTTAAATTTTTGAAGATCAAAGTCTGGCTTGAAAACATGGGTACGTAAGAGAGAAGATATTTAAACAATATTTCATATATCACGATCACGAGTCCCGTAACTCACCACAGTGATAGGGGCTCCACGTGTACTGCATCCGCAGTAGAAGTAGTGTGTCCTGGTTAGCCCGATGGAGCTCAACACTCTACAGGCTGGTTTGAATTTTGAAGTTTCCTTCTCATAGACCGGTTGCCACTGAAGACAACCAAGTCTGTCCTGCGATGTGCCTATCATTTCTCAAGGGTATTAGCACGTAAGTGAATGCAGTGAACTCTGCTGCAATTCAAACTCGAATCTCCGATTGCTTAATACGAGCCGGAATACACATTGCTTCTTATTACATATACATACTTAAGAAGTATTATATCGCAATAAACAGGCTTCTACATAGGTTTATGGCGAATGATTACTAAGCATTGACTAAGTAACAACGATATCATTATTTTAATATATAACATAGTTCCGTAATTATACATTGAGTATTATGTTTTTAATCCCAATAATTGTTCTACGATATATATATATATATATATATATATATATATATATATATATATAAGGATTTCTACCTAAATATATATATATATATATATATATATATATATATATATATATATATATATATATATATATATATATATATATATATATATATAGGTAGGTAGAAATCCTTCTTTCATGAACATTTCATTGAATACGACAGACAAGGTGCTTTAATTTATTTTTTTTATACAATTTCTCATGCGATCTAATACGTTTTTCTTTTCAGATGATAAATTATATAAAAAACTGTCCGAATGTCCTTTTAATCCGGCCGCTTTCGGCTATACATTTAGCCATTTTCAAAGATTAAATATTTTAACTGTTAAATAAGAAATAGTTTGTTACTTGTATGTATTTATATAATGTTTTAATTTTTCAAAACACGGTCAGTATATTGTGTCCATGTTTATAGTTGATGTTATTTTTTTTTTTTGCTTTTATTAAGAAGGCTTCCATTATTTTTTAGCCTTTTTTTTGCATGTAGATGATGCTTTTATATTTGTGTTGTTAACAAGTATGTTACTTATAGTGTCCGGTGGGTCTCCATGAATATTCAAATGAGATATAATTGAGCTCTAATCAGAAAGGTGTAGAGTGAGTCTTCGTGTCAAACATGTTGTACTGTGACCTATATAAGATCCCAAAACGAAAGGAAATATCTTTATGTGTATTTTTGTGTATGCTTAAATAATGAATCATAGTAATTTTTCCGTAACCTGGCGTTCAGCGGAATTAAAGAAGGAAGAAACTGAGTGACACTTAAAGAAAAGTCGTTAATATGTATTCTATATCTTTTCTTTATGATTCTTAGCTCATGTCGAAAGTTGCTAATATATTTTCTAAACTTTTTCTGTATTGAATTCAAGGCACACACACACATATATATATATACATATATATATATATATATATATATATATATATATATATATATATATATATATATATATATATATATATTGGCTCCTGAAAAATTAATTTCAGTTGAGCTCTCTGGTTTGAGGTGTGAATTTGTAAACAGTGACTATTTAAGCTAATATTGCACGACTCTTCGGCAGAATTGAGTCACTGTCAGTCACTGTGTGTTTATCTAAATCTAAAAATAAACACGCTAATATTCACCTTCATCCCTGCCGTGCGCCGACGGCTTAGTGGGAGAAGTTCCGACTGACGCAAATTTCGATTCTAGCTAGAGGCAACCGGACGTCTAGCCACACTGATGAGCTGTGAAACAGCGAAACAGTCTGTCTGTGGATGACAAAAAAATATATATATGTATGTATGTATGTATGTATGTATGTATAATGATATGTGTCCAACACAAAACTATATATATTGTTATGCATAGTATGTTCTTTGGGTGTACATACTACTGTTTGTAATGTTACTAATGATTTAAGCCTCACGTATATCACGCATACACGTCAACAACGAACAGATGGATTAGTAGGGGTTATGAAAAAGGGCAACAGAGAAAATGATTGAAAGTAACAATGACATAGATTTCATATTCAGGCTGATTGTGTCTCAGGCTCAATTGCGATTAATGACAATAGAAGTCAAATTACGCCAAATTCTCTTTTTCTTCACACAATTCCAGAAATTGTGTCAAAGACACTCTAACAATGCACACGAATCAGATAATTAGAGGCGTTAGTAGGGCACTGGTAGCATTAACCTCTCTTCCAACACGAGCTTCATCACTGAACGAATTATGACAAATCGAATACAAAATTAGCTTTTTTGATATTGATTTTTCTATCATTTATGGGAACCGTTGCTCAGCTGGTAAAGATTTTGATTGGGTATCATTTTGTGCTTTAGTTTTCTTTGTCGATATTTGATGTTATAAATCAAGTCATTTACTACTTGAGCAATTAATCCGAATCATCGTGTAAGAGAGATGTAACAACAGATGTCAACTGCATAAAATACCAATGGCTATTACTTAAGCTCGCATTCTTCCATTCCCAAACTCGTTCAGAAAATTCTAAACTGTCAACTTATACAACCGCTTTCTCAAGTCCATGATTAAACATGGTTCCGCGCGAATCAAGTTCGTAGGTCTTAGGGCGAACTATCCTTTTTTTTTTTCGACCTTCGTCGACTGAAGTTACCGAATCTCAAACAAGCTTACCTAATAGGAGAAACCAAAGATAACTGGCAAAATGGTTATCACATGTAATTCGAAGAGAAAATGACATAACGGAGATGTTGACATTACTCACTATTTCGAACAAAAGGTTAGGAAGTAAATCCCAATCAATCCTGGAAAGGGTGATAAGTATAATAGAAAAATGTGATGAATTTCAGCAGAAATTAACACGAACAGTCCGGTCATTGAATGCTGAATATTTCTTTATATGGAAAGGGTTTCTATTACCATTACCATTACCATTAGTGATGATAAGAACAGATACAACACTTTCATCCAAGCCCAATTGCATAGGAATGAAGAAAGTATTAACTCGTGTAACAATTACCTCTCGGTCAATTAATAAAGGAAACAGCTTGTATTGCCATTACCATCGATTAACATAGTATTACCATCCAATGACATCAGCATTCACACTTAAAATTTAGAATGGTTTATTATCCGCATCGTAATATTAGGAGTTTAATGGTAATGGCATGCAATCTAACTTTACGGTAAACGACAATGATATGTTTTAATCTTATTTATTCTAACAGAACTACGAAATGGTTTGGAATTCTAGTTAGAATTTAGCCCATTTAATAGTACAGTGTAACCCGGATATAAGAGAGTTGTCGTGACCGGAGAAGCAGTCTCTTATATCCGGGTTTATTTTATATCCGTGTTTGGTCTATTATATATACATTAACACAGGCTCTAATTTGGGACCAGATCAAATCGCTCTTATATCCGGGTTTCTCTTATATCCGGGTCTCTTATATCCGGGTTACACTGTAATGGAAAACTAACTTCGGAGACACTGTTCTACGGCAGGCGTTCAGGTTCTTTTCTCATTATATCTGAGAGCCTCAAGAGCCGGGTACCGTTTATAGGGATCGAACTGAATTCAAAAGGGATATGACTTAATAATCTCGATATTTAATAAGGATGAGAAGAATTGATCGCATTCTTTTGGATATGGGGGGGGAGTTTTTTTTTATCACAAAATTGTGTCCGATCATTCCCATCTCTCCAATCGTAGGCAATTTGCCTGATAGAAATGCGTCTCGTATTCTTGGTGATTGTATCCATATCTGTTATGCGAGCGAAGCAAGATATGACAGCGTAATCGGTTTTATATGATTGTTCTTTCTATACACTTAATACATAACACTGCTAGAAATTGAATTTCCGCAAAGGAAATGATGCACTTCAGATCCAATATCGTTCCGGTATAACACAGGCGAATACATATTTTATAGGCGAATCAATATTTTAGTAAATTTCAGGATACTATTCATATGCGCAGGAGCCACAAATTGTGCACACAATATCGAATTATAGCTGAGCTATTATGTTATGCTAATAATTTATATCTGTTGTCTCTCCCTTCAAAAACACCGTTTAGTTTGTTTTTTTCGATCTTATCCCAGTTTGATGCTCTGTTGCTCTGGATACAATCTGCTCTTCCAATTTTTCCCTTCCATTTTGAATATGGCTTTTATATATTTTTCAAGCCTGGCTTTCAGAATGTGGACAGTTTCGCCTTCATATTCCTTCAATATTTGTATATAATGTTATGTATACGGCTGTAACTGCAAAATTGTCCAAGTCGTGTAACAGCATGAGGATAATTGTCCATCTTCCAAAATTTTCCAGGTTTTCAGATAAGACGTTAAGGCACATTGACAGGGATTTGTCGTAAGAATCGCTGAAAAAAACCCCTTTGAGTTATTCAGCTCGAACAAAGAACAGGTTAACGCCATTTTGTGTCAGTCCCGCTGTGTCTTCCAAACTGACCAATGGTGTGACGAAAAAGACCATTCATGCCTTCAGAATGGTACCAACATTCATACTTAATATTCCATGTTCAAAGTCCATTCAAGAACAATCAAGAGAACGGCGAATAAGTTTAAAAAAGAGGGAACAATAAAGAGGAAAATTGGCTCCGGATGTTACAACAGGAAGAGTGATCATGATTACAACTTAAAGTTAAATATATTTTTATTGCTCAAAACAGAGTCCAATAATGTTAAAAAAAATCGGAGAATTCCAGTAAGATATCTTTAATAAAATCTAAGATACAAAGGTTCAAAACATAATATAACAATTGGACAATTTTGTGGTTACACGATTTGGACAATTTGGCTGTTACACTCGATAGAGTCGTACATCATGCAATGGTTTCTGGTCGCAAAAATATTTGTAAGGTAAATAAAAACAGTAGTAGATCTATTGAATAACTGATGTTTGAATAAGTTCATCTGCCCATCTTATTTATGATAAACTTTTTTATAATTGTTATCTGTGATAATGATCCACATATATATCATCACCATTATCAACGGAGATACTATGAATATTCCTTGAATATATTCTCCGATCAGAATACGTTCGAAAAACACTTAGGCTGAAAGTAATTTGTAAAAAAATAAACTCGATAAAATTAGATGAATCCATTAATCTTTTTCACCCACCTTTATAGAAATTAATAAATTATTTTAAAACGATATTATTCCTTATTGATATCAATGCCATATTTCGTGGTTACACGCGTTTCTGCAGATAACAGTTTTTGAAAACACTGAGTTAATTCCACCGGCCTAGAGATAAATTATCATAAGCTTTAAATTGTTGAGAGGCACGTTTTCTTGAGAAATACTTTCGATCTCTGGGCAGCTACAGGTTAATTCCATTGTTTAAAAACACGGCTATGTCAGAGAACTTTTTTCGTCATAATTCATCTTGCACATTTAGAAATCTACCATTCGTCCGAGCACTGAATATTGCTGCCATATCTGGTCTGGTGCTCCCGTAATTTACCTATAGATTATCGAGAAAATTCAAAAATTGGATCGGTCCTGTCTTGTCATCTAAACTTTAGTCACTTTGCCACCGAAGTCAGGTGACTTCCGTCTGTCTTTTCTATAAATATTTTCAAGGCAGCTGTTCGAATGAACTCTAATCCTTGACACTGAGGCTTCACGGCGGCAGTAGTAAAAATGGTAAGTACAATTATGTTTTTCTTGTGCAAGGTATACTGTTTTTGTGCAAGGAATATTAGCACGTGGCCGAGTGTTTAGAGCATTCGCATTCTGACAATGGGAACCGGTTTCGAATCTCACCATAGTCGATTTGTCAGGAAGGAGACTTCCTCATTTTATCGAACTGGAGGGGGTCGATCCCAGCGTGCGGCACCTTTAGAAAGTGCCGGAAAACCATACCTCGAGTCGACCAAAACCTTGTGAGTGACATTGGGTAGACAGAACCCTTGGGGTCCGTCGATAACAGTGCTAGCTCGAAGTCACAAGTCATCGTGACCGAGGGTTTGAGCGTGCTGGCCTTGTTCAAATTGTTGATCACGTTAGATAACACGCTCTTTCCCAGAAACTGTAACTAAGGTCTGCTCAGCATAGTTGCAGTATAAACCACAGGTGGGCTCTGTGGGTGTTAAATAAACACAAATGCGCCTGGGCAAGCATCTGCAATAGGGACTGGCTAGCCGCCCTAGTAAGACAGGTATCCTCGAATACGAGTGGCCAGTTATACATACTGTGGTATGTTTGGGTCAGTAACTGTGGCTAGCTAAGCTTAAAATGAGACAGATTGAAGATCAGCTTTCCCAATCCCTCCTTTTGGCCTTGTACCACATTTCTGTATTATTTCTCTCCTCCTTGGTACCTCGACCGGATAAATTTAAGCGAACTACTAAATTGGCAGTTAGGTCTCATCGTTTTATGATTGAAAGAGATAGAGGTAACCATATGTTCTATACTAATAGTTTCTTCACTCACACCTCATACCTGTGGAACTCTTTTATGGTTTCTTTCTTCCGTGTCACCTAAAATCTTCAAATATTTGAATGCAACGTCGATCGCCATCTTCACACTTCCTGAAAACTTTTCTTTTATTTCGTTTCAAATTTTCTCATGTTCTTTCACTCTTAGTAACATCTTACGTCTTAGTGGCATTATCACCTTGCTTGGGATGAATTGGTTAAAAATAAAATAAAATAAAATACCAGGATTCAGGGAGACAGAAGATGAATAGTTTAAGTAGCTTTGATTTATTTAAAAAAAAAAAAATTCTGACTGGAAAACAAAATTCCTAAAGACATTTCCACAAGCGAGAAGTGCGGGAATAGAAACTATTATCAGTAAATTGACGGAATTTCTATATTTATTTTGCATTTTCACAAATTTCAAATATCACGAGGCTAAAACAAATTAAGCATAAACATATGTGAAATTCCCGTATGAGTAGTTGTTAATATTTAGAGAATTTGCAGACAGTCTGACGTCTTCATATTTATTTTTACTATCATATCCTTTCGAGTGTTATGCCTTACAGCCTTCATCAGCTTACCGTCGAGGTAATTTGAATCGAACCCTTTATTAGTCTAATTCATTACTAACTATTATTTTGTCTCCCTCCGATAGTCGCTTATTTCATCTTTTTCTTACTGCACTAGTATTAATAGTTGTGTTTCCACGAAATATGCGTCTGTATAAGTGTCAGTGACTGTTGACCAAAATTTGGAATTCTGAGGAAAATCCTATCCACGCCGTAAAGTTGAGGTGGGAATACATTGTATCTTTCCCTTTTATGAGAGAACTGTGGAGGTACAAATACAATATTTACTTTTAAAGGTATTAAATTTCTTCTAGTATCTAGTGTTTTATCACTTTTTTAATTATTTTGTTTTTGTTTTATCGCCTTTTTTATTTAGTGTTTTATCGTAGTATTACTTTGGCATCGCCTTTCCTCGAGTACCTAGGTTCTTATCACTTTCCTATTGATTTGTTTTATCACCCTTTTTTAATTAAGTGTTTTATGTAGTATTCCTCTGGTATCGCATTTCTTTAGGGAGAAGGTGATACTGGGGGAGTGTGGGGACACAAACAGAATATTTCCGTTTAAATAAGTCGTAAGATGTTACTTTTAAATAGGAAGAAAATTACCAACATCTCTTTCAAAATGCGTTAATCTTTCCCTGTTCAGTAGTCAAAAACGAGAAATATAATCAGCAATGATACGAACCTGATCAAAATTATCAATGTGTTAATTACTAGTAATACAAACGAGATAAGTGTCTAACAAAAGACTAAAAGAAAATCGAGGCTGTTCTAGAGGTTTAAGAAAATTTTTTTTAAAAAGAAGCAGATAAATAAATAAGTAAATATAATTATTAAAATTAAAAACGAATTACATTCAGAAAAGACAAGATTCGGCCATGAGAGTTATGATTTTGGCATAGACAGCAGTAGGGAAATAATAAACGAAATCTACAACATTGAGGATATACGGGAAGATGTAAGCAGATCTACCTTCATAGCACTGTCTACGAAACGAGACGCAAACGAATGTGAACAAAGATAGGACAAGAACATTGTGGGTTCGTTTAAAACACCGGAACAAGGAACGCGATATTCATGCTTAGAATGTTATCAGAATGAGCAATAGAAAATGGAGAAGAACGTGCACTTGTGTTTTATAGACTACATAAAGGCTTTCGACAAAGCGCTGCTCACCAACTTTGACATATTCGGAAAAGGCATTAGAATAATCAAAAACCTCTACTTGCAGCAAAACGCTTGCATAATTATAAAAAATGATCTCAGCTGATATATAAAAATAGAAAAGGGCGTAAGGTAAGGATGTGCCTTCACGGCGGAAATGTTCCTATACAGCGAACTTTTTTTCTCTGAAAATAATTAATAATCATTTAATTAAAATGTCTTAGGTATTTAAATTTAAATTTCACGGTTAATTATATAAAAAGATAATGAAAATGCTTCGCTAATTTCGACATCTTTAAAAATGTTCTCGGTTAATATTTTTTACAAGCAATTTTTTGAAGGGAATATACAGCTTTGGAATTTTGACCCGTTGACAGATCCAGACGGGATTATTTCCAAACTACACTGAACTAACTACACTATGCCCTTTCACATTCCTTACATGACATACTAATGTTAAATCTGAGGTCAGAAAATCAAAATAGGTCAACACTCTGCTTTTTCCCACCCTCTAAATAAGATAGCAATATCTCTTGATTTTAACATGGTGTTACATTTTTCTATGTCATTTGCGATTTCTTTGTAGGTCTTGAAGATTGAGAGCTGCTTTTTAGAGCTCACATGGAATAAAAATTATTACCTATGGGAATTTAAGTCTTTGATATTCTTTAATTAATAATTATTCTGACCTGCCTTTAAACATAGACGTCTCCCGGGATATATATCCTCTTGGAAATTCCATACGGATTACCATATCGTATTATATATATATATATATATATATATATATATATATATATATATATATATATATATAATGAGATATACATTGTTTCCTTCCTTGGAGCAGGAGTGGCATCATTATGTGCCCTAAACACTCGAGAGACGATTGAATGTGAAGTTATAGCAATTTCTGCAATTTCTCTCGTAGACTTGCCTGCTTTTGAGAGGGCAATAATAGATGCCTTAAGTGGTTCTGATGCGTCTTTGTACCCTTTCATCTGGTTAGTGACTCAAGTGGCTATTTCAAGCTGTTCTTATACTGTATGAGGCCTTCCGGAATATTCTGGAATACTCTAGATTTAATTTAAGCTGTTCTAGAATTCTCTAGAATATTGTTCTGAGTGTATTGTAAAATAGTTTTCAATATTTTGTCAATAGCTCTTTAAATTTACCAGTTTAATCATTAGAATGCGATATCTGAGTCACTTGTTTTGCACAGAGTTTTTTTCCTGAATCTCATTTATATCCAAATTTATAATTATCAATAGAATACCTTAGGGTGAATAAACTTTTTTCCTAGGTGGTCGGGAAGGGGTGTTTATATTAGTAAAATTAAAAATTAACTTAACCCCAAAAGTAATAGACAATACTGTTTTAGTAAAAGAATCAGGTGAGTCACTTTTATCGAACGGCACTGTATATATATATATATATATATATATATATATATATATATATATATATATATATGAGAATGTCGAATGTTCCTTGTGCGACTAATTTTACCAATACCATTATAGGCATGTTGTTAATTTTTTTATAACGTTTTAACTGTTTTCTCTGATGTTGAGTATGTGTACGTCGCGTCGAGATATCTTTACATCACACTTCTTGATTTCCGGTGTTTTTATTATAACATTTTAAACACATGTGTCCTATATTGTCCCGGTAAATATACCAAACATTAATATTTCGAAATATCTGAATGTATTCATGCTGAACGTTTATAACACTTTGAAGTAAATATCTGATAACCTATTTTGATGTATATTCGCGCAGATGAAATGAAAAGGCTGCTGGCACATTAACTGAGGTCATCATGAAATTTCCGGATGTGGGTTTAGTAAATAACAAATACTTTAAATTCATCAGTGTATCGATCGGTTATGAGGAATGTAGCATCGGGGAAAGTTATTTATTGCGCTAGAGGTAGTTTCTCACAATACAACGCATTTCTACAAAACGAAATTTTAAGACTGAAAAATCGAGTCATATCCTTAATTAATCTCATCAAATCGTGACGTGATATGGATGCCATGCATGGAGTCAAACCGTTTACAAATATATAAACTCTCTGCTGTATGCAACCGTCTTTTAACAACAATGGTTAAAATGGCTTTGAGGAATTAAAGCTCATGGGTCTGGGTAAAGACCACCCTCCTTCAAAAGCATTATGGGCTGGCACCGCAGAATTTAAAAAATGTACCGGATATCCTCAACAGCTAAAATAGATATCACATGTAACACGAAGCCAACATAAGTGTCTCATCAAGATGTTGACATTCCACACTATTTCAAATAAAATCTTAGCAGGGAAACTCTTGTCAATACTAGAAAGAGCGATAGAATCTGTAAACCTGTTTTCTTGAAAACATTATTTTAAGATAAAGATTATATAAATTTCAACCGACACTAGTACAAGCTTCTCGGTCAGTGAATACCGAATGTTTACTTATATCGAAATGGTTAATGTAACTATAACTATTTATAGATTAACATTAATAATTAGATACGCAATTAGCGTAATGGTTGCCAGTGGGGAATGTCGAATTGAGGTGAAGCGTTCAGTTTCCAATCGAAGCTATCGCTTTCGAACTAATACGGTTAGGAATGGTATTTAATAATCTCAACTCCCATAAGTTATACCCTAATTTCTCGAAAATAATATGCATTTTTTTTACTGTTAATTACAGGTAATAGTTGGGGGTGTATTATAGATAGGTTTAAACAAAAATATTTTTTCGTTATTGATTTAAAATAATAAATACGTACTTGTTGTTCTAAAATATCATCCCAATTTTCAATTTAAATCCAACAATAATAATTGTAACATTTTTTCGTCAATAAATTTATGTTTATCAGTAACCGTATTTTTTTATTTGGCGAAAAAGGATAGTTGTGCTTTTTTCTTCGCTAAATAATAAAACGCTGAAAATTCAAAAGCTTATCTTTTGAATTTTCAGCGTTTTGTTATTTAGCCAAGCACACGTAGTCGTCAAGCACACCGTTGGGCTATGGATTTTCTTCTCCTAATAGATATATCAAACCTTTTCATAAAAAGAAAACAGCAGTTTGCTAAAGCATTAAATGTGTTTTCAGGATACATGGTTTTTATGAGTTCTTTTGCCTTCATCCTTATTTCCACTGTATTTATGGAACATCCTCTTGATCGTCTTTCTCTCAGAAGTTCAGCTAAACCTTGTTCCATATTTGGATATTGAGCTTTTCTTCCTCTACCTATAGCTTTGGCACTTGATTTACATTTTTTAGTTCATTTTTATTCTTTCTATATAAATGTATGTTAGCCTCATTCAGCTCATATTCTATAGCTGCAGCTCTGTTTCCTATTCTTTCTGCTAATTCTATTACTTTTTGTTTGAAATTTGCACTATAACTCGCACGTTTTGACGACATTTTGGCAGTAAAATACAATGTTATATTTAGCGGGAAAACCGCCTGGTAATTTTCAACATTATTTTAACTGCTTAGTTTTGATTTTATTCTTAATGTCAAGGTCGACAAAATCCCTTCTTAATTATTATTTTTTTTTTTGTTGACAAAATATATAGATGCGTATTATACATAGGAATAGATCTATTTCTTAATTTTTGGATCATTTGCTGGGGTGCGTATTATTTATAAGTGCGTATTATTTTCGAGAAATTACGGTAGTTTAAATCGTAAGCTAGACTGGAATCTCTAGCTCTGGTTAGCAACGTGTGTAAGAGAAGAAAAACGCTGAGATCAATACCGATTGTGTGTGAGGATAGAGGCTAGCAATTCCACCCTACCTACTTGTTCTGGAAAACAGCAACACATAACATTTTGAAACCTAGACACTATACTCCACAGGGCGTTTAAAGATAAATTATTGATAAATAGTGCTCAGTATTGGTGATAGAATTTTGTAGATATAAATATTGTCAACGGAGTCATCAACACTTATTGACTAATTTTCACGGCTGAAGCGATCAAAGCATGTGTCGATATTACATTATGTATGCGTTTAAAGAAGCGTTTGTTTTGTTATAAGTTTGTTGATAATATTCATTTGGCGGTCTTTTATTGTTAATAATAATTTCCCTTGTATAAAAATGAAAGTCATTAATTTAAATTAACGCGAAAACCATTTTGCTTAATGTAATTATAAACAAAATGAACTAAATACATTTTAGTCTAGATTAAAAAAATATTCAACAAAATATAAGACATGATCGCTTTTAAATCAGTAGAATAAAAAGTAACTTTGAAATATTTAACTTTGCCATATTCATAATTGAAATCATGCATGAAAGTTAGATGTGCAGTTACACAATATTAACAGACTATCTTCTTGAACATATAGAAGACTTTAAACTCATAGTACAAAATTATGTATTAAGTATAAGCCTTTGTTATCAGGACGCCGAAAATGCTCAAAGAACAAATCCATCAGAGAAGCCTACAATGTATGAGAAATATAATTTCAGGAGTTTAACCTTGCAAAAAGATGCAACTGAATTACATTCTTTCTAACGATGAAGCGAATGTAAGTGATAAGTTTCTTTGAGCGATCTCTTTTAATGACGGATTGCAGGCGTTATCTTGGACACGCCTACTGTTCGTGACGTTTTGGAAATAAGCTTAAAAATAGTTTCTATTTTTCTTTT
>OZ038482.1:81118225-81130725 GCA_964036315.1 Acanthosepion esculentum | reverse complement strand
AAGAATCGTATGATTAGTATATAGATATACTAGTGGCGTTAATTGATTAAACCACCTGTAACTGAAACTGATGTTTGTATAGCACTGTGGTTATCGACGCGGTGTATGGGAATGAGGGGTTGTGTTTAAATTATAGTCGAGGACGTTACGTTCGCTTTCACCCAAATACTCTGAGATTATGAATGAATTCATGTCTTCGTACGCCCAGTTGTGCTTATTAGCAAAGCACACTCAGCTGCCCTGCTTTGTTTAGCAACCAGTCTTAGAGCATGCCAACCGAAGTTAAGCAATATAAAGCCTACTCAGTACTGAGACGGGTAACCGATTAGGAATACCAGGTGCTATAAGCTTGGATGTGCAGATGGAGCGATGGATACTTACTCGGAATTGTGAATCGGAAAACCGAATTCGAATTCCCGTTGGTTTTGTTATATTTATTTACGTGTAAATACTATTGGGGAAGGTATGAATCAACCCCCCCCCCCCCAGCTATAAGTTTATTAGTCGGACTTTTATTACTAAACCAATTCAAAAACTTATCTTTGTAATCATCAACCAAACGCTGGGCTATGGCTGTTCTTCTCCTAATATATATATCAAACCTCTTCATAAAAAGAAAACACCAGTTTGCTGAAGCATTAAATGTGTTTTATTACTAAATAATTATTATTCCCCACCAGCCCCCAAAACATTCTTAGAATCTAAATATATTTTCTGGCTTTAAATAACCTGCAAACGGTTGATAAACCGTAAAAAACGAATACATAAACTTCACTCTGTAAAACTTTACTTGATACAGAATGCAAAGTTACACATTGGAGGATGCGGCTGTATACCTATATTCTTAAAGAGGATTTTACTAAGTTTAATATACACGCATCAGTAATTCTATACATACAATTGCAATTGAAGTGTTAGTCGTATTGAATGTATATAGAAACGTGTTTCAAGGACTTCAGCCATGTTTATTCAGAAATGAATGGTGTAATAACGATTCTGCTCTCACGGGTAATTTCCCATGTCATTTAGAAAAACACGAAATCTTAGTAAGTAAAATAAAGTTAACTAAATTAATCATTTTTTTTTCCTTTTACATCTGTTTTGAAATAATCTGTTCTTTCTGATTGGTACATCTTAATTTTTATTGCAAATTCTTGGCTGCTAGACAAACTGATAAGGCATACGTTTATGGCACGATTAAATGGCTCACCACTTAACCAAAGAGAAATATGTTGTGCAAGTTTGCTTTACAAATGGATAAAAAAAGAGAAAAATGGGTTAGTCGATTGACAATGTTCTTGCTTTAATTATATACAAACACAATAAAAAAACAAACAAACAAAGTAACGGTGAAGTAAAACAAACTTTCTAAATTTAATATCTATAACAGGATGAAATCTTTTGAAGCATTTGAATAGAGTTGCGCAATCATTACACTAATTTCCCCATTTTGATATATTTGATAAAGTGTGGTTTAAACAATTCTAACACTAATTATCCACTAGTATGGCAATGTATCTGCACACGACATTATTTTCCTCGATCGAATCCTGATGAAGGAGGAGCGATAACCGGTAATCGCATATTATTATTATTATTACTATTATTATTATTATTATTATTATTATTATTATTATTATTATTATTATTATTTCCACTAGTTTCTTTTGTATTAGACAAGCATAGTTATTTCTTTTTTTAATTATGTCTATTCTGTTTGGTTTAATTAAATTGCATACCTCTAACAAGATCTTTTAAGATTATTCACAATAAATCACTGTCATATATATAATTATACGAAAAGTACCAGGTTGTGAACTGGCGCAGGTTGGCTGCCCTTGATGAGGGTGAAATGAGTCTCTCTGAGCTTTGGTTAGTAATCCTTTTAGTGTTGGTTTCACGATAAAAAGACTTCAAATGGGAGGGAAAACTCATGACAGCTTAACCCGGTCATTATATTGCATGTGTCTGCCGAGGGGCCTGTACTGGCTGGTATTGACTGTGATCCAGGGAGGTTAAACTCCGCCATAATAACACATGAAGACTGTCGTTCGGAGTTTCAGTGGAAAGTCTTTTGCACCGTTACATTTTTATCGATAGATCCAAAAACTGTGAATGGTCCGACACAAGCCATCACCGCTTGAAACAAATCATTGTGTTGTTTTTTCTGCCAACTACATCTAATTAGTTCCACACATATCTGGCTACAGCGAAAAACTCTACGAAACAACATCAACTTCATCTTGGCACTTGGAATGTACGAACTCTCCAGGACAACAACTAAGCAACAGAAAGAAAAACAGCTCTGGTTGCATTCGATCTAAAGAAGTTCAACATTGATATAGCTGCACTGAGAAGTAGGCATCAGTCGACTTCATGAAACGAGAAAGCAAAATAAGACATCTAACAGTGTTCCTGCTGTACTTGGATACAATATATTCTCCTGTACAGTTTGTGCTCTTTTGTGCAATTCTCGAGCCGGTTTCAAAAGTCATGCCCGTCATAGGCAAGCAGATAATTATTTCGTGGTCGCCGGAACCTCATACCTAGAACTCGACGGGGAGATCCATCATACATACATACATATATATATATATATATATATATATATATATATATATATATATATATATATATATATATATATATATTGCTTTTCTTCTAATATTAATTATTTAGGCTGCAATCCATCTTTTGTACAAGTTTCATTAAAAACGACAGATAATGTACAGTGGTTATTTTCCTTGATGCTTGCCGGTTCATGAAATCTAATAATTACGTATTTGGGTATCAGTTTACTCTTTTATACCCGGCAAGTAACAAAGTAAAGTAACCGCTGTATATTGTCAGTCGTTTTTAATGAAACTTATATATATATATATATATATATATATATATATATATATATATATATATATATGTGTGTGTGTGTGTGTGTGTATGTGTGTATGTGTGTGTGTGTGTGTGTGAGTGACTATACTCGTGTCGAAAAACCTTCGAATTCTTGATTTAACAATAGCCAAATCAATCTCGAAGGGAAAAAAGGTTTTAAAAATGAAAGAGCTAGGAACATGAAAGTCTGTCGAAAATAATCGCACAGGTACAGGTTCAAGGCCCAAAGGAAAAACCCGATACGAGTAAACAACTAACTAACTAAAGAGCTCGATACAAACGTACAGCTGACCCTGACGATCTGCCTAAGTGAAAGCTTGGTAAGTTTGTCTGGCTCATTAGTTTTGACTATATATATATATATATATATATATATATATATATATATATATATATATATATATATATATATATATATATAATTCTATTCCTCTGAGTTAAATAAGATTAAGAATGCTAAGTAAGATATGTATGATATGAATTTTTCGATTTACCTCAATTAGGTCTCATTTAAATACATATGGATGTTGATCAAACTCTATCCGCAACATATTCGTTGCTAATACAAATATGTTAGACTCATCCAATTGTAAAAAATGGCTAAAAATATTGGAAGCATTATTGATATAAAACAAAATCCCAACACTTAATAGTATCAACTATGAACATTTCCACAATGTGATGAACGTATTTGGAAAATAAAATATTCCTATAAACTTAGAAACGAACATAAAATAATCCTTATATTCAGTTAAAAGTAAAAAATAAAATTCATCCGTAATAATGGTTAGAATAATAGCCGAAAGCGCTAGGACATATAAAGCGTTTAAACAATTTTTGTATAATTTACGCCCAAAAAACAAAGAAAACAATTATAAGAACACATGAAAAAATATATAAAAACTTAACCACAGTACATTATCAGTCGCTTTTAATGAAACTTGCATAAAAGAGGGATTACTGTCGAAATGCACAATTATATATATATATATATATATATATATGTGTGTGTGTGTGTGTGTGTGTGTGTGTGTGAATACCAGAATTCTATTCCTCTGAGTTAAATCAGAGTAAGAATGCTAAGTAAGTTACCTATGTTATGAATTATTAAGCATTATTCTGAAAAATGGCTCTGTGAGAGTGAAATTCGTGTTTCTTGACGAAGACTATCTGTCTTCAAATCTCGGTGACTGGCGCTTCAGAATCGCAAAGAAGCGTGACAAATAACAGAAACCACGTCGCCTGAGGTCTCCCAACAGCAACAACAACTTAAATTGATATCATTTTAAAACCCAAAGAGGATAATAATGTCATAATCAAGATTTTCACGTTCCGAACTAATTCAAATAAATGCTTAGGTAGTTAACGACCGTCCTTTGTGTAAAGAATGATAACATCTTCAGGCCTTGAGAAACCTATTCTCCTGAAAAAATATGTGAAGAGAAAGGCTTTTAGAAATATCAACTGACAGTAACAGTGGAGGCTCGTTCAATGAATGCCGAATGTTTCCTTAATAAGAAAACTTTTAATTTTACGACTACCATTCATAATCACATATATTATTCCCCAACCATTTATAAATTACATAATCATTGAAAGATTTTCATCACTGATTACTTTTTTTAATAATATACACATATTATTTTGATTCTAAATTATTTTCTAACCTGTAAATTTTTGACAGATTTACAAAGATATTTTCATTATAATCTTCCTTGGAAATTGCCAAGGAATCATTTGAAGCATATTCTAATGAAAATATTTAAAGTTACGGTAAACCTAAGACACTATATGCCTCTTCCTAATCGAACAATTCATGCGAACAGACAATATAAGAAAGATGGATGCCTTGTTTAAACGATGCATAAATGCGGACACTCATACATAAATAAGCCGGTAGGAATCTGCTACAGGTGAAATTGTTTTATTCCGAAATCTCTTGTTACATGCTCACATAATCGCGTAAAGCTTATTTTGATTAACAACCAGAAAATGATGTTTAATCACGTAGGAAAGTCTACTTCATAATCGGCCATTTTCTCGAGTAATATCATGCAATCTGTATCTTCATTCTAGTTGATTTGTTATGCTATTAAAATTTGATTTATCGGGAAATAGAGTTACAGCACATACACCGGGATAAATATCGTTTTCAAAACTGAATTTTCTCAAAATGATAGGTTTTGATGATCTATTCAACGCAACTACTGATTTTCGTACATATAGTTTCTCGCTATTTCATACCACACAGCTGTGATGTTCATGTCATCGATCCTAAATCTATTACTCGAGGGAGTGTTGTCAGACATTCAGTAGCGTTCATATAACATCGTCGTCTGGACGAAACTTGTCTATGTAAATATAAACAGATAAACGCTGAGGAGTCTCTTTTTATCTAGCATTTGTGTGTCACTGGATTCCTGTTACCCCGACAATATTAAATGTATGATTTCATTTCGTCGTTGTATGTATTAATATGAGTCGAGGGCTTTCTAAATACATTGCATGCACTCTTTTGAGTTAAATTAAAATATCAGAATTATTTCTATTTGATGGCCTCAAGTTACGAGTACATATTTGATTTTCCGTTATTATATATATATTTTTTTAACTTTTACATCAGTCATAAAGTCCATCCATATAAGGGGTGTTTCATTAAGACGGATTATATATAAGGGTGTTTCATTAAGACTGATCAAAATTAGTAGTAAATAAATCAGTGTTATTGGTGAAAATTTATTTATTTCTATTTGGATAATATTACTTAAGTCATGGCAATTATCTGTGAAAAATAATATCGCCCAAATGTCCGCTAAATCTGGAAGAAAAAGGAAAAAAACCTTAGACGCTTAAACTTAATTCAAATTTAAAATGGGTCCAAGTTATTGGAACAACCTTTATAAAATTAAATGACTTCCAAAAATCCATCCGTATCTACGCTACACCCTATAAAATAGTCATACATTGACCGATCTAAAGCAAATTTTGGGGATAAGTGCAAACAGGTAAGGGGGTACAAAGTACAGTTGGTTTTACTAGGGTGCATAACTTAGTATAATACATTTTCATTAATTTTTGTTTTAATTTAACGTTTTGTTATTTAACATACAAAATTCTCCCACTATTTTAAAAACAATTTAATGAATAAAATAAATCCTTATTTCATAAAAATGCAATATTGTTTTTTTCTTTTTTTTTGCATATGTTTTTGTTTTTAATTTTATATATATATGCAACAAACCAAATCACAAGGCCAAACTCTTCAAAAAGTTTGGCTCAAGAAGAATATATTTACGCATGGACAGTTGTATGTTACATGATCAAGAAAAAGAAATCCTGAATATTTTTCGCTTTTAAAAAGGGGAAAAAACACGAAATTTTCTTAAAAATTATTGTTTACTATGAAGTCCTATAAAACTGAATTATATTAAAGACGTTATTAAACCACGAATTATGGTTTTTGTCAAAGTATTTATTCCAAAAACTTATTCAAATACCATCGATTGGTTTGCGAAATTGAACGAAATCTAGAGTTTGTAAATCTCATCAAAAATGATAACGATGACTTCAACAATAGGAAATATTGTGAAGATTCCAACACGCGTTAGCATGTTTCAAAAAAACTAGTATATATAAATACCAGGATGCCCGTGTTCTGTAAGCAATAGAAATCTCGTTTTGGGTTGAAAATTATGAAAGATATTGGCTCTTAAATTTCTGTATTTTACTCTTTAGTGGTTGCCTAACAATGTATCATTTTCGTCTTTCATATTTGCTACTCATATTTGGTACTTCATGCATCGTTTTTCTTTTTAACCCTCCTGGATTAATTCCTCGGAAAGCAAAAGCGCATCTGTACACTCATGACACCTCACTTATCCAACTCCAATTACAAAATGGCATTACAGTACCCCCAATAGTATGCATCTGGTGATAGGAGACCTCCTTGAGAGGTACTCCATGGTTAGGATCGCTGACTATCATAGCATATAGAAATGGTTATCTCTAGATGAAGTGAAAAACAGCCCAAGATTGGGAAATTAATGACAGGTATACAATCCGAAGTGAATCTATGAGGTTTACCCGGGAATCTAGGCAGCAGAACTTCTCCTTGGATCAGAAACATCATGCCTCAACGTGGGGGGTCCATGGACAGAAACAAGCTCGATTTAATGTGACGGCTAAAGGGTGCACTAGTATAAGTGGGGATTACAAAGACTACATGGAGGTGAGATTGTAGCTATCATCATTTCAGAAAGAGTTACAGATATGAGAGCATAAACACGGATCATAGGGCGACAATTCAAATACGACTGGATGGAATACGTTTCAAGCTACATGGGTGCTTTTGTAAGGTTTTAAATTTATCATTCAGAATATCTCCTACCTGAGCAAAAGGGAAATGAATTTGATAAGTGCCAAGGTCGGCCTGGAAATTATTTACAAAACAGCAGACCGTTTGACGGCTACTGAGAGTTATGTTAAACGGAGACGTTAGCCTAGGGGTGATAGAACAGTTATTGTAAAAATTATTATACTAAGTTTTGTTAATCTCTATGTAAACGAAACTGTTGTGGTGGGATCCACCTAATCTGCATAGGTGACTACCAACTATATAAATAATGGTTGATACCGGAAGACGTGAGAGAAGAGGGGTGGAATCACGAGATCCAACTAGAGACTCTGATCGACTGCGACTAGTCAACACATTCTCCAGGAACGTCTTCCCAGAAATATACAGAAATACTATATGTACTTATTGTGTACACTTTCTTTTTATAATACATTCTTGTTCTAAGTACATTTTGTGTTGCATTATTATTCCATGCAATAGGCGAGATTCAACATTGAGTCAAGACTCAACAGAAACAAACAAGGAATCTGAGCCGTATTCTCTCCTAAACATATTGCCCATTACAGGATAAAAATAATTAAGTAAATGAGAAACAAGCAAATCAAATGCGCATGATAGAAGTTTTCTTTTGTAGCCAACCTGTAAACTCAGGTAGGTTTGAGCAAGTAAAGGTGACTCTACCATTATCAGCTAGTATTATGGACTTGAAAAAATCTTTTGCTGATTTCTAATATTGTGATACTGACCAATCTATAAACTACAATTGTAAAATACAATTTTGGAGTTCGAAAATCTTGAAATGAAGAATGACATTCTGAAATACGAAAAAAACGTGTCTATTTTTTTCTTCAACGTTTCATGTTTCTTTAAGGCATGGTTGAACATATCCATCCTCGGCTTTATGCCTTTGGTAGCTCCTAAAAAATTATGTCATCTTAAAATCCCTCCCAGCATTCCCATACATTTACACAAATTAATTAAATTACTCGCTGTTTTTCTCTGAATAAATCACGTGAGAGTTAAATACGCCAAGCTCTCCTTCCTCAGTACGTATCCCAGACATTTCAAATTGTCAGTTTCTTATTGTGTCTTTTCCTTTAGGATTTTCTCCATCGTTTCTCCCATTTTCCGACCGCGGTGTTCTCAGCATCGTTCTCTAGTACGACATACCTGAAGTCTAGTTAACGTCTTCGCAGTAATTGTCCAACTTCACTTCCATAAAAGGGCACTGATATGACATGGCAGTTGATGACTTTTTCTTTGTTCGAAATCGTTTGTCTCTTAAGACTTCGATTTGTTTCTGGAATGCAACTTTAGAATTCTGTTATGCATTTTCGTCGTCTGTTTCACGGTTATCCAGATAACTTGCACATTTTACGTCTATTATTCGTCCAAGCATTAATTACTTCTCTCATATCTGGTCTGGTGCTTCTGCTATGCATTTAGATATTCTTGATAAATTACAAAGAATATGCAATGTTATCAGTACTAACCTAGCATCTTAGCTGCAGTCACTTTCCAACTGCCATATTCCTGTGATGTTTCTATAAATATTTCCATAGTAATTCTTCTAATGAGTTTTACTTCTTTGATACTAACAGTTTATTAGCAGTTTCAGAGCAGTACTAGATTGGCAGTTAGGTCGCATCATTTTACAATTGAAATGGCTAGCTGCAACTGTATGTTCTCTACTAATGATTTCCTTTCCTGCATATCTTGCTTGTGGAAGTCTGTGCCGTATTCTTGCTTTCCAGTCAACTTTGATCTTCAATGTTTAAAATTTATTCCCAATCGTCATTGTCTGACTTCTTGATTATTCCTGTTCATTTATTGTCCGCTAGCCTTAATGATGTTTTCTTTTTCTCATATTTTTGCACGCTTAGTTGAACCCATTACTTTTAGTAGCTTTACTATTTGGATTGAAGTGATTGAAAAAGTAATTAAATTTCTGTAATTGCTGGATTTTGACGTCACGAATGCGTATCTCTCACCTCGAGCCGTCCGTCTTGCTAAGAAACATTCATTCTGCTTTCTCACATGTTATAATCCACTCTTTCTAGCTTTCTTTTACCAACTTGAGTTCACGCTGTTTCTTTTCTGAGTCTGTCATCAATGCAGTGCCATCTGGCTAGTTTAAGTCGTTAAAATCTGACCGTTGATAATAAAACCTCTAATTCTCATAGTTCTCTTTGAAGGCTGTTTCTTTATTTTTGATACAGATCCATAATCTTAAGACTTACATTAGTTTTCACCTTTGCGGGGATCGAGAAAATTATTATTCATTAACTATGTTCTTTAATGTCATTCGTTTTATAATGGACAACAAATTAGCCTTCTTAAACTTCTAAGTTCGTTCGATTCATGTGATCACGTGACAGTCCATATTGAACTTGTTAAATATATAACAAGCCATTATTACTGTAGGAATCTTTCTGGGTGCTTTTCCACGTGTTACTTTTGGAGGAAATTAGTTAAGATTTGTAAATATAGGTACAGGTTTCAAGAATGTATCTAGTCATTCTGTACTGATGGAGAAGCGATTACGTGGCGTTTCTAAAGGGTGTTTCATTAAGACGGATCAAAGTTAGCAGGAAATAAATCAATGTTATTAGTGAAAATTTATTTATTTCTCTATTGGATCATATTATTTAAGTCATGACAATTATGCGTGAAAAATAATAATGCCCAAATATACGCCAAGGCTTCGCCGGAACACCTCCACTCGATGGTGGAAATCTTTGATGGCGTCTCTGCACAGTTGCTCTTCGATCTCACCAATATGCCTTATTATCTCATCCTTCAGCTGCTGAACTGTTGTTGGCTTGTTGGCATAGACCTTACATTTGAGATGACCCCAAAGGAAAAAAAATCTAAAGCCGTCAAGTCGCACGATCGTCGTAGCCAATTAACTTCGCTGTTTCGAGAGATGATGCAACCTGGGGACTTCTCATTGCATTTCTGTTTGAACGTCCATTTTCGTAATAGGCTTCGATAACTTTAACAAGTTGTTTGATTGTTAATTTTTCCAAGGTTGAAATTACGTTGCCAAATCTGAGAGAAAAAGAAAAAAAAATCATTAGACGCTTAAACTTAATTCACATTTAAATTCGGTCAAAGTTATTGGAACACCCTTTATAATTGGGCGACCATTCAGTAGGGATTTTACCGTATATGAACTAATAATTCCCTGGATTATTCAGTTGGTACTGAGAGATCACTAAGGATGTAATGCATACACAATGACATATAGAGTAGGTTTTTAACACTAGGGAATCTCTTTTAATCGCCTCATCATCCAGATTTCCACTCTTCTTCACTACATTCGAAATTCAACTTCCTGCAACGTCTTGCATTTAACAAGCCATGACTTTAAAATCAGATCTGGAGGATATAGTCCTTCTGATCCATTGATTTTGAATTCATGTTTATACACGTGATTTTCTTTGTGTGTTTATTTCATGAATTATTCATGTGACTATATTTTATATAGTTCTTGTTCTCATATCTGGTCTGGGGCTTCTGCTATGCATTTAGATATTCTTGATAAAATAGAAAGAAGAATATGCAATGTTATCAGTCCTGACCTAACATCTGGCTAGCTTAAGTCTTTAAAATCTGACTGCTGATAATAAATCTTGTATTTCTTAAACTTCTCTTTAAAAGATGTTTATTTATTTTTAATACAGAACCATAATCTACAGTTGAAATAGCTAGATTTGGGTGACTCCATATATTTAGCCTCTGCGCTTTTCAGACGTCTTCAAGAATATTTCTCGCGCAAATCACCTTAAGCTATAAACACCTTCATTTATTCTTAACTTTCTTCATGGCAATAACATATAAGACATAGCTGATACTCTACAGTGTGCGTTCGGCAAATTGTCCCCATTTATATTTTAATTTCGCGCATGCGCCTTGCTTATTTTTGATTCTGTCGACTGAACATTGTAGTACGATCAGTTGGGCACCGTCTGTGAGAAAAAGACCACCATGACGCAATTCACACCGCCAGAAATTTAGAAAATGGCATGCTGTAATGCTTTGCATTCACGCCGGAAACTCCAATACGAATATTCCAGATCAAAGTGTTTGTGTGTCAATTTGACGACAGTGAAGTGGATTCGAAAAGAGTTGGTTGAGTCTAATGCTGTTTATGAAGGTACGGCAGCTCTGAAAACTCACTCTCATAGTTCTGATAAGAAGAGAACTCCAGAATTTGTTGATGACGGCCTCAGACTCAACACGGGGGCCTACATCAAGTTATTGGAGAGGTAGTGCTGTTCTGCGTCAAGCGGGTTGCTACTGGAAGAACCTAAGCCTGGTATCAGAATTCTGCACCATGCTACATAATCAGAAGTGCTTAGTCATGGCTGTCAGAGAATTTCTTCGATCTCCCCTTACATCTGGCCACCTAACTCCCAAGACTGCAACCCCCTTGATTAATATTGGTGGGGCGCATTGAGCGAGAAACAAACAAAACTGCTTGTGACGCAAAAAAGGAATTGAAGGCAGGAATTATGACAGCATTCACCAACTTATACAAAGAGACCGCACAGAAGAGTTGCAGAAGATACTGAAGTATTCTAGTTTGCTGTGCGTGAAGCTAATGGTGATTTTAATGAATGAATTTACTCTTTTGCATTACAAGATATTTTTGTGTAATTTTGGTAAATATATCTGGTAAAATGAGGTGATTGTTATTTCCATTTTCGCGTAATTTAAACAACAATTTATACATTGCATCATATATATATATATATATATATATATATATATATATATATATATATATATATATATATATCAAAATAAAAAGTAAGAACAGTCATATTTATAATCCAGAGTTATTTTACATTTATTTTTAAATAGAGTGCTCGATAAACAGTAGAGCATAATACTACTATTATTTAAAAAAAATATGTATTCATCGCGACATAGAAATGACCACGTTTCGAAACCAAAAACCTAAATCTTAAATTAAGCTTAAAATTTGAAATTCAGTTCCATTTTCAAGCGATGCTGAATAACTTTCGAAAAAAAATTATTTTTTCGAATGTTATTCACCTCTAAATTAATTCGCATGAAAATGGAACTGAACTTCAAATTTTAAGTTTATTTATGATTTAGGTTTTGGTTTCGAAACCTGGTAAATTCTTTGTCGCGATGAATATATATTTAAAATACACACACACACACGTATATATATATATATATATATATATATATATATATATATATATATATATATATATAT
>OZ038482.1:81110725-81115725 GCA_964036315.1 Acanthosepion esculentum | reverse complement strand
GCTCTCGAAATAATTGGACTGAGCTCTTGGAGAGGAAGGCGTAATTTATAAACAGTCGCTGCTGATGCCAGTGCAATGCTCTTCTATTCAAATCGAGCTGTTCTAGCTACTGACGTCTTTCGCATAGTAAAAACGTTCAAATTTCACTTCCGCTCTGTCGTCTGACGATAACTTCTGGGTAGAATCTCTGGCTGATGCCAAATCGGTCGGGTTTCGATCCCGGTTTCTCTAGCCACACTGATCATCTGTAATACAGCGAAACAATCTGTGGATGATAATCTATATATATATATATATGTGTGTGTGTGTGTGTGTGTGTGTGTGTGTGTGTGTGTGTGTGCATATATATAAATATACATATAACATAAATATACATCAATATAGATAAATAAAAATGTCTTTGTCACAATATACATCAATAAAAACAAAGGAACAAAAAAGAGATACATTTTAATATTGCTAAACTCTCCATCACTTTCGAAACAATCTGTATGTAAATAGATATACAACATAAAACAACATATTTACCGCTTATCCTTCTTGCCGATTCTCTTCTTCATCTCCTCCTTTCGCAAGCCAAATCGAAACCCTCGGCTAAGGCCACTTTGCAATGGCCAAGCCAAGTGTACATTTCTCAGTTCCTTTTGATTAAGTCTCAGACGCAAGGAAAGCAATCGATTGAACAAAATATCGGCACTACAGGCTTCTCGTTCTAATTTCCTTTAAGGGAAATGTTTTTGCGGGGATGAATTCGCAAAGTAAGGTCAACTAATTTCGAAAAGACGCCAATAAAGAGAAGCAGGTAAATGAGAGGAAAGATTGATCGGAATAGTTTCATTACTGCAGGCATCAAGTTGGAATTCTTTTGCAAAGTTAAAGTAATTCGCAAAGTTTGACAGCGGAAGAAGATTGGAAACGTTCGGATTCCTGATATCAATTCGTGAAAGACATCAGATAAAAATTAAATGATATACAAAGTGGTAAGCTAAAAGTATAAGCAAACAATATTAGACGGTATCAAAATTGTTTCCGTATTTCTAATATCCTCTTGTCATGGGTATGATGATAAACTCTATTCGGCAGCAATGATTTCGGGATATTGGAGGTTTTGCGGGGCGTTGAACCACCTCTTAATTGCTCTTGTTCCTATGTTCATCCTGGCTCGGGGTTGCAGAAATTCTTAGGGTCAATGCTTTGGGCAATTAGTTAACCGCCAAACGAAAACAAAACACTATGAAAGTATATGAAGACACTTTTATGATAGAAGCGCCGGCAATGCATTTTTATATGGAAAAATTATCAGCTATACATATTTATGGTGAGTTTACTAGAAACACGTTTAATATTACAATCACCAACATACACGTTATAGCAAAATCACCAGCAATACATTTCATACTATAATTACCAACATACATTTTATAGCAAAATCACCAGCAATACATTTCATACTATAATTACCAACATACATTTTATAGCAAAATCACCAGCAATACATTTCATACTATAATTACCAACATACATTTTATAGCAAAATCACCAGCAATACATTTCATACTATAATTACCAATATACATTTTATAGCAAAATCACCAGCAATACATTTCATACTATAATTACCAACATACATTTTATAGCAAAATCACCAGCAATACATTTCATACTATAATTACCAACATACATTTTATAGCAAAATCACCAGCAATACATTTCATACTATAATTACCAACATACATTTTATAGCAAAATCACCAGCAATACATTTCATACTATAATTACCAACATACATTTTATAGCAAAATCACCAGCAATACATTTCATACTATAATTACCAACATACATTTTATAGCAAAATCACCAGCAATACATTTCATACTATAATTACCAACATACATTTTATAGCAAAATCACCAGCAATACATTTCATACTATAATTACCAACATACATTTTATAGCAAAATCACCAGCAATACATTTCATACTATAATTACCAACATACATTTTATAGCAAAATCACCAGCAATACATTTCATACTATAATTACCAATATACATTTTATAGCAAAATCATCAGCAATAAATTTCATACTATAATTACCAACATACATTTTATAGCAAAATCACCAGCAAAAATTTCATACTATAATTACCAACATACATTTTATAGCAAAATCACCAGCAAAAATGTCATACTATAATTACCAACATACATTTTATAGCAAAATCACCAGCAATATATTTTATAGTAGAATTACCAACATACATTCTATACCAAAATTAACTAGCAATACAATTCATAGTAAAATAACCAGCAATTCATTTTATAGTAGAATTACCAAAAATACTTAGTCACAGCAAAATGACCAACAATACATTTTATCGGTATGTGAAGACATACAGTTGCGTTCAAAATATCTTTACTTAAAGCCATAAAATTTAATCAATATGTCTATATGTCTCTCTCTCTCTCTCTCTCTCTCTCTCTCTCTCTCTCTCTCTCTCTCTCTCTCTTGTACACGGGGGTTGATGTGCCGCTGGTAAGAATCTACCAACCAAACGACTAACATGAATGAACGCTTTCATGTCATTAATCCGTATAATATCCTACAATTTCTCAAAGAAATCAAACTATATTAAAAATACTTCAACAAAACTACAGCATGAAACACATATATCACCGCCTCTAGTAATTATATTAACACAAACATGTATATTCACAAAAGCTGAGTATCGTTTACCATGTAATGAACTGTGAAAGCAGAATAATAAATATAATATTTTTATTACTTCCCTGCTCCGAAAAAAATTACATCTTGGCATGAAATAACCCATAAAAATTGATATGCCGCTAAACAAAGAAAAAAAATCAATATAATACCCTTCATATATTTTCTACAGTTAAAAGTTTTCAAACAATATTGACGGAGTTCTTACATTTTAAACTGTCATTTTCATGAATTGGTGGTGCAAGGTGTATTACTTTCACTGACATTGAAAGCGGAATCGGCGAATCCAGTTCAAATTCCTACCACGTATGTTGCGTTCACTTTTGCGCCAATCCCCTTAGGAAAGGCATGAATCTATCATTTCTTCTTGTCACCAAGACTTAAGTAAAATTGTAGACTGGAATCTGCGGGCTGGGATGGCAACAAATTTAGGAAAATAAAAAAAAACAAAGATTTCAAAAATATTGCGCAGTCTACATTAAACTATTTCAACTTATTTCCATAGAAATCTTGATCATTAAGAGATAGTGAAATGGAAACTGTGGAGAGTCGTGATCGAGTACGTATGGAAGTATTAAAACAGCTTGGCATTTGTAAAACAAATGATACGTGCGATGTCCACCACGTAGATGCACTTAAACAAGTTTGGGGCAGAATGTAGGACAGCTCTATATACTCCCTTGTGGATGAGAAGACAGTAGCCTCAATACATTAGGTGTTGATGCTATGGTTTCTATACTAAGTAAGATCCTACAAGCGAAAACTTCCAACCGCACACACAACACGCTCTGGACTCAGAAATAACTTCCTTCCTTTTAGACTGACTGCCGCTAAAAAACAAACCTTGCAAGAGACAGGAGGTAGTGGAGAACAATGATTGCCCACGTGTTGAATGAACCCGGCATATGGAAGAAGAAGAAGAAGAAGAAGAAGAAGAAGAAGAAGAAGAAGAAGAAGAAGAAGAAGAAGAAGAAGAGGAATGCATGTATATTTACTCATATAAAGTCGTTCCTTGTTTAAAAGAATACCAAAGAAACTGTTCATGATCACATATGTTTGTCCACCAGTGATCGTCTTATTGATATTACAGCTAAAGTAAAACATTAAAATATATGCTACGCTAGTATTCTTTATTCTAAATGATTTCTTTAGCTCTCCTGAATGTTTAGCAAATAGAAAATAGAACAGAGAAATATAAGATCAAAAGGCTTAAATTAAATCATATGCATTATTTTACTAGAACACTATCCACAGAAGACATTAGTTGATAATGGATATATTTAAATTATTTAATATGCTCTTTTTGTGCTGATTAGCTAAGTCTGCATTTTGTGTAGATAAGGCAATAATGCAATTAATAATTCGATTAATTCATAGTTAAAAGATAACATATTATCACAGTCTTTCATATAATAGATTTTCTTTGCTTTTTGGAATAAAATGCCCATATGAACAAAATTTATCGAATTATTGCATGGACTAAATAAATAATTCATCAGCATCAGCCTGATGACTGTATATCCTACTTCACATATATATGAATAAATTCAGATAGATAGATAGATAGATAGATAGATAAATAGATAGATAGATAGATAGATATTATCAATTAGGCCTCATTTAAATACACATGGAGTCCTATGTAACATACTTGTTGATAATACAAATATAATAGAATCATCCGTATGTACAAAAGGCTATAGATAATGTAAGCATTATTAATAAAAAAGAAAAAAAACTCAATAATAGCTACTAGGCAAACGGCCAAAATGTGCTGACCGTTTTTTGAAAAATAAAACATTCCTGTATCAGCAGAAGCATGCATGAAACAATGTATATATTCATTTGAAAAGTAAATTGAAATTAATGCTAAACGTATAACCAAAAGCACTTGGAGAACATTCGGATAATTTTTATAAAATTTATGTCTTTAAAAGAAAAAAATTATACGAAAACATGAGAAATTACATAACAAAACTCAACTACCATACCTTTTCAGTCGTTTTCAGGGAAACTTTCATATACATACATACATATATATATATATATATATATGAAGACATTTTTATGTTTAACATTCTTTTTATAGATACAAGTATTTAAGTAAATGCTCTGTTTATAATAAACAATATTAAATAACATTTACCGGCCTGAATGTCCGAGAAATGTTCATAGAAAATATTCGTCCTCCGACAGGATTCGAACCTGTATCCTATACCGAACCGTCATATAGCCTGACGTGCCTTTACCGATTCTATGAAAATTTCTCTGGCAT